>CM076575.1:1630361081-1630448415 GCA_034641835.2 Pinus albicaulis | reverse complement strand
CGTTAACATGAATTTACGTAAAAACTCACTTTAGCTATGAATATCAAGTAGCCCTAACATAAGTTATGGCTGCAAAATATCTTAAAATCTGTAATAAGCTGCACACATCTATATCTATATATGAAATATATTAAAAAGGTAAATTAAAGTACACGCACCAATGGACAAGACAAGAACATAGATGTTTAAAAGAATATTTTTTATTATATCAAAGAATGGGGCACCTGAGAGGAAAACAAGAAAGGTGTTTTCCGGTTCTCCTCAGTGGGTTGGGTTCTTGGAAGTCCTCAGTGTTTTAGATTAATGGTCTCTCTCTCTAACTATTGTGGAAAACAGAACATGGAACTCAATGGGAGTTCATAAAACATAAATGCAAAGTGGTGACCAAAAGCAGATCTAGTGTGATCCAATGCAATGAAGGTGACTAATGAATGGGAAAAACCCTCCTATTTATAACAAAATATTGGGGTGTTCTAGAACCTAGTGCATGAATAAAATATTATTAAACATCTTCTAGAATCACCCTTTAGGAATATTTTATTATATTTGTTGGAGGGAAAAGGGTTTTTGACTTGGGTCAATTCCTTTATTTATGAATAACAAATAAATAAGTGATTTATTTGTTTTTTAAGGGAAATGAGGGGAATATAATTAAATAAATAATGGTTTATTTAATTATTTATATTTGATTTAGTCAAATTTAACTAAGAATATGATTTAAATAGTGATTTAAATAACTTATTCTTAGGAAACAATTAAATAAATAATGATTTACTTAATTGATATCCTTATTTTGGGTTAAACATGACCATGAAACATAAATAGACGTGGTGAAAGCAATTTTACTTTAGGTAAAATTGGTGTTACATGGTGTACTTGGGTTCATCTAATAATAATAGGTTAGATGACTCAAAAATGGTGTAACACTTCCATAGTGGCTGCTGGATGTAGATGCGCCACTAGTGGGCAGTCATTGAAGGATTTGGGCAAAGCTATCCATTATCGCATTCCTCTGTTTCTTGACAGCCTCCTCAATCAATATTTTGATAGGATCTATTGATCCCTCATCTTTATTTTCTTCCGCTATGGGAGGTCATCGCAGTTTGCAAGGCTGATCTTGTAAGGGTTCAACCAGATCGAGCCCTAACTCCTTATACCCTGACCTCGTTGGGGACATGCAAAGAAAAACAGAGAAATAGAAGACTGATTTGATACCACTGATCCGGATTTATGAAGGAAGGCAATAATATATAGAAATAAACATAAACACAGAGATGCAGTAGAAATAAAACTTCATTTCATTAATATCAAATAACATAAATATGCTTACAAACATAATGGAAATGAACTAGCTAGGGAGCTAATAGATTATCTATGAGAAGAGATGTGGTGGCTATAGGCCTTTGAACTATGTTACAATGAGGCTCGAAGGCCTATTTATTGTTGAGAAATAATGGAAAACTCTAAACATACAAAAACCTAACCCTAGGAGATGTAGCACCAAAACTATGGGCCTCGTTTGGGTAAATTGGTACATCAATCTTCCCAGGGATGTAACTTTGGCATACGATCTTTTTTTGATGCACTCAATACCTCGCTAGAAAGATATATACGAGGACTAAATTTTTTTATGTGAGAAACATTGAATTAACTTCCATGTTGCTCTTGGTTTTCACAAAAATCATCATTTAGGGCCTCAAAACGGTTCCGGAAGTTCAGGACCCAAAAAACTACTAAAAATAGTAAGTTGTGCTGAAACTGAAAATATGACAGAACCGATGGTGGGGGTCCAAATGGAATAGGTGGGTGGCCACCAATATCCACCTGGATCATTAGGGCCTCAAAATGGCCCCAGAAGTTCAGGACTTGATAAACTACTAAAAATAGTAAGTTGTGCTCAAACTGAAAAAATGAAAGAACTAATTGTGGGGGCCCAAATGGAATAGGTGGGTGGCCACCAATATCCACCTAGATCATTCTCTTCCCCTTAGGAAGAAATGTTCTAATAATGAGTGAGTTCTCCATGAGATGAGGCAAATTTCGTTGAACTTAGTATTGTATTTGTCGAAGATGCCATGGACCGTCGCGACGTGCCGGATGCGTTCAACAAATTTGGTTGCTTTATCATCCTCGCACAATAAATGTGTGGTCCGTCAATGTGCTCGCGTACGAGGTATGGAAACATCAGAGGAGCAGAAGACTCGGGGTCGACGAACAGAGTGCTTGACCTCGACAAAGGTAGAGGAACTTATATGAAAGAGGAGAAATTGCCACCTGCAAGGGGAGCCTCGTTTTCAAGGTTGTGGCCAACCTTTCTTCTGCGAGAAGCAATTGTAATGCAATGAATTAAATCATTTTGGGTGTTACCACCAATAAAAAGGTGAAAACGAGATGAAAGGAGGCGGTATTCCCTCCGGTATCCTGTACAATTTATTTCCCAAAGTAATAACAATAGAACGAGGGCTAGACTCATACACATAATGTCTCTTCCACAAGTATGGTTGGCCCAATAATACATTAGACACATCAAGAGGAGAAACATCACAAAATACCTCATCCGTGAATGGCTTGATGTTGTATGGAAGGCGACACTGCTGGCGGATGCGGAGATATCTTCCTTGGTGAAGCCACACGATGGTATATAGTTGTGGGTGTGCTATGGTCGGTAGGCTGAGTTGCTTCACGACCTATGCTGAAATCAGTTTCTTTTGGCTTCCACTATCGACAAGGAATTGCAATGGAGAACCCTTCACCCACACTTATGAATGGAAGAGGCGCTCCCCCTCCTCTGGATCCTCGGGATCCTCCCTTTAGAGCTTGGTTGTGGAAACAATGGCACTGGGATCTGCATCAATGTTTTTCTTCCCTTTATCATTGCCCTTGTCTGGTTCTGACTCAGGATGAGAACATGCATCTAATTCAGGTGCCTATAGTTTGGCCACCAACGACTGTTTGGCCCGACACTCGTTTGTGCTGTGAGTGGGGCTGTTATCAAATTCACACCACTTTCATGTGTCCTTTGGATTTTTGTTGTTGTTTTGAGTTGCCTCACTTTGGCTTTGCCCCTTGTTCTGCGGTTTGGGGGCGCCTTTCCCTGGCTTCGAATTCACGAATCCAAAGTCTCGCTTCTTCTTCTTAAATTTCTGCTCAATATTGGTGGCATAATGATATTCCGTGCCAAGCGTGGTAATGTAGAGGAACTCAATTTCCTCCTGAATGTATATGTGCAAAAAAATGCGGTACTTGAACAACAAATGTTTCTCTAAATCTTTAATACCCAAATTTGTGCACAGGGTATGGAACATATTCCTTAGTTCATGCACATATTGATCCCTTTGTTGCCTTAGCGTGGTCCATTGGATGTACTTGTCCTCATAGGTCCCCACAGGGTAATATTGTTCCTTGATGCCATCTCAGAACGAATTCCAAGTGGGTGCGGCCGAGAATAGAGAGGGTTCCCTCTCGTTCTTTTGCTCACAGTAGGTTTCCCACCAGTCTTTGACATGGGGGGGCGGCTTTGAGGAGTGCAAAAGTAATATTTTCTCGATCAGAGAGATCATCGACTGATAAATACCCTTCCAGCAAATTCAACCATTTATATATGATGTATACATCTATTTGGCCTTCAAATACAGGAATGTCAATTTTGACTTGAACCTTGAAAGGAGTGGCGCTTCCATAGTGGCTACAGGATGTAGATGCACCACCGGTGGGTAGTAGTTGAAGGATTTGGACAAAGCTATCCATCATCACATTCCTCTGTTTCTCGAGGGCCTCCTCGAGCAATATTTTGATAGGATATCATGCTCCCTTGTCATTCTTTTCCTCCACCATGGGAATTCGTCTACATTTGCGAGACTGATCTTGCAAGGGTTCAGCCAAATCGAGCCCTAACTCCTTATACCCTGATCTCGTTGGGGACATGAAAAGAAAAATAGAGAAAGAGCAGACCGCTCTGATACCATTGATCAAAATTTATGCAGGAACACAATAATATACAGAAATAAACATAAAAACAGAGATGCAGTGGATATAAAACTTCATTTCATTAATATCAAATAAAAAAAATATGCTTACAGACATAATGGAAATAAAGTAGCTAGGGCACTGGTAGCTTATCTCTGAGAAGAGATGTGGCGACTACAGGCCTTTGAAATATGTTACAATGAGGCTCGAAGGCCTATTTATTTTTGAGAAACAATGGAAAACCCTAAACATCCAAAAACCTTACCCTAGGAGATGAAGTGCAAAAACTGTGGGCCTCGATTAGGTAAATTAGTACATCAATCTTCTCGGGGACGTAACTTTGGCATAAAATCTCCGTTTGACGCGCTCAATGCCTCGTTAGAAATATCTATCTAAGGACTAAATTTTTTTATGTGAGCAACATTGAAGTAACTTCCATGTTTCTCCCAGTTTTCTCGAAAAACGCCGTTTAGGGCCTCAAAACGGCTCTGGAAGTTCAGGACCCGAAAAACTACTAAAAATAGTAAGTTGCACTGAAACTGAAAAAATGAAAGAACTAGAGGTGGGGGTCCAAATGGAATAGGTGGGTGGCCACCAATACCCACCTCACTCATTAGGGCCTCAAAATGGCTCCGGAAGTTCAGGACCCAACAAACTGCTAAAAATAGTAAGTTGTGTTCAAACTGAAAAACTAAAAGAACCAATTGTGGGGGCCCAAATGGAATAGGTGGGTGGCCACCAATATCCACCTCGATCATTCCTCCCCCCTTAGAAAGCAATGGTCCCCATTGTGTTGAGTTCCTCCATGAGATGAGGCAAATTATGCTGAACTTGGTATTGGATTTGTCGAAGATGTCATGGACCTGCTCATAGATGTGCTGGATGCATTTAATAAATTTGGTTGCTTTATCATCCTTAGACATTATATGTGTGATCACCTGAGGTATGGAAACATCAGGCGACAATGCACTTGGGGTTAGATCAACAGAGTGTTTGACATGACAGTGTAGAGGAACCTCTGTGGGTGAGGAGAAAATCTGTTGTTGTCGTGCATGAGAGCCCTGTTTCAAGGTTGTGATCATAATATTATCTTGCCTTTTGGGAAAATTGTAATGCAAATAAATTTCCTTGTTTTGGAAACAAGCTTACTGCGTTGTTTTACAGTGTTCAAGTAGATTGCAGGAGGCGGTACTACCTCCAGTATCCATTACAATTTATTTCCCAAAGTAATAACAACAGAATGAGGCCTAGACTCATACACATCATGTCACTTCCACAAGTATGGTTGGCCCAATAATACATCAGACACATCAAGAGGAGAAAAATCACACAGAATCTCATCCGTGAATGTATTTATGCTGTACGGAAGGCGACACTGCTGGTGGATGCAGAGATCTCTTCCTTTGTGAAGCCACCCGATGGTATACAACTGCGGGTGTGCTATGGTCACTAGGCTGAGCTGCTTCATGACCTCTACTGAAATGAGGTTCTTTTGGCTTCCACTATCGACAAGGAATTGCAGTGGAGAACCCTTCACCCACATTTGCAAATGAAAGAGGCACTCCCCTTCCTCTGGATCCTTGGGATCCTCCCTTTGGAGCTTGGTGGTGGAAAAAATGTCACTGGGATCCGCATCAATGATTTTCTCCCCTTTGTCTTTGACCTTTTCTGGTTCTGACTCAAGATCAGAACATGCATCTGATTCAGGTGCCTTTAGTTCTGCCACCAATGACTGTTTGGCCTTACACTCGTTCGTGCTGTGAGTGGGGCTGTTATGAAATTCACACCATATTTTTTGGCCCAACACTCGTTTTTTCGAGAAACTTCTCTGTTGTTGGTCCAACTGTTTTCTGAAGCATGTCTTGCTACCACTGTCACATCTCCTTCAAATTTTGATCTACTATCTATGAAATCTGGATGACCTCTTCCTGCCATGGCTATGTCCTTGCTGTTATCAACTTCTCTTTTATCCATAGATCTTCAATTTGGATCTGAATATTCTTTCCTTCTATGATCTGAGCGAGTCTCTGTGTGAGTGCTAGGGTCCTCGCAGTTGCCCAGATTTCATCCAACTGCTTATGCTTCATCTGTATCTCTTCCTCAATTCGCTGAATGTTTGGATCCTCTTGTAGTGAGGTCCAAATATCCATTGTATCATCTAAAATATTATCGTAGTCCTTTACTGTGGTGGAGATACCTTCCATTGGGGTTTTGAGATGCGCTTCCCTTTGTTCTTGGACCTTTAGGGGCATGGATGTCTGCAACCTCATTTGCAGCTCAACAATTTGGACCTCATATTCAACCTCATATTCAAACTTCATATTTTCAATGTTTTCCTTTGAGTCCTTGATTGCGAGAGGGAAATTCACAACCTTGTCTGCTAGTGGTTCCTCTACGCAGAACTAAACGTTTGGAAATTCATTGCAAGTATTTTCAATGGCTTCTTTCAACTGCTGCTGTTGCTAACGCAACTCGTCTCTTTCATTGAGCACCCGATCAAGCTACGTTGGTTCTTTATTGATGGATCTGTATGCTGGACTGTAAGATACGTTGTTCTCAGCCCTTCATTTCTTCTACGATCACTTGGTTCATGCTGACGTTGTCCCATCCTTTGGCGCACTCCCTGTCGTTGGTTGCTTCGAACTATAGTGCTCCTCTAGGTACCTACAAAATTCTCAAACCAAATTGGGTCTCTAGTTGGTGCTCTGGCTATGCTGATTGACTTGTATAAAATATTTGGTTGGTTGGCTGCTCCTGTGGTCTCGTTGTTTTTGACAGCACCTTGAGTGCCTGCATGCCTACCTACACATATGTCAACACTGCTTTGTAGTGATCCTCAATTCTGTTCCATGTTTCTTCTGTCACTGCTTGAACTTTATCCTCAATATTGTTGATTTCCCCCTCAGTGAGGACAAGCAATGTTGCTCCGTGATACTTGGTTGATTTTTGTTTCTTCCTTGGGCTCACTATAGTTACTGTAGGCACTCTCTTTTGGATGACGAATGGTGAATCTTCTGGCTATACATCGCTCAGAGGGTCCTGGCCACCCTGATTTGGTTCTGTTCCTTTGGTTTTTTCCTTGTCCTTCTCTATTTCTTGCTCTGCATCTTTCCTTGCCTCTGTGTCCTTTCCACTGGTTCCCGCAGGCTGCACGGTGTCTTTCTTTGCCTTAGTGTCTACAACGGGTAGATTCATCCAGTCTATCGACCATTTCTTTATGACGTTCAAAAGGTCATCCTCTGTGACTAAATATGGAAAAAGATGCCATTCCTTCATTGGGTACATTTTGGATATAATTTTTACTTTGTGAAAATTGGCCTTAAAATATGCAATATTCCGATACTCTTAAAAAAAGTGGGTGATAGCCTCGAATGTTGATTCACCCCATTCGCAAATCCATCTCCATCAAGACCCAAAAAGTCTTTTTTTCCTGTGCGCGCATCGGCTCCTTGGAAAACGAAAGTGAGGCGTACCTCCCAACTTTGCAAACATCTGGGTCAACTGTGGCAAACTGTCACTCCTCTTGTTCCTTCCATGCCAATAATGCTATGATCAACAACAACCACACATAGTGAAAAGTATTCCCTTCCTCCCGCGCTTCCCAATAATCCTCCAATAACTCCTTGCATAGATAGCCAACCCAGTTAAACTGGACCCCTTTACTCCATTGCGTGGCTAAAGAAACCACAGCTGGTGGGGCTTCGCTCGCTCTGCACTTGCGCGTAATTTTCTTGGAAGAATGTGCGTGGAGAAGCACATCGCTTGTTCATTGATATAAGTTATGTAATAGCCCCTTGAATTCCTTACGACCTTCGTAGAATTGAAACATCACCTTTGTTCTGCCCCAGTGATCACATTACTAGAATTGCAACAACCATTTGAGATCGAGACAGATGCATCTGACTATGCTATCAGGGCAGTTCTTACTCAAAAAGGGCATCTAGTGGCATATCACAGTGAGACATTGTCCGACACAGTTCGAAAGTATCCGACTTATGACAAAGAAATGTATTCCATTGTGTAGACTTATCGACAATGGAAGCATTACATTTTGAGGAAGGAAAAAATCATCCACACAGACCATCAACCCCGACAGTTCATACAGACACAAGGGAAGTTGCAGAACGATTGACATCATAAGTGGTCCACATATCGTCAACAGTTTCATTTGAACATCAAGTACAAGAAGGGTAGCACCAATAATGTTGTAGACTGCCTCAGTCAACCACCGATCATGGCGCTAACCACCGTGCTCAACTCTTGTGGGCGCGAGACTTCTGATTGGCCGCTTCTCTACAAGAGCGATCCAAAATTCGGCCACACATACAAGGCACTCTTGGGGGGTACACAAGTTACAAATTTTCACCTCCAAAATGCACTGTTATGTCACCTGGGACACCTTTGTGTTCCTTCAAGCGAGCGTGCCAAGATGATATGGGAAGCACAATACAGTCGAGTCACTGGGAATTTCAGGGTTGAGAAAACAGTGGCAGTACTGCAACAATATTTCTATTGGTCAAACCTTCAATAGGATGTTGGGAAGTACATCATATCCTGCACTTCTTGCACCATTGGGAAACCGACCATCAAGAAGCAAGGCCTATATACTCCACTACCTACCCCTAGTCGACCTTGGGAATCCATCTCCATGGATTACATGTCAGGCCGGCCTTCTATTAAGCATGGAAACGATTGTGTTTTCGTGGTCGTCGACAGATTCTCAAAGATGGCCATCATGGCAGCCTACAAGAAGAATATCATAGCAGAAGTCACTGCTAAACTCTTCCTTGAACGAGTGTGGGTGCACTTTGGGATACCACAGTCTATCATATCAGATCGGGATATCAGGTTCCTCAACACATTCTAGTCCACCCTCTAGTCAATGCTGGACACCAAGCTCACCAAGTCCAGAGCTTTCCATCCCCAAACTGATGGCCAGACAGAGGTCGTCAACAGGATGATTATACACATTCTGCGCATGTACAATTCAAAGCATCTACGCACATGAGATGAGAGCCTCCCCTATGTACAACATAGTTATAGTCGAGCTCTCCACATCTCAACCAACCACAACCCCTTTTAGGTGGGCTTGGGATTCCAGCCACTATGTCCCATTGACGTAGCCATGCCATTTGTGGCTACTTAGGTCGATTCGACTCATGTCCAGTCTGAAGCTGACAAAGCGAACAAATGCATTGAGTGCTTTCAATACATCTGCCAATAGGTTCATGAAATATTGGATAGAGCCAATGCTAAGTACAAGAAACGACATGATCAACATCGGGTGCCACACAACTTCCAGGTGGGAGAAAAAGTGTGGTTACATTTGTAGAAGGAGCGCCTCACTGGACCCCACTGCAAGCTTTTCCCACTCTGATACGGGTCATACACCATCACCGAGGCTGTAGAGAACAATGCCTTTGAGCTCTGTATACCACCATTCCTTGGTCTTCACCCAGTATTCAATGTGGACTACCTTTGTCCCTACTTCCCACCTCTACTGGACACCTCTGACATTGCAGAACAACTCACCCCAACATAGTTAAACCCAGGCTGCATGGAACAGGCCACCATAGATTGTATCATGGACATGAAAATCAAGAACACTCACCAACAGAATATCGAACTGTATCGGGTTGTCAAAGCTGGCCAACTCCTACACCAAGGAAAGTGGTTCACTAGGGACCAAGTTCAGCAGAAGTTTCCTCATCTCATGCATGAACTCAATGCAATGGGGACCATTGCTTCCTAAGGGGGGAGGAATGATCCAGGTGGATATTGGTGGCCACCCTCCTATTCCACTTGGGGCCCCACCATTGTCTCTTTCATTTTTTCAGTTTCGGCACATCTTACTATTTTTAGCAGTTTTTCGAGTCCTGAACTTTCGGAGCCCTTTTGAGGCCCTAAACGACGTTTTTTGGGAAACCTGGGAGAAACATGGTTTAATGAATTGATTCTTCTCACACCTAAATTTTTATTCCTCTGATAGATCTTTCTAATGAGGTATGGTGTGCGTCAAACGGAGATCGTATGCCAAAGTTACGTCCCTGGGAAGTTGAGACACCAATTTACTTAAACAGGGCCAATAGTTTTGGCACTTCATCTCCTAGGGTTAGGGTTTTGGATGTTTAAGGTTTTCAATTGTTTATAAATAATAAATAGGCCCTCAAGCCTCATTGTAACACATTTCAGAGGCCTGTAGCTGCCACATCTCTTCTCAGAGACAAGCTACCAACGCCCTAGCTAGTATATTCCCATTCTATCTCTAAGCAAATTTCAGTTCTTTGATATTAATGAAATGAAGTGTTATTTCCGCTGCATCTTTTTATTTATTGTTATATGTGTATTTTTTTGCGTTCCTGCATAAATCTGGATTAGTGGTATCAGAGCGGTCTGCTTTTTCTCGATCCTTCTTTGCATGTCCCCAACGAGGTCGGGGTATAAGGAGTTAGGGCTCGATTTGGTTGAACCTTTGCAAGATCAGCCTCACAAACCTCTAAGGCTTCCCATGGTGGAAGAAAAGAAAGATGAGGGAGCAGGAGATCCTATCAAAATATTGCTTAAGGAGGCCCTTGAAAAACAAAGGAACGCGATGATGGATAACTTTTCCCAGATCCTTCAACGACTACCCACCGGCAGCGCATCTGCATCCAACAACCACTATGGAGGCACGACTCCCTTTAAGGTACAAGTAAAATTTGACATTCCCATATTTGAGGGTCAAATAGATGCAGATGTCATAGATAGATGGTTGAATCTATTAGAAGGATATTTCTCGGTTCATGAATTTTCCGACGGGGAGAAGATTATTTTTTCATTCCTCAAAGCTACCCCCCATGTCAAGGACTGGTGGGAAACCTACTATGAGAAAACGGATGAGTCAAAACCCTCTCTTTTCTCAGTTGTACCCACTTGGAATTCTTTCCGAGACGACATCAAGGAATAATATTATCTTGTGAGGAGCTATGAGGACAAGTACATACAATGGACCACGCTGTGGCAAAAAAGGGATCAAGATGCGCATGAGCTAATGAATCTGTTCCATACCCTGCGCACAAAGTTGGGTGTCAAAGATTCGGAGAAACATTTGGTGCTAAGGTATCGAAGTTGTCTACACAAATGCATTTAGGAGGAAATGGAGTTCCTCAACATCTCCTCGCTTGGTACGACATACCAGTATACTACAAAGATTGAGCAGAAATTCAAATAGAAGAAGTGAGACTTTGGATCTGCAAATCAAAAGCAAGGGAAAGGTACCTACAAACCGCAAAACAAAGGAGAAATCCAAGGCATGGTGGCACAGGACAACATTTCGAAACCACAAGCAAAGAACAACACCGCGAAGCCAAAGAAGGACACGGGAAAGTGGTGTGAGTTCCATAAGAGCTCCAGTCACAACACAAGTGAGTTTCGGGCCAAGTAGTCGCTGGTGGCCGAGATGAGGGCTTGTGAATTACATGCATGCTCCGACTCTGAATCAGAACCTAACAAGGGGAATGACAAAGGGAAACAGATTATTGATGCAGAGCCCAATGCCGTTGTTTCCACTGCGAAGATCTAGAAGGAGGAACCGAAAGATCCAGAGGAGGAGAAGCATCTCTTCCACTCCCACATGTGGGTAAAGGGTTCCCCACTATAGTTCATTGTCGATAATGGGAGCCAAAAAAACCTCATTTCAGTAGACGCCGTGAAGCGGCTAGGCTTTCCCACCACACCACACCCATAACCATACACCATCGGGTGGCTTCACCAAGGACAGGATCTCTGTGTCAGCCAGCAGTGTCGTCTTCCCTATAGCATCAACCCCTTCATGGATGAGGTATTATGTGACATTGCTCCTCTTGATGTTTCTGATGTATTTTTAGGCCAACCATACTTGTGGAAGCGACATGTTGTGTATGAGTCCTGGCCTCAGGCTGTTATTGTTACTTTGCGAAATAAGTTGTACAGGATACCAGAGGTACCACCACCTGCCGCTATCTCTTTGGTTACTGCAAAACAATACAGCAAGTTCATTTCCCAAACTAGGAAATTTGTTTTCCTGATGATCTGGCCCCAGGGCAAGAATAAGATTCTGGCCACGACCTCCAGACAGGGATCCTTTTCACGACAACAACAAATGGACAAGGTTTTGGAGGAGCACGGGGACATCTTCACCTCACCCATAGGGGTGCCTCTGCACTGTCAGGGAAAGCACCCCATTGATCTGACCCCAGGTGCGCCACTACCCAATGGGCCAATCTATAGATGCTCTGTTTTGGAGAACAACGAAGTCAAGAGGCAGATTCAAGAGCTGTTGCAGAAAGGTTACATTCGGCCAAGTTCATCGTCATGTGGGAGCCCGGTCATGTTGGCACAGAAGAAGGATGGGACTTCGAGACTCTGTATTGACTATCGGGTGCTAAACAAGGTCACTGTCTGGAATAGGTACCCGATCCCACGGATTGATGACCTTCTAGACCAACTCAAAGGGGTGAAATATATCAGCAAGATTGACTTGAAGTCTGGGTATCACCAGGTACCAATCGAACCCTTCGATGTGTGGAAGACTGCCTTCAAAGCCAAGGATGGCCTTTTCAAATTGTTGGTCATGCCTTTCAGGTTGACGAATGCTCCCGCAACCTTCATGAGGTTGATGGATGACATCTTGAGGCCATTCACCAACTCATTTGTAGTGGTGTACTTGGATGACATTCTGATCTTCAGTCAGACTTGGGAAGAGCGCCTCCACCACATCTGACAAGTCCTCCAAAAACTACGACAACACAAGTTGTGTACCAATTTGGAGAAGTGCACTTTTGGCATGACCCAAGTTCAATATCTAGGATACATTAACCAAGATCCAAGTCATTCGAAATTGTCTAGCCCCAACCACTCTAACAGAGCTTCACATCTTTCTGGGTTTTGCTAATTTCTACCGCAGGTTCGTTTTGGGATTATCTCATATCACTTGGCCCTTGAGTCAACTTTCCAAGGGAGAAGCAAAAGAAAAATTATTTTGGTCGGAATCTCAACGGAAGGCATTCATAGAATTGAAACATCACCTCTATTCTGCCCTAGTGCTCACATTACCATATTTGCAACAACAATTTGAGATCGAGACAAATGCCTCTGACTATGCTATTGGGGCAATTCTTACTCAACAGGGGCATCTAGTGGCATATCACAGTGAGGCATTGTCCGACACAGTTCGCAAGTATCCCAATTATGACAAAGAAATGTATTCCATTGTGTAGGCTTGTCGAAAATGGAAGCATTACATTTTGGGGAAGGAAAAAATTATCCATACAGACCATCGACCCCTGCAGTTCATACAGACACAAGGGAAGTTTCCGAACGATCGACATCATAAGTGGTCCACATGTCTGCAACAGTTTCATTTGAACATCAAGTACAAGAAGGGTAGCACCAATAATGTTGTATACTGCCTTAATCGACCATCGATCGTGGCGCTAACCACCATGCTCAACTCTTGTGGGCACGAGACTTCTAATTGGCCGCTTCTCTACAAGAGCGATCCAGAATTCGGCCACACGTACAAGGCACTCTTGGGGGGTACGCAAGTTCCAAATTTTCACCTCCAAGATGCACTATTTTGTCACCTTGGACACCTTTGTGTTCCTTCAAGTGAGCTTGCCAAGATGATATGGGAAGCACAATATAGTCAAGTCACTGGGCATTTCGGGGTCGAGAAAAAAGTGGCAGTACTGCAAAAGTATTTCTATTGGCCGAACCTTAGATAGGATGTCGGGAAGTACATCAGATCTTGTATTGTTTGCGCCATTGCCAAACTGAACATCAAGAAGCAAGGCCTATATACTTTGCTACCTACCCCTAGTTGACCTTGGGAATCCATCTCCATGGATTACATGTCGGGCCTACCTTCTACTAAGCATGGAAACGACTGTGTTTTTGTGGTCGTCAATAGATTCTAGAAGATGGCCATCATGGCGACCTACAAGAAGAATATAATAGCAGAAGCCACTACTAAACTCTTCTTTGAATGAGTGTGGGTTCACTTTTGGATCCCACAGTCTATCATATCAGATCGGGATAGCAGGTTCCTCAGCATATTTTGGTCCAGCCTCTGGTCAATGCTGGACACCAAGCTCACCAAGTCTACAACTTTCCATCCCCAAACTGATTGCCAGACAGAGGTCATCAACAAGATGAGTTTACACATTCCGCGCATGTACAATTCAAAGCATCCACGCACATGGTATGAGAGCCTCCCCTATGTACAACACAGTTATAATTGGGCTCTCCAAAGCTCAAATAGCCACAACCCCTTTCAGGTGGGCTTGGGATTCCAGCCACTATGTCCCATTGACGTAGCCATGCCATTTGTGGCTACTCAAGTCGATTCGACTCATGTCCAGTCTAAAGCTAACAAAGCAAACAACTTCATCGAGCACATTCAACACATCTTCCAACAAGTTCATGAAATATTGGACAGAGCCAATGCTAAGTACAAGTAACAACATGATCAACATTGGGTGCCACACAACTTTCAATTGGGCGACAAAGTGTGGCTACATTTGCAGAAGGAGCACCTCACTGGACCCCACCGCAAGCTTCTCCCGCTTCGATACGGGTCGTACACCATCACCAAGGCTGTAGGGAACAATGCCTTCAAGCTTAGTATTCCACCATTCCTTGGTCTGCACCCAGTATTCAATGTGGACCGCCTTCGTCCCTACTTCCCACCTCTACTGGACACCTCTGACATTGCAGAACAACTCACACCAACATAGTTAAACCCAGACTGCATGGAATAGGCCACCACAGATTGTATCATGGACATGAAAATCAAAAACACTCGCCAATAGAAGATCCAACTATATCGGGTTGTCAAAGTTGGCCAACTCCTGCACCAAGGAATGTGGTTCACTAGCGACCAAGTTCAACAAACTCAACGCAATGGGTGCCATTGCTTCCTAAGGGGGGAGGAATGATCCAAGTGGATATTGGTGGCCACCCACATATTTCACTTGGGGCCCCACCATTTTCTCTTCATTTTTTTAGTTTCGGCACAACTTACTATTTTTAGCAGTTTTTCGGGTCCTGAACTTCCAGAGCCGTTTTGAGACCCTAAACGACGTTTTTTGTGAAAATCGGGAGCTAAATGGGTCCATGGATTGATTTTTCTCACACCGAAAGTTTTAGTCCTCGAATAGATCTTTCTAACGAGGTATGGTGCGCGTCAAACAGAGATCATATGCCAAAGTTACGTCCCCGGGAAGTTGAGACACCAATTTACCCAAACGGGGCCCATAGTTTTGGTGCTTTGTCTCCTAGGGTTAGGGTTTTGGATGTTTAGGGTTTTCCATTGTTTATAAATAATAAATAGGCCCTCAAGCCTCATTTTAACACAATTCAGAGGCCTGTAGTTGCCACATCTCTTCTCAGAGATAAGTTACCAGTGCCCTAGCTAGTTTATTCCCATTCTGTCTGCAAGCAAATTCCAGTTCTTTGATATTAATGAAATGAAGTGTTATTTCCGCTACATATTTTTATTTATGGTTATATGTGTATTCTGTTGCGTTCCTGCATAGATCTGGTTCACTTTGCCATTTTATTTTTCATGTTTTCTATTTTCTATTCTAACTTTGACACTTTAAATTCCACATATTCATCTTCTCCTTGTGCAAATTATGAGCCTTTACTGGATTTTTTAAGAGTTGATTTGGTTTACAATGTCGAGCTATGATGTGATAGGCTTTGTGGTGTCTTATTTGAAAGGGAGTATTAGGAAATATAGCTCTTTGATATGCCATTATGCTTTCAATAGTAGTGCTTTCTCGATCTTTCACAATGTTTGCTGGGATGGACCATACCCTTACTTAAACTATTTGTCTCCTTGATATATTTGAGTGATATCTTCAAGTGTTGTCCTTGATGTACTCTATTATATATAAACAACTAAAAGGAGTTATGTGTATGCTATTATATACACCTAAAGTAATTTTCATATACCTAAATTTACATTGAAGATAAAACCCATAAACATATTCTATTTATTAAAGTACTACTCATTGAGTAACGAAATTCTTGCATAACAATGCTCTATGATAACTACACCTATATTCTTTACGTGTATGCTTCCTAGTTGTAATTTTACTCATCAAATGACAAGTGATTGTGCTTATATATGAAAATAGTTTTCAATAGTCTAAAAAAAATATAATTGTCAAAAAATAGATAACAATTATTAAATTGGCATCTCTTAGGAAAACCCTTGTAAAGACTCCATTTGGGCTCTACTTTTCTAATCGACATTGAAATCATTAAAAATTCTCCAATTATGGTCCATTGTTTATTAAAATTAATTAAATTTACTCTAGGATGTCCTATTTATTCCATGCAATATGGACCTTCCAAGGGAGAGTTATGTTGTAATTACTAGAACATGTTGTTTTTGTCATATTTTAGGAGAGTAGACTTGTAGAAATTTCCAATTCACTAGTATTTCCCAAAATTTCAATTCACTAGTAGTTCCATAATATTCCTAATATTTTGACCTAAAAAACTATGGTATATATTCCATCTTATACCCTCAATGGCATTGAATTTAGACCTTGAAGTATTCATAGATGACTACTATACTCAAACCATCTATTTAAGTCTAATTTGATAACTAGGCAAAAAACCCAACATAACTCTACAAATATGATGAACTAGATTCTAATTTTTTTAACCAATATAATTCATCCTTTCCTTTGTCAAGCCTAAAATTTCCATGTATTTGGACACTCCCAAAAAATCTAGGAAAAAAATAGTAAGATGGCTCAATTGAATGATCTAAATCAAAGATCCTATGCTTTGATACTAAATATTATTGACCAAAATCGTCAAATAAACATAAAAAATACCCAATTCAATAATTCCAAATCTAAATTAAGTGAAAAAAGTGAAAGAACAAACAACTTCTTTGAGTGGGTAACCTCCCATTACAATATATCAAAAGCACAAGTTAATATTATAAATCAAATTAGTTGCTTTGATGCATATATAAGAGATAAAGAGGATTAGAAAATTATATTAATAAACTAACATAGAAATAATTTATGTAATGATAATGAATGATGATATAATTCCGGGCTTAACATACTTTTACCCAAGCGACCGAGAGACTAATTGTGGATAAGAATATTGAGCTCTTGATCCAGGCTTTAATTGTTAAGGTGAGGAAAGGAGGAAAGAAGGTAGGACATAAGAAGAGGAATAAGGAAAATTCAAGTTTGTTATAGCACATGGGAGAAAAAATGAATAATGGGAAATGTTTTAAGTGACATAGGACGGACCACTATACACCTTAATGTATTGCAAATAACCAATAAAATATCAAGTAGCAAACACAATTTGAAAGGAGTGAGAAGTTTCTAAAGTCGATGAGTTAGCATCCAAACATGAGACTACCTTTTCCATGGTGTCATTCCATTCCACTAACACCATCTCTATGTAGGGTGGTATGTAAATAATAGATCATATCGACATGTAACATTCAACAAGAATTATCTTTGTAGGCTTCAAGAGAAGGGGGCAAGCATATAATTGGAGTTGCGAAATGATTGGGCCACATATCCAGTTGGAAAAATGAGATCACTCTTTTTTTTCATGCCATTAAGTGATTTTATTGAGCTCTTAAATGATGTTTTGTATGTTCTTCGTTTAACCAAGATTTTTTTTTCCTTAATATATGATAAATCTTATGTGTGTCATTAAATTTGATAATGACAAAGCCACCATAATGTATTGCAACTAGAATAATGAAAGAGTCTTAATTGTAGGCATGAGATAAAGTGGTCAACATAGGTTTCTTATAAAGTTGGTTAATCATGGTGCTTTAGTTCATGGTTATGATAATATGGAAGAGATTTCACACAAAATATTTTGTACCCTACTCTATATATCACTATCACTCTTGAAATACATTCTTTAGGGATTACTAGACTTCAATAGCCAAAATCCAAGAGTCTATAGGGGTTGGGCACTTGAAAAGTATTTAAACACTCATTTCTACTAAATGAGCATAGATTAAGAATTTTTTTATTTGACTAATTTCGATCTATGTGGGCCTTAATCATCATGTTTTTTTTTTATAAATAACATTTATTATATCATAAAGCTTTTTGATAAGTAACATTTATTGATGAATCCTTAAGAGAGTCTTATATTTAATTTATAAAGATAAAGGATTAAATTTTCAATAAGTTTCAATAGTTTATAGCTCTTCTAGAGGATTACAGAGGATGCAAAAGATAACAGTGTTAATATTTAACAATGGGGAAGAATACATCTTTAAAGGATTTGATGCATTTTGTAGAAAATAAAGAATCAAGTGGGAGTTGGCAATACCTTACTACTAGCAACAAAAGGGATTGTAGTGAGGAATCATTGGTCCATCATATATAAAATCAAGGCCATGATCCATGAATAAAATTTTCACATGTGTCTTTGAACAAAGGAATGCAATATCATTGTACATTTTGAATCAATTTGTTCATTTGGCATTAAAGGAAAGACATGAAAGGAATCCTTTACTAGTGAGAAACTACATGTGTCTCACTTTCATGTATTTGGCTACCCTAATTATATTCACGTGCATAAAAAGAAGAGAAATAAGTCTGAAAACTTGAGTATCAAGGGTATTTTTGTTCAATAAAGTGAAATATCTAAGACTTATAGAATCTGCATTATATTGCAATGGAATACATTGGTAAGTATGGATGTAAGGTTTGATAAGGATAAATTGTGCTAGATCTCATAGGAGTCTTAGCATAAAGATTATGGAAAGAGAAAATATGGTTAATCCAAGTTCTAATCCAAAGGATAAATTAGACTAAGATTATAGTCAACAAGATCCTAGCTTAAAAGGAGAGGGATTATTACCATATAATTTAGGGAAGAAGTCAATAACACTTTTACCGATGAAATAGGTAACCTGACCTCAAAACGGGAACTCTAGCCCAAAAAGTCTCAAAAAACATGAAAAAACACCCCAAAAACAAAAAGTGTGTCTTCCAGAACGCACTTGGTTTTTTTGAAGGTCAAATTTCAACATTTTATAAAATTATGCTAAAAACAAAATTGTTTGTTGAAAAAAGAATTGAAAAAACACCCTCAAAACAAAACCAGTTGATGCTGGAATAACAAAAAAATAAATTGTGTCATAATTTTGACACTTGTAACAATGGAATTAAAGACAACATATTAGGACATTTTTTAAAATCGTAAATTTCTAACATTTTTGATAGATGATGTTAAAGATAAATAAATACATGTCTGAAGGGCTTATCATTTCGAACAATTTTCATCCATGTTGTTAAACATAAAATATCTTGACTTTAAACAACCCCAAAATTGTAATTATTGTCAACCATAACCTTAAAGATAAAATTTGGTAGCGCATAAAAACCTTAATGACAAGTTGTAAAGCTAAAGTTTTTCAATCTTAAGTGTTCAACATACTTGAACAATGAAATTATGGAGAAATTATACGACTTAACAATTTAAAAAAATGAACAAGTAAATGAAAAAATTATTATTGAACAGAAACAAGTAAGAGTAATTTTAATTTTAAAGGATAAAAACTTATCTTTTTTTAAATCTTAGCATAAGACAAATTTAAATATAATTTCAACCAAAACCTAAAAATCAAGCATCAAAACAAAGTGTTCTATTTCAATGACGCATATAATTATTAAAACTTTTAAAAGTATCTTATACCAAATGGTAACAATACATAATATCATGGTAATATCACTGCATAATCTAAAAATTCAACATTAGTTTCTATTTTCTATTTTACTTAGAATTAAAATATCAACATTGGTACATTGAATATTGTTGGGCCGTTAATATGCCATTATTATTATCACTTGTGAACGCTTATTCCACCCATTTCTACCATTCTTCATCACGTCATTTATTATAATTTATTATTTAAATCCATTTTATAATGATTTATGCTCTTATGAATAAATATTATTTATTCTCCTTTATTTCTAATAAATTGATGATTATGTATGATTTTATCAATGATAGTTTTAATAAATCAGTTGTAACATTATTCACCATTTTTAGCCTCCAAGATAATTTTCAGATTGAAGATTTGATCATTAAAAGTGCCAACTCAGAAATGCGCTGGAATAAGGAGTGACAGTTTTGCGGTTGAGATTCTGAGCAAATGAAGACGAATCTAGAAAATCCGGAACATGGGTTTTGTTCAGAACGGACCCAATTAACTTTATTTAAGAACGGTTTGCCTAAATTCGGCTTGTACTGAGAGAAACACAGGGTTCTTTGAGCACGATTTTCTCAGATCTGTGGTTGCGGCCGTCCTCTAAATCTCAGCTACAAAGCCAAATTCGAATTGCTGTTGTTGAAAGATGGATGTAAATCTATTTTATTGTTGATCAATTGGTTGGAAGCAAACCAATTTTGTAATAGAATCATGTTGTAATTATCTCTATTGTAACCACTCTCTGCTCTCTTTGTATTTAAATCAGAACAGAGATCAGAGAGGGAGAAGGACTTTGAGGATGATTCGGGATGGATTCGAATGATGGAATTGAGGATTCAGACTTAGAGATTCAAGAATGAAGATGGATTATTCATGATAGGATAGGGATTGTTGCATTGCCATTGTAATCTTCAAAGCTTTTGTTGTTGTAATGATTTCACAATTTGAGGATGAATAAATAAAAGGGTTGTTGTTCATTCACCTGATCTGAAGTAGCCCAGCAGCATCCGCTGGCGGCTAAGGGCCCAGCCTCTGGTGGAGTATGCTGCCGTTGTATCATATCTTTCCAATTTCCGCCGTGTGATGGTTTGATTTAGTTCCTATTTCTTTGAATCGTAATGCTTTACAGTTTCATGTTCTTTACTTCGCTGTTTAGTTTGGTTGATTAATTGCAAGAGTTTGCTTTTAAAGAGCTTTCCTAGTTTACTTTCAATGGCATCTTTCCATTTCCTGTTATTTGCATTATCTTTGCTTTGGTGTGAAGAACGATCTGAAACTGTAGTGGGCATTGGCATTTGCTGTCTAGTCCCCAGATTAATGATCTGTTCCTTGGTTACTTTTGGTTACATCAGTTTCCAAAGGGATGAGTTATTGTTACTGGACCCTTGACCGATACATTGCTTATTTTTCCGAATGCATGATTTAAGTCTTAAAATGCTTTGTTGTAAGTAGATTTTATTTCCAGCTTTCATTTACTTTTGGATTTTAAGCACTATACTGCAAAACATTACTCTTGAGTAAATAGCCGCCTCAGACTGAGTACACTCTTGAAACAAAAAGTCGTCCCTGAGTTGACAATTAATGTGAGGTAACTAGGAGTTACAAAGACACCTTTTTATCGCTCCACAAATATAACATAAATTATTTTTGTAATTCATTGTTACATTGTTGATATTCTAAAGAAATGAATTCTTCATAATTAAAACATATAATCCAACAAACATAGAAATGTCTCATAACTTCATGAAAAATGAGATGGAAGTCAAAATTTTTATTTCAAGTTACCATGCAAACATCGATTACATAAAAGTGTCTTAGATAGTTATTCAAAATCAGCCATAGGTTCTGGCACACCATCATAATCTACATCTTCAGATGAATGGCTCGATGCAGATGAAGATGATCCATATTCTTCTCTTTCATCAACTAGTGCTCCATCTGAGTCAACATGCATGCCCACCATTTCAGAGTTCAAAATTCTTGTAGATCTACGTCTATATTCTACAGAGTCCCATTTCAACAGTAATTGTTCTGGTAGCAATTTCTTCAAAATATTTATGGTCTGCAACCGAAGAGTTCCTCTCTTTGTCAAATTGAAGTCATACACAAGTATGTCAACATCCTCCAATTTTAAGACATCTGTGCGGCGATGATTTATATTTGTGCCCTTTCTTTTTCTCTTTCTGCCAATTCTTTTTTCCGCTACCATCTCTGGCTTGTACACACCATTAAAAGGGTGGGTACTTGTGGCATACCAATGTACATCAACAGCTGTAATCTCTTCATTTTCATTAATGACCTTTATAACCTTGGCAATCCAGAATGGATAGCCAAGTGGATCTTCATCTGCTAACACTGCTATCATGCAACCCTCCTTAAGATCATGCACATAACCCCTGTAAAGGTCTTCCATGGCTTCACGTTGTGCACGTGATCTTCTAGAACCAATATAGATTTCTCTTTCCTCTACCTGTGGGGAATTAATAATAGCTTGAGGCTGTTGTTGTTCAACATTGTGTGTTTCCTAATGTTCATTTTCATTTGGCATATTTTGTGGCAAACAAAAAGGAGTCTTCAAAAGCGTATCCCCATTTACTGATCTTGAAATCATATCACTTTGATTGCTGAAAAAAGAGTCCCACCAAACTGAATCAACAACATCGAAGTATTCATATGCATCTCTAATACATCTTTTAATTTCCTCTAGACATTCAGAATAATTTATGTCTCTCTTCTGCCTTCGTGCATTATGGAGTTTAGAAACTGACTGTAATAACAATATCTTTGATGAAAACATTGGACGCTCTGGAATGAACTTCAAAAATGCTAAACCTGATGATGGTCACCATTCTTTAATAGTTGAATACTTCTTGCCCCATATAAGTGTTATCCCATCAATTTTTTTGATACGAAATTGATGTTGGAAGCTAATGTCGTTAAGTTGTTCAATGCATTTCTCCTCACCATGCGATCCAAAAATAAACCTTCGCATGTCAATAGTTTCTTTCAACACATGAAAAACAGGCTCTGGAATGTACGATTTCTTAATACATTCAATTATTGATGGCGGGCTCCCAACACCTTTCCTCCTCAATGTTACTGAAAAACGACTGAACATTTGATCAATATGATCATGATTATGCCCAACAAGAAGGAAACCAACCTTTATCTTTTTAAAAATCCCCAATTCAACGAGCATGTTTAGATACCCAAAAAGAACTTGATTTTTGTTCTCACGACTTGTGTTGTCTAATTGTAAATACAAAACTTTAGGAAGAATTCTAGACCAATGAGTAACCACATCATGGATTATAGTTATGGTCAGATTTTCATCATTGTGAATATTTGGAGTTGTGAATAAAACTCTTGGAAACATCTTCTCATTAAATACCATACAACCAACCAAGTGAAACTGAATGAAATTTTCCTCCTGTAATTTTTTTGGCGTGCGGACAAAATGTGGAAGAAGTGTTTTCTTTTGGTCCATACCATCAATTATCAATCCCAGATATTTATTTGGATGGTCATAACACTTCTTTTGATGTTTATACAACTTTTTTCTTTCACTTGTTTGCTGATTGCGACGGTCTTGAAGTTCTTTGACAACGGAATCTGTACATAAAATAAAAGAAACATATGAATAAATATATTTTCATAGTTGATAAGTATCAAATTTTAAAAAACAATGTTTTGAACACATACCTCTTTATGCCCCTTGACATTTATCTCTTTTTTCTTTAAGAGAAGCACATGTGTTGCAAATCCCCATCCTTGTCTTCTTAGGAATACGAACATTGTTGAATTCAGTTTTCCATATCCTTGTAAAATAAGAATATGTAATAAAATTACCAATTCCTTCAACGGCTTCTGCATAATCTTTGTATAACATGAATATTTCTCGTCTCGAGAAATTATCTGGAATATGTATTGTGTCTTTATTTGGCATACACTCTCCATGATTTGAAAATAAGTCTTTCATCCATGTCTTAGCAGTATTTGCAAACGGCCCCACCTCCCGTTTATAACGTGCTTATGAATAATATGTGGGATCCCTTTCCAATCTATCATGGATTCTTGACAAACGACAATTACCAATTGAATACAACATTTTGAACGTCTTTCTGCAAAGCAATACATTCGCAATATGATAATCATAACCTGCTAGTGTAGATTGCATGCAACCCACTAAATATGAATTTTGCATGCTTTTATTCATTGGCATATATGTTTTCCTTTTCTCCAAAGCAAAGTTGAAATCCATATTTTTCAAGCAATCCTTTCGACAACATTCACTTGAAATCAAATGAACGAAAAAACTTCTTGTCATGAGATATTTTGTTCTCGCCCTTGTATAACTGGAATGCTTTGGATTGATATGGAAAGGTCTACTCCTACTCCTAGTTGCAATATTTGCTTGCAACGGCTTCATCATTCCATCATCCTTTGTAAAAGTAGTTTCATCACCATTAGGAGGAATATTATCCCCACTATCATCATCCTCAACATAGTTAAGAAATTCATCAACATCATTGCGTGGAAAATTTTCTTTACCATCATCAGTTGAAGAAAACATTTCACAAGAATCATCGGCACTTTTGTAACCCCGACTCAAAAGAAATTCTTCACCATCTTGACCCATGCTTTCAAATTCTTCCCTGGGAGGATTCAATTCTTCATCACCATGAGTGTCTTTGAAATGGTCACTTGGAGAAAATGCAATATTCAGATCTGTGCCTCTAAAATTATCATTTGCAAGAAACTCTTCATCCTCCCCTTCCTCGGTGGTGCTCTCATAATCCTTGGGATTAGGCATAAGTGGAAGCTTTGAATTTGTATTCACTAGAATTTCTTCATCCTGCCCCTCCCCTTCCTCACTGAAGCTCTCATAATTTTTAGGATTAGGAATAAGTGAATGCCTTGAATCTATATTTATTGGAAATTCTTCATCCCCCCCTTCATCAGTGGTTAAATTATAATCTTTATGATTAGGATGAAGTGAAAATTTTAGCTTTGGAAATTCATCCCCGTCTTCATCAGTGGTGCTGGCATAATCCTTAGGATTAGGACGAAGTGGATATTTTGACGCTGCAAATTCTTCATTCCCCTCTTCCTTAGTGGTGCTGACATAATCCTTAGGATTAGGACGAAGTGCATATTTTGACTTTGCAAATTCTTCATTCCCCTCTTCATCTGTGGTGCTGACATAATCCTTGGGATTAAGACGAAGTGGAAATTTTGACTCTAGAATTTTTTCGTCCCCCTCTTCATCAGTGGTGCTTGCATAATCCTTAGGATTAGGACGGAGTGGAAATTTTGACGCTGTAAATTTTTCATTTTCCCTCTTCATCAGTGGTGTTGGCATAATCCTTAGGATTGGGATGAAGTGGATGTTTTGACTCTGAAACATTATCATTCCCCTCTTCATCAGTGGTGCTCACATAATCCTTACGATTAGGACGAATTTGATATTTTGACTCTGGAAATTTTACATCCCCCTTTTCATCAGTGGTGCTGGCATACTCCTCAGGATTAGGACATAGTGGATATTTTGACTCTACAGATTCTTCATTCCCCTCTTCATTTGTTGTTCTCGCATAATCCTTAGGATTAAGCTGAAGTGGATATTCTTCATCTCCCTCTTCATCAATGGTGTTTTCATAATCCTTGGGATTAGGACGAAGTGAAACTTTTGACTCTGGAAATTCTTCATCATGCCCTTCATCACTGTTGCTTTCATAATCCTTAGGATTAAGAGTAAGTGGTATAACTGGCGCTCGATTTACAGAAATTTCATTTTGCTGCACCTCATCAATTTTGTTTTCATCATCTTTAGGATAATGACCAAGTCGATTTTTTGACTCTCTATTCATGGTGAACGAACTCCCGTTATATTCATCACTCTGAATAGAGTTGTTGCGTGACGAAGATGTTGATGTTCTAGAAAGAAAAACTTCGCTATCAGAAGAAACCATGGCTTTCAACAAGAATAGTTTGAATGATACAAATTCCTCTCCCACTCACAATATATAGCTTAAAGACTGAAAATTTCCCTCCAAATTTTCCCTCCAAAAAAATTCGTGAAAAAATTTCCCTCCAAAATTTCCCCCCAAAAAATTTCGCAAAAAACTTTCCCTCCAAAATTTTCATTTCATATATTTGGTACAAATATTAATCAAAAAATGTATTTAACATTTTTTTTAATAAACTGTTTATGTTGAAATATTTTACCGATATTTATATTCAAAATATCCACAAAATATTTCTATCATGAATGCCTTCCAAACTAAAATAATGTTTTTATTTGAATGATTTAACATTGACTAGATGTAAGTATTAACTATAATATTACTATAATACCTACATGCAAATATTAACTATTTTAACTATAATGACTACATGTAAATATTTTAAATTTTAAATTTTAAACTTACGTTATATTCATCTAAAATATATTTCAAATTTATTAATAAATTGTTGGTCTTCAAATATTTCACCATACTTTCTATTCAAAATATCAACAAAATATTTCTTTCATGCATGTCTTCGAAACTAAAATAATTTTCTTATTTGAATGGTTTAAGATTGACTACATGTAAATATTTACAAAAATAACAACATGTAAATATTAATTATTTAAACTATAATTAACTACATGTACATATTTTAGATTTTAAAATTTAATCCCATGATTTTAAACATTGATTACATGTAAATATTAACTATGATAACTGAATGCAAATATTAACTATTTTATCTATAATATTAAATATAATTAACTACATGTAAGTATTTCATATTTTAATTTTTAATCTGAGATTATATTTGAATTATTCAACATTCGGTACATGTAAATATTAAATAAAATATTAATTATGATAACTACATGCAAATAATAAGTATTTTAACTATAGTATGAACTATAATAAACTAAATGTAAATATTTTAAATTTGAAATTTTAATCCCACATTCGTTAAACAGTAAACCAATCAGACAATATTCGCTATTTAAAAGGAATGATTGTTTCTATTCATCACATCATATCAAGTTTTTTGGTATTTGTTAGAGCAAATTTCTGGAGGTGTTGCGTTGGCATTGGTAACTTCGTGGAGGCATTGCATTGGCATTGGAGGCGTTGTGTCGCTATTGGTAATTTTGTGGAGGTGTTGCATTGGCATTGGTAACTTCGTGAAGGCATTGCATTGGCATTGGAGGCATTGTGTTGCTATTCGTAATTTTGTGGAGGCGTTGTGTTGGCATTGGTGACAGCAGCTTTTTGCATTTCAAAGGTTAGTTTTCCTTCTATTCTGTCAATTTAAAGACGATTTTGGAGAAAATCTGTTTTCCTATAGTTTTTTGTGTCCAAAAACTACTTTTTTAAGGTTTTTAGGTTCAAAAACCTTAATTTTTTTTATATTTTTTTAGTGAAAAAAATGCAAAAAAAACTAAATTTTTTAGGGTTTTAAGAACAAAAATTTAGAGTTTTTTTTTTTTTTTTTTTTTAAAGACTTATAGGTTCATCTAGACAGAAAAATCCATAAAACGACCATGCACATAAAAAAAATAAAATAATATTATAACATTTTTTATTTGTTTTTTTTTTATCATAAATATTAATTTTTTTTATTTTTTTGAGAATTTTTTTTATTTTATATTCTATTTTATTTTATTTTTTAATTTTAAATCTTCAATTTATTTTTTTGAATTTTAAATCTTTAATTTTTTTTTTCTTTATTGTTTTGTTATATATCATATATATATATATTTATCTTTTTTAATTGTATTGTGATATAGTTTTTTTTTTTTTTTTGAACAAATGTTTTTTTTATTATATATATATATATATATATATATATATTAATTATATAATGTTTAGAAACCAAACATAATTGTGATTTAATAATTTTTTATTTTATTTTTTTTGATATTTTAAACATTTTTTTTAATTATTAAATAATGTTTTAATAATTATATTATATTAAAAAATAAAAAATAAAAAAAAATCGAAATTAAAAAAAAAAGAATTAAAATTAAAAAAAACAAACGCGCGCAGGCCCGCCCGCTGGGCGCCAGGGGCCGGCCGGGCGGCGCCAAGGGGGTGGCCCAGCCGGCCTCACGGCCCCGCTTGGGCCGAGGGTCGATTCCGGCAGCGGGGGGGCCTGCGCTATTCATTTTTTAAATTTTTTTTAAGTTTTTTTTTAAATTTTGTATTTTATTTTATTTATTTATTTTTTAATAAAACTGACCTTTTTTTTTAAATTTTTTTTAAATTTTTTTTTTTTTAATAATTTGTTTTAATAAAACATTTTTTAATTTTGATTTTTTTTAATTTTATTTTGTTCTTTAAATTTTTTTTTTTTTAATTTTTTTTTTAAATAATTTGTTTTATTAAAAAAATTAAAAGTTCATAGAAATATTGTTATATATTTTAAAAAAAATTGTTATATAATATAATAAAAACATTGTTAAATAATAATTGTTAAAAATTTCAAAATATAACAAATATATATATATATATATATATATATCAAAAAAAAAAAATCATTAAACAACAATTATGTTTTGTTTTTAAACATTATATAATTAAAAAAAATACAATATAATAAATTTAAAAAAAAAAACATTTGTTTTAATATAACAATATAATAAATTAATTAAAAAAAAAACTATATAACAATACAATTAAAAAAATATATAATATTATAACATTTGTTATAAATAGTTAATAACTTTTTTGTTTTTTTTTAAATATTAAACAAAAACTGAAGTTTGAAAATACTAGTTTATTTTTTTTTAATTATTTTATACAATTTAAACACATTTTTAAATTTTTTATAAAATGTATTCAAAACATATTATATAGATATATATACATATGATTTATAATATTTTGTTTTTAAATGAAAATTTTTATAGTTAATTTTACTGCGTTAATTTCAAACTATTTAGTTTTAGAAATAAATTTTGTTTATTAAATTTATTTTATCCACAATATTTTTCCATTAACTAATATATATATATATATATATATATATATCAAGAAAATGGCATCAAAAAAGATTTCTGTGAATGTTTCTGCACCTAGGGCAGCAGCTCCCAAATCTACGGCCGCAGCTCCCAAATCTACAGCTGCAGCTCGACGCACTATGGATACAACTCCCAAATCTAAAGTTGCAGCTAGACGCACTATGGACACTGTTGGATGCAATAAGGATATTGTTGCACACACTAATAAAAGTCAAGCAAGTGGGGCACCAGGTTCATTAAAGCTTATTTCTGATTGGAAAAACGCCGAGGAAATAGATAAAACCGATTTCTCATGGTATCTTGAAGACAGTGAAACGGAGGCTGATATACACATCTATCTGATTTGTGGTATGATTGACTTAAATGAGCCATATGATGTGATGGGCAGAGTACAAGACATATGTATGGTCCCAAATACAAACACTATTTATGTTCTTGCAAGGAAGGCTCAAAAACGTGAGAAGGTTAGATATCGTCTATCAATCGTCAAGTATGACACAGATGAAATATCTTCAAAATTTTCTGAAGAAATATCAAGCAACATTGCAAATAACATTGTAAGTATGCTTATTTTTATTTTTATTTCCTCTATGCATTATTGTAAGGATGATTCAATTTTTTATAAATTATTGGTCATTGACATGTTTTATTTTGTTTCATAGGATTTTGTTCCGGGTCTTTCAAACATGTTTGATGGTATTTATATGTTGGTGCCAAATGTTATGGATGTGATCAAAAATTTCCACAAAGACAAAGTAGAGGAAAGGAGATTGAAGCAAAGAGCAATAGCTCGTGACACTGCAACAGTACAAAGAGGGGATCAACCAAGAGTCACTAAGGTGGGTCAATCTAGTAAACTTAAACATGTTTCTTTTGAAGGTGTCGAACATGAAACAAAAAATTATGATAGAATTAGTGAGGAAGAGATGAGAACTACTGTGCAAAAGGAGAAAACAGATCAGACACCAAAAAGAAAAATTGCCAAAGATGTCTCTCTTTTACCTCATGAAGGAGAGCTTGTTTATAAAAAAACTGATATGTTATCCAATAAGACTAGGAAATCAAATATTGGTGAACCTATAAAGGTCGTGAGCAGCAGTGAAGAACAAATTGAAAGCTCTCACAGAAGCAGAGAAATCATAACACCAGGTGCTGAGTTAGAGGATGACATTATTAAAACAAAACAAAATGCTATTCGACAAGAGTTGAGGAAGAATAAATTAATTGTTGGTGGCCAAACATTTGAGCTTAATGTTAACCAATTTTATGGCCCAGATGAAGGACAATCTCAATATCAAATTAGAAAGGCCCATCACCTACATGTACATAATCTGAAAACATTGTTCAGGTTCAATCCATATGCGCATGGGGTGGATTATGTGGTTCTTGTCGATCCATGTCAGGTTCCCAACAAACAAGCATTTGACAAGACAAAATGTTTTGATTATAAATATTATGTAATTGGAGGGAACCATTCAATAGAGGCTAAGAGACAATTGATTGCAGAATATCCCAATAACTATCTTTTTCAAACAGTGAAATGCATCATTTACGTTGGCTTAACAGAAATGGAATCGAAGTTATTGGCATGGGATCATAATGCAGATAATGAGTACAGAATGAAAATGACTTTCATCCAAAGGGTCAGATTTATTCATAATGAATTCATAGAAAAATGTGGTGGGGATAAGACACAAGTTAGTGTAGCATTTCGAAAGGAATGTTTAATGGAAACATGTTATCAAATTGATGAAAAAAAAGCAAAAGATGGAAAATTGAATTCAAATCTCTTCAGAGGCATAGATAACATTTTTTAGTTGGCATTTAGAACTGGGGAGGTATGGGATTTGATTGATGAGATTTTTGATCGGTGGGAGAATATTTCCATAAAAAATCAAAAGGTTAGAAAGATTAAACCCATAATATGTACCAACAGTAAGGGGGGTCCTGAAATGAAGCAGCTTCCAGAGGATATGACTATTACACCTTGGAGAACAATGCAAGGTGTGAAGGATGATAAATTAGTCAAATCAGTATTAGCCCGTGTGAAGTTGGGTGAATTATCAATGGAAGAAATGTGTGCAGAATTTCAAAAGTAATTTTCTTGAATTATTTCTTATTTTTCTTTCATTATAATTTTCTTTTAAATAAAACATAATGATGTTGGTAGAATTTGTTATACATGTCAATATATTAACGCTTTTAACTTGATTTATTCAGTCAGAATTTTTTTATGAAAATACAAGAACACATGGTTAAAATGTTGAATAAAGACAGTTGGGATGATGTTGTACGCTACTACCCAGAAGCAAGTTCTACATCAACACTAAAAGAGTTTTATATTGCATTCAATAAGGTATGTTGATTTATAAATTCATTTTATTCATATTTAAACTATTTTTATTTTATTACTTATACACACACACACACACACACACACATATATATATGTCATTAAAGATGTCGAAGAAGGATGGAAATGGAGTACCAGATACTTCCAAAAGCTTTATTGAAAAAATTAAGATGGAGAACATGAGAAGGAAGCGTCTTATGAATGTTGAACTAGATCCTACTCTTAATCATTACATTTGGAATGGACTCGACAATGTCCAATATCAAATAATACAAGGTGACTATGAAGACATTGCATCACTAATACCTAAAAGGGAATATGGCCTAGTTATTGCAGATATTCCTCATGGTTTCAATTTCTCAGACATTGAATATGATAGAGAACCATATACTTATCAAGCTTTTAATAAAGTGGTTTTGGGTTTTCAAGAAGTGACAACATCACCACTTTGGCGATTTGTGACATTTCATTCAGACACACAGTTTCCAATGTTATTAACAAGCTTCAAGGGTAAAGCAAACTCAACGATGAAACTTACATGGTAAGATTTTGAAATTGTATGTTTGATTCCTCCTAAATTTTTTTATTCATGTAAAATTTAATTGAACTTTTACTATGTTATGTTACAGGCAAAAGTCAAATATTGTTTCTTCCGAAGATCAGCCTATTATAAATGATTGTGAGTTCATCCATATTGAATGTTGGACAAAAGACGATAGCTATAAGCATATTATTATGAATCGAGTAGATGGGAAGAGTCATAGTCAAGTATTGGTTTATGATGCAGTTGCAAGAAAACTAACATATGAGGATAAAGATGCAAAAGGAGATATAGTTAACATTTATCAAAAACCACAAGCATTGATTAACTATCTTATAGATCTATGTTCAAATGAAGGAGAATGGGTTTTGGATTTATTCTTAGGTTCAAGTAAGTTTTATTATACAAATTTAAATTTAAATATTGTCTTTTTTACTTTTTATGTCTCCATACTAATTTTCTTACTTATTTTTTTTGTGCTTGATGATTAGGTACAACACTAGCATGTTGCCTACTAAAAAGAAGAAATTGCATTGCCATTGAGAAAGACCTAGTTCAATGCAAATTTATTCAACAAATAATTAACGCTCTTAAATTCCTTCCAGATGTGAAGCAAGAAGTTGGTTTGAGGAAAGGAGATTTTAACGAATCACGTGTGGCAAAAAAAGCAAAGGAACCTCAACCACCATTATATAGAATGATTGGAAAGGGACACTTTGGAAGATTTGCTGACATGAAAGATCCATTAGAAGACGACAATGATCAAAATGAAGAAGAAAATGCTGTGGAAGAAGCCATCAATGCTGTTCTAGATGATGTTAAAGATGTATTAGTTGATATTGTTGATGATGTTTAAGTTATGCTTGCAAACAAAGCTTATTTTTTAGAACTATTAATCAATTTTACTTGTAATGTCTAGACTTTGATATTTTATGAGAACAACCCTTTTTTTTTGCAAAAAACATGTGATTGCTATTATTTTTTGACATAAAATTCAATAAAAATGTTGTTTTCTTAAGTTTTTTTGTTAAGATTCTCCCAAAAAATTAGTTTATTTAACATGTTTTTTCCAACAAAAACTCTGTAAAACTGTATTTTTTGCATTGTATTTATATTGAAAAATTGTATTTTTTTGTCATATGGTTCAAAATATTGGTTTTTTAGCGACAATTTTTTGATGTGCATTGAAAAATTATTTAACAATACATAAACATGTAGAAAATATAAACTTTAGAATATTGACTCTTTTTCCATATTTTATGTATGTGAAAAAGTGAAGATATCATTACAAGTTTTTTTTTATTTTTTTATTTTTATTTTTTTTTATTTTTATTTTTTATTTTTTATTTTTTTAAACACAAGTACATAAATGCACTTAAAAATAAACATCTCACAGAAGAAGAAGACATTAGAAAATCTATAGTGTCAAAATCAATCCTATAAAAAAACGTTGGTGATGATACACCACCACTATTCAAAATCGACATAAAAAACATCACTTAAAAAAAAAAAAAATTAATTTAAAAAAAAAAAACAAAATGAAAAAACTTAAAGTGCCAAAAACATGGTCAAATTTTTTTTTCTTGATTCTACATCGCCACTTTTTCAAAATTAGGTGTTTTTCTTGATACTTCAAAAAGTAGGTAACAATGAGGTTACCTATTTCATCAGTAACATTGTTCAATATGGCTTACCTAAACATTAAAGAAAACATAGACAATAAGAGCACCCAAGTCTTCATTTTGCATTAGTTATCCACCTAGAAGATATATGTCTTATGTTGCATTGATGTCTTATTTCATTAGCGCAACAACTGTTGACATGAGGAGCCTAATTTAGAGTAGGTATGACATGATGCCATGGTTGAGGATTGTAACTTCACCCTAAAAATTGATGTATGAGAGATTGTGCTAAGACTAGCGGGGAAATATTTGATAGGTTCCACATGGTTATACAAGATTAAGCATAAAATCAATGGGAGCATATAGAAGGAAGAAGATGGATTTGTAGTAAGATATTTTTTCAAAAAGAGAGAGTTGACTATGAGGTGAATTTTTGAACTACTTGCAAGGTACACTAATATCAAAGTAATCATGTCTATTGCATTAATTTTCAATTATCATTTATACTAGATGAATGTAAACACTTCTTTTCTAAATTCTCTAATGCAAGAGGAAGTATAAATTAATCAACTGGGATGGTTTGAGGTGAGTATGAGATACCCATGTGTGGAGGTTGAAGAAGGGTTTGAAGTCGACATTGAGTGAGTGGTACTCAAGGAATAATGATTACTTAATGAAGTTGGACTTCCCCAACTTGATTGTAACAAATCAAAATCCTATTATAACTAAATTTCTTGTTTTGGCCCTGTATGTAGAAGATAGGATCTTACATGTATCTTTGAGGATTTGATTGCGTGGTGCAAGAACAAATCAATGAAGAGAATATGACATTAAGGACATTGGTCTTATGCACTACATTGTAAGTCTAAAGGATTTTCAAGGTGTAAGAAAAGTATTATTTTATAAATGGAAGTATATAATGGAGATTTTGAAGAGTTTTAATATTTTAGATTGCAAATTTTGGCTACTCCTATGGTGCCAAATATGAAGTGGTATTATAATTTAGAATTTGATTTGGTAAATCCATATTTATATGATAAAATCATTTGTGGGAGGGGGTGGGGGGGGAGGGGGGCGCATGGGGGGGGGGAGAGGGCTAGACAGTCGGAGCCCTAACCGTTGCAACCCTATTTTTCGTGTTGTCTTTCCATGGTTTCTACACTACCTCAACGACCTGCTTGTTGATGCTTCTTCTTGTCTCAATATGCTTTCATCGAATGTGGTTCCACGTTTTCCTAGAGTTGGTTTCACTATTTCTACCTCTTAATGCTGGTCTTGTTCGTGACTCTGCTCTTTTGGGGCTTTGGTGGGTTTTCCTCACTTGGACATGGATCCTATGCTCCACATGCATGGGTTTATGCTTTCGACTCAATCTCATCTACACCACCATTGCTCCTCTGGTCAGGTTCTAATGATTCTTTGTCACAATGTTTTTCCTTGGTTCATGGGTGGTGGTTTCATGTTGCCACATTTCTCTTCCTCATGCTTGTTTCTTTTGTGTGCCATTCCATTTTGGGTTGGATATGTGGACATTTTTTTATGTTTATCTGGGGGTTTTTAGACACACATATTTCATGTAAACCCTGGGGTTTTGTATGTGGACCTTTAGAACCAATTTTAATGATAAGGTTTGTTCTTTGTCTAGTTTGTCTTCGGGGGTTCTCAACTTGTAATTTTTTCTTTGCATGGTTTTTGTGAGGACCCCTGGGGTCATTTTGTAATGTTGTGGTTTCTCTACTGGGGGAACAAGTTTATTTTTTTCCTAGTGCTTGGTTTTACTTCAATACTGTGAGGCGTATTTCATGAATGCGTTCAAAATATACAAAATATAATTCTCTTCTTTCTTTTGGATGAATACAATTACGTGTCTTTTTCTCTGGAAAAAAATATCTATCTTTATATAGGAATTTTTTTGGCTCCTTTATGTATGTTTAAAATACTATATTTTATAATTTTTTTGTGCGAATACTTTGAAAAGTTCATGGTTGAACCCGACTTATTGGAAGGATACCAAAAATATGCTAAAATATCTAAAGAACATAGTTCATCATGTCGTGAGGTATGTGAGAGATGGAGAGTTATTGATACATGAATTTGTAGATTCAAATTTGGAAAGAGATGTAAACATGAGGAAGAATACTCTGTTTATTTCTTCAACTTGAGATTAAATATAAATTATTGGTTTAGTAGGAAGTGATTAAGTATAACTTCTTGGTTTAGTAGGAAGTAAGTGATAGTTGCACCTAGTTCAATGGAAGGCATCATCAACATCTTGTTAGTACATTTGGCTTGACAAGTGGATTGTAGAGTTGACTGATTATATGTTGGACCGATTGTGATGATCAAAGTTGCATTAGGTTAGGTTATTGCATTAGGTTTTCTTAAATGTGAAACAAGATAACACTAGTCGTGATTCTTGCAACATGGCTATAACAATTACTAGCTTTCATAGATTTGTTTGCCATCTAATCTCATGACTAGTTCACAATTGTTATAAAATATAAGCCAATTAACCTCACCTAACACTACATGGGCTGTTCGTCCACCCTAATGCCCACTTTGGTAGCGAGGCAAGTTGAGGTGATCCTTATTAGCACCATTCCCTCTCCTCAGGATGGCTTCTAGTGTCAGTTTGTGAACCCCGTAGAGCTACAAAGTAGAGCTAGAGAGTATCACACATTGAAGACATGTAGTAGAGGTCAAACTATGATGAGGTTACATGAGAGCTACACATAGTGTAGTGTGCTACAGGGGCCTAATCAAAAGGAGCCTAATCCAAAGGGAGGAGTACAAATAAGGAGCCTGGTCGTTGAGTGAGCGCTACCAACCTGCCCCTTCCTTCTGTGCTACTGCCCCACTTCACGCCCCAGCAACGACCAACAATTTAGGGTAAAAGAGATAGAGATAAAGGAGCCAGGTACAAATATAGAGCACAGGCCGGGAATGGCCAGTAATCCATTGCCACGGGTTGGTGAGGAGCGGTCATCGAGCTTGCGGGGCTTTACATAGATCCATTAAGTAAGGCTGGATGACAGTCATGCATGGATCTTGAAGGAAATATCATTAGGATCAGAAGGAGGATCATCAGGCTGGTCCAATCTGCTTGATCCGAAAGCCGCTACTGCCCGCTACCTACTATCTACTGCTATTCCTCGCTCCTTACCTCTGACCGCTACTGCTCCTACTACTTACCGCTACTATAAACGCTTCATGCCCCAGGAACAACCAATGGTTACAAAGAAGGAGAACCCAAGTACATATATGGACAGGTCAGAACTCAATTGCCAGTAATCCATTACAATTGTTGTTGAAGAAAGTTCATCCATATTGCTTGTCGTTGAAAGAAGGTTAGGGTCAGGTAAGGGCAGGTCACGTCTGGTTAGATAAATTAAAGCCAAGTAAAGTCAACTCAAGTCAGATCATGTCACGCCTCAAGTCAGAAGCTTCAAACCGGATATGGCAGGGTGATGCCCCAGATAGATCATAGCTGCTACGTGCAAGGATCGCTCTCGCTTGCCTGGATTATTGGGTGGGTGGGTGATTAGCTTTGTGTGTGTCTGTGTTTGTGCATTCACATATATACAATATGGAAGTTTTGTGTGTGGTGCCAATTAACTGAATCAACGATACATGCATGATGTGTTACCAATGAAAGGGTCACAGCTTAGATTACCGGTAACAACTTCAACTATAAATTAGATTACTCTACTCTCCATACTCTTACCTCATCCTTGGAACCCTAATATACATTCCCCCCCACCTTGCTTGGCTTTTCGAGGCTTCTTAGCTTGCTAAGGTAGTAGAACAGGTAGGTGAGCAACTCTGCTATTATTGCCCCTTGGTTCTGTCTTAGCTAGAGGTGTTAGGGACCATCACCTTCCCCTAATAGTCAGCCCTTGCCGAGGGAGCGACTATAGATCTGAACCTTAATTAATGAATGATATAGATCACATCATATGTGCATAAGATATGATCCAACCATATCAGGTTCCTGAATGAGAGCATCCAATAGTAGTAAGTCATTATCCTCCCTCTCCCAAATGTCGGAGCCCACACTAAAAGAGAGGTGTCTGATCAACCACTACCTCTCGAAAGGTAGATCTCCCCCAACCAACTCACCCACTTCGCCCTATTACTAGTAGCGAGCATCACATCCCCCTCTTTTCTACGCAATTCCAAAAGGGAAATTATTGACCGTTAGACCCAATGTGTTATTTACCGCTGAGACGAAACACTATTCCAAAAGGCTTTGGAAATAATCCATAAAGCCTTAAATAAAACAACGCAAAAGCAATATGCAATGAAAGAAACTCTTTATGGAGGGTTAAGAAGGCTCCCCTTTCATTCGCTATTCCCAAAGTAAGGTTTCGATAAGCGATGATCCCTTGTTGGTTGGTTCTCCTTATCCTATAGACTACCCTTAAATATTCATAATCATTAAAGACTTTGCATTTTCCTTCTATGCCATTGTTCTTGGCACCAGAGAAACTCAAACTGGTTCTTTTATTGGATCAATGTGTGCTTGAACAAGATCAACTGAATCAATGATGTCACCTAGATATTGACCTGGAATTCTATATGGAACCATGCAAAGAGAAGCTATGACAGGAAGGGGTGCTAGTGGATATACTATATATGGCGCCCCAGTTATCCATCAACATTGATCCCAACCATTTGTTACCCTTGCTTTTGTTGGAATGGGTTGTTCTCCCACCACGGGGTCTGGAACGGAAGGATCTCAAATCGGCTGTGGCTGCCTCTTGACTCGGCAAGGATGCTTGTGTATTTGGGTCAACTTCGACTCTTGTGAATGCAACCAACGTCTCCGGGAAGAACAAACACTGCTGGACTAGCTGGATTACTGGCTTCAGACTTGGCATATCGGTGGAGCGTTCTTATTAGTACACCTCGCTTGAGTTTGACAGATAAGCTTCATGACCGCGCTTAAGATCTAAATCCATATTATATAGAACCATATGTAGCAAATAAAGCAGCACCAATAGCAAAGGCTAGTCAGTCATAAGTAGGTTACCCAGTTCCAGTTCTAGGTGGAGATCCAGATCCAGATCGAGACCCGCTTACAGATCCACCTGCGGAGGCAGCAAAGGAAGCATCTTAGCCACCGGCATCCTTTCCAAGTTGAGAACCAGTCGGTTAAAAAGATTAATCAGTTTCAGTTCCAGGCGTAGATCGAGATCCTAAACCACCAGCAAAGGCAAGGGAAAGGTAGGTAGGAACATGAACATAAGCATCATCATAAGCGTTAGTAGCAAAGGTAGAGGCATCACCAAAGCTCATACTAGTTTTATATACTCTAGTCGCAGATCGAGATGCCGTTACACCTATTGAAGATCCATCTTATGCATATCCTCAAGAAGCTTTCCTTCGCCCATATCCAGGAGAAAAGTCAATGAAGAGAACAATGGCTAAGGCGACCAAGTCAGCAGCATCACTCTAACCAGCACCTTGCTATGCATCCCTCCTAGTTACTGTTCGAGATCGACATAAATAGTCTTAGTTTCGAGATCAGGATTGAGGTGAAGATCTATACCCATAGCCATATCATAGAGAGATATCCATATATAGTGATCGTGATCCATACCTTCGTGCTCCAGACCCAAGCATGAATTCCGTAGATGAGGCAAAAGGTGATTCGGTAGCGATCACTTTATCCAAGAGGTTATCCAAAAGGTGATGCCAGTAGTCGAGCCAAAGAGTCAATGCTACTGGTACTCAAGGAATCAGTCCACTCGGTGGTTGTACTACATGCTTTTAGTCAATGCCCCTTTTTGATCCAGATGTGTTCCATGCATTCTCGGTACTCAATTCTGATAATACATGCTGCCAATCGATTACAGGTGGTGAAACACTCAATGCTACTTCTACTCGATGTTGGCATTCTATGCGCTGTTGATGCAGGCAATCCCAAGGGGTGATGATCCCAGGAAGGTGTTGATGCCAGTCATAGCTTGGTGGGATGGGGATACTGGGCTGGGTTGGGTTGGATACTCATTGACCCTAGAAGCTCTAGTCAGGGAAGCTCTAGTTGGTTCATTTATAATGCTCTATTCAGGGAAGAGTCGGTTCATGAAGCTATAGTTTGTGACAATTAGTACATGCCCTTTAGCCAGCTAGGAAGGAAGGAGGAGATTGAGTGCTGCCCTAGATACCCATGACCTTGTCTTAGAAGCACTAGATGGATTGACGATAGCCAGAACAGAAGAGATACGGGGCTGGGTGGGGTAGGCACTTACTGTCTTTGCTATGAACTTTAGCCTACTTTTAGTACTTCGGTGCGATCTACTGTTAATCGGGCACCCACCTTGATATTATTTGCCTATTATACCTCTCACTTACCCTACCCACCTTAGTTATGGATGCCCTAACCTCTTCCTTCAACCAAGAATGCCTTGTGGATATGGATGGCACTCTCTTCTCTTGTAGGGGGGCCGGGCTCAAACCCCCACCCAGATACTATTTAGGAATTTAGAAAGGACAACTTTGCTAGGATATGCTTGAATATTAGTGCCTGCCTCCCACCTAATAAGGGAAAAACATTTAATTATAAGCTAAAAAAAAACCTTAACTCCCCATAAAAAACTTTCCCTCCCCACTGGACTTAACCCCACAGGACAATTAGACCCTCGCCATGGGCTCGACGAACAAATGCTACCTTCCCTTGCATATTGAAAGGACCGCTGGCTTTCTTTATTCACCAGCTCCTACCATAGCAGACTGAAGGTCACCCTTTGTTCCTTGGGGCTGATCGGATGTCCCCCAACCCCCAATACTCCTGAAAGTGAATTCTCGACAATTCACTTAGCTTTGTGTTAGGCGAATGCCGCTAACTGTAGAGAGGATTGCGCTTTTGTTGCACCTTGAATTGATGAGGGGTGCTATGCTCCTATCTTTCCCCTCATGCCCCGTGGTGGTCTCTTTCCAGAATAATTTTTCACCACTGGCCTAGCCAGGCCAAGTGTGAGTACCGCATCTATAGCTAATACTCTTCTTGCGGGGTCCCGACAATTGCCATCTTCATAGGGCACCACCTGATCTTGCTCTGGTACCTTCTACAAAAACACACTCTACCAACGGGGTGGGGGTTCTTACTATCGAGCCTTCCACTGCTCTTCCATTTACAGATACTGAACCTTTGTGTCAGACTTGGCCCCAAGATGCTCCATCTGCACTTGGGAATACTAAAGCGCAGGTCACTACTCAAGCCACCTTCCATCCTGCTTGAACATTGCAGGCCTTCGTCGAATGCCACCTACACCTTCATTGACTGCTACTTCTCAGAAACACATTATCCTTTAGGTGCGGTGCTTCAACTACGGGGCTTCCTCTACCGGAAATGATAGTGTGCTTTGCACCCTCTCCTTTTAGTCAGGCCATCTTGATCTCTCCAAACCTAACATGATGGTTAGTTCACCATCATAAGGCTCTCTATCTATCAACCCGGACAGCCAGCAGATTCGCTGTTCAATAAGGTGCAAGCTAGAGTAAGCCCCTACCTAGACTCTCATGCTTACGTTACTTATGTAAGATCTTGGGACAGTAGTGCCGGAGACCCCAGTTGTGCTTTCGGCGAATAATTCACTTTTAGATGATGTGGAGTGGGGGAAACTATGATCATGGTAGCTGCATTTGAGTCCTCTTGCCCTTTTTCCCCCACATGGATGGATGGCTGCTTCCAAGCCCACCTCCTGGTTGTCATCGCTAGATCACTTCCTGTTCCACTAAGCAATTGATTGCTTACCATACGATCTGGGCTGTTTCCCTCTCGACTCTGGATGACCTCGAACGTCTGTCTGTACGATTGATTAAGTCTGTATTCAGAGTTTCCTTACCCTTCTACCCTTGGGTGAGCCCTCCGTCCTTAGGGTTGGTCAATATTTGGGCCACCCTAGCCAACAAAACTGCGACGCCATATTATAGGGTGCTCTACCTCGGGCCATATTATACACACACTCTACTGACGAGCATGCTCCGCTTCAATCTATTTCAAACTAGACAGACATAGCCGATATTGGTTGGCCTTTCACCCCTAGCAGCCACAGACTCCTCCCCATATTTTGCCACATATGTGGGTTCGGTAAGGCCGGCCTTAAGGAGCTCTGCTCATGGCTAGATCAATCAAACTAAAAATAGCTGGGAGATTCCCTCGACCTTGTAACCTCAGTCGAGTCCCTACCAGGCCTCACCATATGAATAGTGAGTCCCTCACCCATATGAATGAGTGAGTCCCTCACCATATGAATAGTGAGTCCCTACCGGGTCTACCGAGCCTCTCCTTTAGTCGAGAGTTCATTACTTCACCCTATCGAGCCTGGCTGGAAAGCGCCTACACCTAATGGATTAAGCCGTTGTTCCCATTTACTTACTCACTGACCCATTATGAAAAAGCCATTAGGGCGCATCCAGGTCGACCCAACCCTGAGCTCTGCTCATGTATTTGAAACATTCCCATTTACTTACTCACTGACGACGGTCTTTTGGTTGAGTGTGCTAACGCACCCATCAATCACTCAAGACTTAAACTTGTCCGTGATTCCAGTCATTCATTATATACATAATTATGCATTTCCCCTGCCGAGCAGCCGATGCTGCTTGATATTATAGTGCGTCATTACGCTTTCTTTTCTTTCTTTGGGGGGTTGATATATTTCTCAAGGCTGTGTCATACCCGCCTCACCTATTAGCAATATCTGTTTGGGGTCATTGGGGTATTACCTTATAGTAAAGGATACTGGGCTCACCTCGAGGGTGCCATACATCGCTGTCACTTAGGAGTGAACCATTACTGGCCCAATCGCACGAGTGCTTCGTCGGGTTAGTAATTACGCCCTAGAAAATCATGCATATATTATATATGTAATTATGCATTCATTCTTTATATACGTAATTACGCTTTAGCAGATAATGCATATATTATATATGTAATTATGCATTTATGATTCTTTCATTTCCGACCAAGCCAAGAAGTAAGAGGCTTCCAGTCATGAATGAGATATATTATATATGTAATTACGGTTCAGGCTCTCATACTCATAATCGATCATACCCTAATCGAAGAATATCGTATACAAATATCTCTCTCATTATATATGTAATTACGCTTTCTTATAGGCGTACTTAGAGATTTCCTTTGAGTTTTAGATCTCAAAGCGGGCTTTGACCATGTCTCCCGATCAAGATAAGTACATATGGCATAAGACGATTTCACATATCGAGGTTGGTATGGGATAGGGTGTGTTTCCCGTCTGACAATGATCCCCGCCCAGGAAGACATATCAGACCTTCGTGCCGACGTTCGCTTTTGGCTATTCCTAAATGGCACGTGTGGATACTTAACCTTTTCTTTTGGGATTCAATAAATGCATAAATTAGATATGTCATTTCATAATTCGTTGAAATGTATAGGGGGAGATGAATTAGATGGATAAGAGAGGTCCTATCTTCATTGAAATGAGGTGAATGAATAGTGGTTGTCAGGTCACTTTGAGTAGCGAATTGGCATATTTCTTTATATATGTTGCGGTAGTTTTGAGTGAGATCTTATACAGTCGAATTTTATTACCAGAGATTGAATGACTTAGAGGTTCTTTCCAGACCAGAAGGAGAGGTCTTCATTCATTATATATGTAATTATGCATTCATTCATTGCTCAATATTTCAAACCTCTGCCAAGGAAAGATGAGAAAATAGGAAGTAAAGGAACTTAGTCGCTTGTCCGCATCGAGAAAGGTTGAAGAACCTCCGCCATGGTAAAATGGCCAATCTCGTAGGGTGAGCAAGCAGACTCTCGAAAAGGGGGAGAGGTAACGTGTGAGGATAGGAGCAACTCTCTTTTGGGGGAGGGGCCCCAAAAGAGAGGAAATTGAAGAACTAAAGGACCGGTAGGCCCGGTAGGGACTCACTATTCAGATGGTGAGGGCTGCCATCGCCGCCATCAGTTTCATCAATAAAAAAGAGGCGCTTGCCTGCGATTCCATGCAATGCCTCATTTTCACACCATCCCTAACGGGAAAAAATCCTAATCCTAGCTAGTAGTAGGCAGGAAGACGCATTAGAGGCATTTCCCTATTGACAGATGGATGCGTACAACTATCTACTGCTTTGAACTTCGACCCTTGCTTCGACCTACCTTGCTGATATCGCCTAACTTACAGCTTACACCCTTGCCACCTACCTACTACTGCCTTACTGACCGCTTCTATCTCTCTTGCTGCCCGTATCTCTCTTTCTTACCGCCTTAGATTTGCTAAGCAAGACCTGAGCGTGAAGAACCAAAGAAGCCCCTGAACCAAGCCCAGCATGAAGCTAATCCCGTCTGACCCAATAAACCTGAAGCCTGAGCCTTAAACCTTTATTGGGCCTTGAACCCCTTTAAGCCTGAAGCCCTTCTCGTCAGGCTCGCTTCGATAAACAGAATACCCTCCTCGAAGGAAGCCTTATCCCCTTTATTTGGCCTTGAGCCTCTTTCAACTGAAGACTTTAACCAATGGATTGTAACCAAGAACCTTTAACCTGTAACCTGGAACCTTTAACCATAAGCCTTCATCACTAACCAAGCTAAGGACAACAGAAGGAATCAACCAGAAGCCAAGGGGGTAGTAGATTTATCTTTAGTCTACACAATTAATGTTTGTGGTAGGTAGCAAACAACCTTTCGTGGTGGGATCCTTATCACTTCGTAACTACTTCCAGAACTTATTGGATCAAATTGGTGCTTCTAGGACTGAACCATAGTTTTTACGTAGAGCGGACATTATCAAATTCATGCATTCTTTGCCTTATCCTGAGATATGAGGATTCCTCTTTGCTTGCAATTCATGATGATGATGAAGTCATTAAGAAGGATTAACACATTGTGTTATATAACGATATACATGTGGGGATTGATCTTAAGTTTTCAATTCATTCAGGTTTCATTCATAGGGTCATCTGTGAATTCTAGTGAGATATGATGCTCTAATCGAAACAAATGGGTGGTATCTTCATCTCGTTTGCGAACTATTATATCTTATATAAACTAGTCATATTATGTCCCCTGCTAATCTGGTTGAAGAGAAAGATTGTTTTTTTCCCTGCTTGAATGCCCATGATGCTATAGGCAAATAATTTAGTTTAGGTGGTAGCCTGTTGAGGATTTCCTACAGTTTGTCTAGGTAAAAGATTGCCTTTCACCTATGAATTCCTAATTAGTGACTGTATCGATTAGAGATATCAAAATCATATCATTCTAAGAGATAAATAGGTTTCTCATTATAGAGAAATCTAAGTTTTGGGTGAGGTCGTCGTTCCGATTCTGTAATCTCCACCGCTACAAGTTTGACTTTTCCCTAAGTAATGGCCTGCACAGATAGTAATGAATCAACAAAGTAAGGGCTATCACTGTAGGGTACTGACTAGAAACACACAATCTAGTTTGAGGGGTGACTAGCTACCTCTTAAAATTATAGATTAATTGGATCTGCACAAGGTAATGACCCTGTCCCAGGTTCTCTTGGTTTAGGGTAGTAAGGCACTGAAGCTTGATATGAACTAGCTACCAAACAGTCAGAAATATCCTAAGTCTAGGTGGTTAGCACGCGTTTCAATTTGAGGTTTTTAGGTTCCAACATTTACCTAATAAATAAGGCTATATCTAAATGGTTTATTTTCCCCTACCTGCTTAACCATTCTGCTATAGGAATCAACTTTTGTAGTAGTGTGGTTTAGGTACCTCACCCTATGGTAAGTGTTTTATCAAGGTTTTATGCCGCCCAAAATGGCTGGCATCTAAACACGGTTATGAAGGATTGATTAGATCTGGAACTTCTGGCTACCTAACTTGAAGTATTGGGCTCCTTTATTGGATCTGCTGCTTAAACTGGTCCAGACCGTACTTCTGACTGTGTGGTTGTTTCTCCTTCGTACTGTTATCCTAGTTGGTGTTCCTGGATCTGGTCTCAGTGATGACTAGTAATATCGATAATAATGAGCAGGGAACAATAAGAAATAATGACCAAGCAGGGAATTCATATCGATAACTGGGAATTATAGGTCTTATATAGCCAAGTTTTACCAAGTTGATCGAAACAAGAAATCTGTTCTATTCATATCTTGTAACCTGAGGATGAATAATATCTTGTGTACCTTGTCGATGTTATGGCTACTTATTCTCTGCTCTATTTTCTATTGACACTACTGAGTTATTTACCTTGAGGTTATGGTGAAAGGCCCTAACCTTTGATTCGGGAAATTCTCATCATGTGTTACCCCTGCCCCTAAAGCTAGGTGTTACCCCTGACCCGATGATTGAGGTTTACTCTGTGTTAGTTGACCACTGGGCATAGTCTTCCCCTAGAGATCGATGGCCATGACCTGAAGAGTCCTATGTGGAGGCGGCCCACCTTTATTGTGTCTTATAGAGCTTATAGAGGACTAGTGTTCTTTGTATATAGTTGACAGATCAAAGAGATACAGAAAAATAACAAAGAGAAACCAGAGGAAGACAGAACTCAAGATTCCAACCATTGAAAGTGACGCAATCTGAGCAGAAGTAGTTCACATCAGTAAGAGTTATAAAATATAAGAAGTTACCCACCAGTAGAAAAGTTTCAGATTTCAGCGAGTGGATCAGTCAAGAAAAGGGAGTAGTTTCAATTCCTATCCTAATAGCAACAATATTTTAAGAAGAAGTGAAAATGTAGTGGAATTGAAAAATAGATATACTTAGTAATCTACTATATTAGTAATATTAGACTTTCCTAGCCATATCTAGATCAGTTATCTATATACCATTTGAAGATACAGCAGGAGCAGTCATACTAGTTCCTTACACCCAGTGCCATAACCAACATCAGGAGCAGCATATACAGTAGCAACAACACTACCCACCACTCTAGATTCTCCAGGTGAACATCCCAATATAGATTGAGACACACACAAAAGCAAAGGAGCCAACAACATCAAAGCTAATTTACCTCGGTGACTACATTCCAAACAAGAGGAGCCAGCCACACTTTCCCCTTAATTACCCCCAAGGCAGGGACATAGATAGCCCTTACATATACAATTCCTAGGAACACCAACAACAACAGTAGGTTCATATCCACATCCAACAACGCATCAAAGCTAGATTCAATTCATAAGTTACGAGAATCCACTTATACCTAACAGAATGTAACAAGAACCCTAGCTACCGTACTTTGTTGTTGGAGCTACCTTGGCTTCCTCTGCCACCCTTGCCTCTCTAGTTGATTTTCCCGCTCGATCCTCTACATATTAGGAACTACAGGCTCTAGCTTTCTAACTATCTCTGCCTTCGCTTCAAAACTAATTTCATTCGGGAAATTGGCGCTGGATATGTATATGGAATGGAATTTGCTGTAGCACCTGGAAATGGATTTGCCTTCTTCGCTACTGTGAATGATGATGGGTGATCAAATTCTTTTACTATCTTTCCTACTTGCTCCGCTAATGTTGGTTCTGGTACTGGAATTGGATCTCCTCGAACAAATTAGGCCTATTTCTGCACCTAATGACGTGGATACATATCATGTATGCCTAGGAAACGAGTGACTAAAGACCTACTGAACTACGGAGAGCACCTCAAGACGCTACCGAGCACCCCAGCAATAAATGGTGTACTAAAGCCTATACCCATAGGCTAGAGCCCTGATATATGGATTAAGGTGTTTGAATATTAGAGCTAGAAAATTATTAGATAGCGCCTTACTTACCTTTATTTCACTCGACAGTGACGGGTTCTTTGAGGTTGATGCTCAATACTTCTATCTCCTACTACAAACCCCTGTGGAGAGGGCATGCTACTACCCGAACTATTGGGAGGGCACTACCCTACTTTCTTAGCAGCATCTTAGTATGCTCAACCTATTTAGGTTCTATGCTATATGCCCTCCAGCCCTTTAGAGGGTCTCACCTGGTCTAATTCCTTTATTGGGTCCTTCCTTTTTGTCTGTATTTCTGTATGTCTTAGTAAGTAAGAGCTTGACCGAAGCAAGAAAAGAAGGCCAGCACTGACTGGCCTCTTGTATTTATTCTCTGATTGGGCACATGATAGTAAGAATCATATATAAAGGGCCCATATCTTCCCAAACTATAATGATTGAGGGGAAGAAAAGAGTATCCTATTCCGGTCAGTTGGATAATTTGATTGAGCACGATTGGGAAATATGGGAATGAATGGGATAGACATACAACCTGCAGAGACATACACATATGATTTATATACGTTGCTGCCAACAATGGGAAGGTATGATAATTAGTCGTATTAAACTAAAATTGGTCGGATTAGAATACACAGTTGGAACACCATCATCATGCAAATAGCCAGGCAAAGATACCTCTTTTGGTGAACCATCACCTTTGGACTGAACTCTTCCTTTGGGATGGAAGGTGGATTTTTATCCTCATTCCGGAAAGGTTAGCGAGAGAACCCATTCCTTATATTTATTCATAGAGAGAGAGATTGGAGGGTGCGGTTGGTATAGGTATGCACTTATGAGCTTGCTGTATTGATAAATGCGAATAAACATATCTATCTGCTATCGAATAGAATGAAGAGAAGCTGGTGGCTGGCAGGCACTTCGAGTCCTGCGCCAATTTCTCAATTGACCATCACCTTAGGTAGCAAAGCCAGTTCAAATCATATCCAAGATGAAAATATGTTTCAGAGCAATTTCCCTCACTCTCCTCTTCCTTTTTTCGAGACGAGCTAAACTCTCTCCTAACGTCAAGCGAGCCAAACAACCTCCTATTTTTCTCCGAAAGCATCGGAGATGTTATGAGATGTTATTAAGCTAATAGAACAGTCAGTCCTATTCACTCAGTTGACCAGTAACAAAGGTGGATGTGAGGCAGGGCAGTGATAAGCTTAGATTGGGGATAAATCACTTATATAGCTATTTTAGTAGCACTTTATTGCCTTTCCCTTCCCAATTAGATATATTCCTCATCCGGGTGCCATAAATGGCATTTTTATTTTGCCGAATTTATGAGTGATTAACTACCTTCCCGCCCAAAGGTTGAAAGCACAAGCCTTGCTCTCCTCTCCTTGAACTTAGCAAATTCCAGAAGTTTTTATCTACGGATAAGGCCTGACAACAGAGGTTTTTCCAAGCCAATAATCATGGGGTAAGATTTAATAGCTTCCCCGGTAGCCGCTTGGTAGTTCCAGTGAGTATAGGCCTATTGACTGCTTTGCGAAGTAAGTCATTGAACCCCAAGCCCATTCCTTTAAGCCATTGCCAAGATGGACAAGTGGTTTCAATACCAATTTCAATAGCATTAGTTGACCTAGCATCACTAGCATGTAGTAGTTTCTGTGGTATTGGAACCAATCCTAGCTTACTATCTTCTCCACTAAGGCACTTAGTCTTGACTTGTAGAAAGAGAGACTTGTTTGCTCCAAGCCAACACTCTTTTCTTTCCTTGAGAAGAGACCTACCACAAGACATCTCTAAACACCTCTCACTTTATTATTTAACTAAATGGCATAACTTTTCATGTTTTTGGTGGATGCAAATTTCATACACTTTTGGTTTTCTGGTACTTGCAAGTGAAATTGTGTTGAATTTCAAGTGCTTTCTATAAAGTATCTTTACTTTGACAAGTTCCCTTTTGACCTATGAGCCATAATGGAATGATGATTTGTTTTCATGAGTTAGATACCCACTATCCTTTCTCTTTAAGGTGAAATTGGCATGTTTCAATAATGTGAGTGAGTCTGAGGCCTTGGTGTTGGGCATTGAATCAGCTAGTAGGAATGACAGGTTCAAAAGGGTAAGGTTAGACTACTATATAAGCTAATGATTGTGAAACCTTCAAACCAAAGCACCAACTCGAGGTAGAAGGATTTTCACTAGGAGGAAGTCTAAGGATTGGAGAAAGTGGACTTTGTTCAACCTCTACTGATTGAGCTTAGTAGTTACTATTCTGTTTGTCATTGAGCATGCATAGTTATCCACTGAAATGTGAATTATTTGCTAGATTGTGTATGTACGTTATTTTGATCCTATGGCAGGAAGCTATCTTGTGCACTGATTCTTGAAACCAATTCAAGTAGGTGATTCTAATTACCCTGTTTCAACTAGACAATCTAGGACGAAGTGCATACTCGGTTTCATGCCTCATTCATATGGTCGGCCTATCTTTCTTTCTCCTTTAATTGTGATGAAGAACCAGAACTTTGATTTGTATCGATTGGTTTTTTTAGCTTGCATTATCTACATTATTAGACACCGTGCATATTCAACTTCTCTCAAAGCAATAAATAATTGGCGGCCTCACTCCTCTTCTCAATTTCCCAATTTTAGTAAATTGTACCTGCTGCTCTTAGGTATATAACCGCTGAACCGGCTGCTTATCGTTATGGGTATGGATCTTTGGCTTAAGCATCATAATCAACTGGATCATCCACTTAGTACCTCTTCTCGTATTCTAGTTGCTTATACTGGTGGTGCTAGCTCTTCTACAACTACTGTAGCTAGTGTTGTACCTACTGTTGTACCTGGAACTGAGCAAAGGTATGTTGTTGTTTAAAGAAAAGATCCAAGTAAGTGCTTGACCTAAGAGTAGAAACTCACGGGATTTCATTCTCTGATAGTAAGGGATGCATTTGCTGATAAAATATTAAAACCAGTTGTTCAAATTGTTGGTGTCCCGTGTTTTGATAGTTTGGCAAATCAAAAGACAAGGCAACATCAGAACCAATCTTTAGAGTTCCAGGATCTAGTCCTCCTGTTCTCAGAGAGGGATCTCTCAAATATTTGTTTGCAAAGGTTTATCTTGTTTTCTTTGGTTATGGATTTTTAGACTAGTTATTACGTGCAAATGTTTGTTTGGTTGGGTTGAGTTGATACAGCAGAATATGAAAGGTCTAGGAAAGATAGACAGAAAGAGGAAATATCCGGTTCATTGGGCAATGGAGTCAAAATAAGGTCATGACAAACTCTTCAAGGGATATGGGATATCAAAGGGAAAATCTAACTTGGCCACAGGATCCTTTGTTTTGGAATGAGATGGACATTAATGATTTGGAAAAAAGAAATTTAATTCTCAACAAAGGGAACTTGAGAAACATAACTTATTAATAAAGAGATATTTGATAGACAGGGCTAACCATAAATTCTACAAACATTCTTTAAGCAAATAATGATTTCAAGACAACTTCTAAAATGAAATCTAAGATTCGGGGAACACCCTATTTCCTCAAAGATCTTATTTTAAAGGATTTAGAAAACATAAAATATTTACTGATAGCTGCATTCATAGAAGAGGGAACACCTAAATAACATCTTTGTTTGCAACTATAAAGACCTTCAAAACAACTGTTTAAGCAGGGGCAAAGGGTAAGATCAAAACCGACCTCTTTGGTTAACTTAAGACAATGGTACTTCGAAGGGAGACTTCAATAACGGCTTTCAAGTGATGGCAGACAAGCAGGGAGAACCATAACATGCTGAAACCAACTATTTGAGCTATTAAGGAAATAAACGAGCATGAAGACTAAAGAGAAGTTTTAAAGCCTCTAAAATACTTCAGCAGAAGAAAACATAAAACAGTGAAGGGTGAACAGGTCTAAGGTGCTTCCAGGAGTCATTTCTTAGCCTAAAACTTTCAGCCTACTGTAGTAAGGAATTATGGAACATAATGAAAACAAGGAAAAGACATTTAACAGTTCAGAGCACTTCACCAACAGCCAAGCTCATGGATCCAATGATAGAGCCTTCTCAGGAACAAACATGCAACGGCATCATCAAGACATCCAAGACTCCAAATTATTTTCAACTTCAACAGACTTGTATATTTATTTCAGAGAGTTTCAATATTACAACTTGTGATCAAACAGCAACCCAACCTTCTCATCTTATGAAGAAGTAATTATAGGAAGATGAGGAGGTGAGAACTAACAAAAATATCTCGTGAACCATTAATACAGATTAAATGACTTCTCGGTCCCTTGAGGGGTTCAATAGAGAAGTGTACAGGTGGATCATTGTATTAATGTTTTATAATTAATATCAAAGCTCGACGGGAGCTTTATTTGACTTTGAGGCTCATATGCTGTGTGAAATAACTCCGCAGATATTTGTTGCATCAGCTTTCTGTGGCGGAATTAACTCCCTGGCTGTGCTGAAGGTAGATATTTCTTTAAGCAATAACTTCGGCCTCTGTTTGAAGGGTTCGAGGCAACAGGTGGCTTTTATGGTAGCTGAGGAATCAATTCGCCTCAAGATGTGGCGGTGGAGGCTTTCCGTCTGATAAAACACTTAGGTTTTCTTTAAACTATGTTTAATCCGGGAATTAGGCTCTAGATAAGCATTTTTAGCCATAATTCCCATATCTGTCTTCAATCCTCCACTCTTCTGTGCTATGTCTTCAAAACTGATACTCTTTAACTGTTTTGAATTAAAACAGTGTCTTGCCGATGTGCAGGGTTGCGCAGGCCATTTTACGTGCTATTAATGCTCATGAAACATTAATAAACCATTGAATAGGGCCCGCGGATGGTTTCTTTTGGTAGATCATGGGTGCAACAATCGTCATTCCCACCTCCGACGTTTCTTTATAATACACAGAAAACCAATGAAATCACCTGCAACAAAACACAAAACAATTAAGAAATCCTGCGTTTTTTGGGTTTAAACTGCTTCAGATGGCAGGGAAGGAGCGAAGCCGTTGGATGAAGGCAACCAACGGTGGAGATCTGCATAAAAAGGCAAAAAGGATAGCGGGAGAAGAATAAGGAGGAGTAGTTTTGGACCATCCGATCTGGACACGTGGACGGTCCAGATTCAATCGAAGGATCTCAATCGGAGGTGGCAGAAAAGGGGACACGAAAAAAATAAAAACTCCGATGCGATTGCGCAATCGGGAGGGGAGAAGGCGATTAAGCGCTGTCCGTCGATATGCAGATCAGATCGACGGTAGAGAGTGAATCGGGGGATGGTCGATCGGCGGATCGCAATCGAAACTGTGGGTTTAATTGCAATCGAAACTGCGGGCTTAATCGCAATCGAAATTGTGGGCTTAATCGCAATCGAAACTGCGGGCCTGGTCTTTTCTATCAACCCATTGAAGATTTCCCGATTACGATTACGCGATCGGTCTTTTTAATCTAACCATTTTATATTTAACACGTGACTTTGGCGCATTACATCAAAACTTTGGAAAAAGGGGGTTTTTTCTTTTTACAAAGGAAAAAAGGGTCGGAAATAAAATATTCACAAGGTTTTAAGCACCGGGGGCGGGCTCAGGGTTATATGTAAATAGTAATATGATCGGGGGTCTAGGACAAAGGGGCTGATCGCAATCGATGTTTTGAAATGGTTCACAAACATGCACACTTGAATCTTTTCGATTCGATCAGCGCTTCATGGGTTTGGCACTTGGTTTTTTATGATGAGGGCGTATTGGGGAAGTGGTTTAGGGCCTAGCCCAAGGGGCTTAGGTCCATAAAAAGACTTGTATTTTTATGATTTTTCACGGTTTTTTAATGAAAACAGAGGGTGCCGAAAGGGTTAAAAAGTGAGTTTTTAACCATGGGAAGGGTGATTTATGAAAGGAATAAAGGAAGAGATGAATAATAGAGGAAAAATATGGAAAAAGGGAAAGGAAAAGAAGGTTAATTTCGAGTGGGAGAAAGGGAAAAGGGATGGCTCTGCAGCAGCTTCTTTTTTGTATTTTCAGCAGAATTTTCAGAGTATGAGATGAGAAAAGCAATGAGGATTTTGGACAAAGGCAGAAGGCCTTCAAGGAGTCTTCAAAAGCCAACAATTTTTAGTGATGAAATTTTTTCTTTGAAGGCTCAAAACATATTTAGCCACCTTTGGGTATAACAAAATATTATAGGTGGCTAACAGTGGCTCCACTTGGGGATGGTGCCTTCTTGAAGGCATCAAGAATTCAGACTTGATTTCTCTGGGAGGCTGATCAATTGCCTCATCCATTGGGCTGTCCTTCTGTGATTGAATGATCCTCTTCTAAAAACATATTTGGCAGCCATGAAAACAATGGACCTTTATCAACTAGCTTGCTACCTACCCAATCCTACAGATCTAGCATTTTTTCTTCATCAGAGTGCACTTGGATTGGCAAACTCTTTACATAGCATTTTATTCTTTTGAAAGCAGGAAATATAATCTACTTCTACTCCTTATTTCTCCCTGAACTCAGATTAAACAGTTGAGTTCAGATGTTTCTCTACCTAATCTACTGTCTGTTGGGATTAAACTGTCCAACAGACTTTCATTCTCTAGATTCTAAAGCAGAAATTTAAAAACAGCCAAATCAAGATTAAGCAGTTTGACTTGCTGTGATCTATGGCATAAAAACAAGCTGCACATAGATTATTATTTGCAGAAAATTGAAATAAAAAATAGAAGACTTAAGATCTAAAAGTTTAAGTATTGCCTTCCCCTTCTTCACAGCTCTGTTTTTTACTTTGTTTGAGATGTCTCTTTCTTGATATCTGATTCAGATTTTGGGCAAATGAGAAACAGTTTTTCTCTTTTATGACTCAGAAAAATAAAACAGTTTTGAGTCATCTCTCTTTGGAAACTTTGGTTCAGATTTTGAACATGTTTGAACCTTTAATTTCTATACTAATCTATCTACTGATAAGCCAAGATTAAACAGTTTGGCAAATCAAATTCATTACCCTATCAGTAGAAAATTGAAAGCTAATTAGTCAAGATTAAACAGTTTGACTAACTAGAAGTGTGTTTTGAAGGAGTGGCATTTAAGCTTGCACACTTTCAGATTTATTTCTCTTTTTGGCATGGGGCTGTGCCTTTCTTGTTTTTCATTTCTGCCCTCTTTTCTTTCTTTCTTTGTTTTTGTATTTTTGAATTCTTGATTTTTCTCCAAAGCAAAAAACAACAACTAACTACATGCTCGGAACTGAGCTTTATTGACATTCCTATCTAACCTATTCTAAACATGGAGTATTTACATATTCATATGATACAAAAGTGCCAATGCAGCCAGCTGAGTAATGTCAAGAAGAAGTAGTAACTCTGGCTGCTTGTCAGAGGTATCCATAGAACATATTGAAGGTGAACCTTCAATGTCAAGGCTATCACAGAAGGTGACAGCTTTTCATGTCTCTGGCTCTTGCAAAGGGTCAATGCTTGATAATTTGAGCCAGTTGGGATTTCCACATACTCTTCCATAGGATCAACAAAGAAAAGATGAAGATTCTCTTCCTTTTGATTCTCCACAATTGGTAGATCATCTACTTCTAAGACATCAGCTTTGAAGACTATCTCTTCAGTATGTAGCTTGGAAGTATCATCATTCTTAACCTGCAAAATAACAAATAGTGAAATATCTTCTTTCTTTCAATCTATGCTTGCTTCTGATATAAATTCAGGCTCTTTAAATGACAGACTAATATCACTGAAGGGAGAAGTTTCTTCTTGAGAAGAATATATATCCACAGTGTTGTACATATTCACCCCTGCCGTAGCCTAAAACCCCATGACCCTTCTTGACGTTACTATCTCCGCCCGAAAACCTGCATCGCAGTAGTTCAAAACCCAAATTTAAACAATCGGGCCGATCCTTTAAGATTTTGGCTCCCTCCCGTTTCGGTCTTCATATGACCCGGGTCAGAGAACCACAATTCAAAGTAAGAAGGGGCCTATTGTTCTGGCGATCGGACGCAATACTGGCCATCTGATCTAACTCAAATCGACGGTGCGGCAATCAACTTCTACGGAGGGTCCGCGCGCAAATCGATCGGTGGTTTTCATGGCTCCACTACTTTATTTCCCTCCGATGCAAACACAGCCGTTGATCTTGTTTCAAGATCGAACGGTCCTGGGTTGATCGCAGCCCTGCTTTCAATCGTAATCGGAACATAAAAGATGTGCCACTCCCGCTCTACCCACTCCGCTTTCCGATTCCGATTGTCGACTCGGGTCCCACCTCCTGTGGTCGTGTCATCATGTTTCACAAGTGTACGCTGCGTTTTTCCTCCACCATTCATGTGTTCTGATGACGTGTCATGGTTTATGAACCCGTAGCCCGTTCATTCATTGTCGCCCCATTGTTTTCTGCCTCGTCACTCTCCATTTCTTCATTGTGTTCATGTGTTTCCTGTCACCCCGCATCCTCTCAATGTCTCGCCTAATATGTATGACCGACTCCATAGCCGCTGTTGTAACCACTCTCCATATCGCCGAGTCATTTTTCTCTAATGATTTGCGGGTTTTGCAGGTTTTAATTTGGCTTTGTTGGCGCTTTAACTTTCCGCCTCCATTGAAAGATCTAGAGCATAACAAAGGACAGATCATACTGGCAACAATTAAAGGAAGGAGCCGAGGGTAGGTGGGAGAGATGACCACCATTAAAGAAGACATGGATATGAACTCTCAGAACTCTCCAGATGCGTCCGCCCCGCATTAAAGATCCAGGATTCAAATCCATAGCCGAAAGCCGAGAGTACAGTACTAAAACCCAGATTGTTCCAAATCTCTTACGGCAGCAGATTTTCTTTCAGCCGCGGGCAAAAAATTGTATATATTTTATTACTCCCATCTTGTATATAAGAAGATTTTATCTCTCAGCATTTATTTCTTGAACAGGTTGTTCAGTACCATCATTTATAGCCAGTCATTCATAAGAGAAGGCGCGAATGTTTTCCGCCATTTGGTTTCAAACTGAGTCATTAATTGTGCCTCGTTTTCCTCCTCCTCGGGAAGTTTCTGTCTTCTCTATAAATACTCAAAAATAAGACATTGTCTAGGTTCCAGATTTCTGTCAGAAAACTGTGCAGCGAGAAGACTACTGTATTCATCTTGTAATATTTCTGTATGAAGTTTCAGAGCCCGTAGGGTCTCAGTGAGGAGGGGTTATAACTGTATTGAGGATTCTGGTCTTTGATATCTCACAGTATGTAACTTTTCTTATGTGTTAATACATTTCCACTTTTCATGCAATTTGTCTTCTTGTATCATGTTCTAGAATGCGAGTGGCTCACTAGTTTGCAGTAAGGATTCATCTTAAGTGGTGCCCTTTCTGGAATTAGTTAAGCGCTTTAAATAGGCCTAGAAGTGATATGCTGTTCCATGTTCACTCTTTCATATTTTCTGCTATATTAGTGGCTTAAGGATTCGTAAATTGGTGCGCCCTTCTGCCAGTAATATCTTCTTATGTTTCCTCATTGCACTCATTTCCTGATATCTGACTTCTGTGATATATTAGTTGAATCAGCCCTCTTTACAGTAAGCGGTCTCTTAACTGTCTGATACTTTCATGCTGAAGTGTTACATAATGTTCTTACATTATTCTTATCTATGTGTCAGCTTCTGAAAGAGATTGGTCCCATTCAAATTTCGGTTTCCTTGTTTCAAACAAGAGATAGTAAGTGAGATCCTTGGACTGACAACCCAAAATATAAAGAGCTCCTTGCTATATTAAGATGTCCTAGGCACTGGTCTATGGCAACTCTAGGCTGTCTCTAGGGGGGTGACAAAATCATCCACAACACACAGCAGGATAGTCTTCTATTTGTTTTTCTCCTTCATCTTCATCATCCTCTGTACTGGAGGACTCATCATATTTAACAGTGTTGTCCTATGGTAACCCTGGTATGCTTGTATTCAGTGGATTAATTTGTATGAAGAGGTTATTATATTCTTGAGCAGGGGAGTATTTAAAGGTTTCCTCTTTTTCAAGAGAAAGCTCCTTTTGCTCAAAAATTTCTTTATTGCTCTTCTCTTCACCTTCTGAGTTGAAAGGCTGCTGATTTCCAATTATGTGAAAGCCATTAGTGATGGATTGAAACGGATTTTTTTGGCTTTCAAGCTGGTGATGGTGAAACTGATAACACCAATCAAACGCTAGTTGCCTTGCATGATTAGTTTTTTCTTGGAACTCATCATCATCATCATCAGACTGATCGAAATTCGGAAAATCATCTGAATAAACAATTTTGTCAGTCGAACATATTGGGTCATCAGTTTTCTTTTCTTCTAACTGATCTAAAAGATAACTTTCTAAATCTATACAACAAAGTCCTTTATGTGAATGGGTAAGAGTGTTTGTTTCGCAAAAAATTTCAGAGACTGACTGTTTATAAATAGTCTGATCTATCTCTTTTTCTGTCAAAGGGAAGGATGTTTCTATGTTCCTTTGAACAGGAGTACAACAGTTCTTTGTCTCTTGTGAAGACTGATTTTGAGGCTGGATGTCTTCTTGAGCCTCGGCTATAAGGGATGATGAATCAATATTTGAGTTTTCAGGGATATCTTGAGGAATGTTTTTTACTGCTTGGATCATCTTTTCCTCAACTGATTCATCTATTTTTTTAAAAATTTTCAATAGGATATTAAACTCATGAATGGTTGTTAAAAGATATTTAGGATGCATCTCTTCCAAAGCTTCCTCATTATCTATAATGTGTTGGGTGATGTTTTGTGATGGATCATAATATATTGCACCCCATGATAATGATGTAGCGTTTTCTTCATAGTTCTCATAGAACACATATTCAAGGTCTCTTAAGGAAAACAAACTACTAGATCTTAAGCATTCATACCAATCCCTAGCTTTTCCTTCTAATGTTAACATGAACAATTTCATTAGGCAGTCTTCATGCCATTCAACTTTCAACCTCCATACATGTATATGAAATCTGATGAGATGTAATAGAGGTTCATCAAAATTTTCACCTTGGAAAACAGGCAGGTTGTCATCCCAATTCATCCGGGGCATCTTATGTGGAAACCCAGGGATATGATCTCTACTCATTGGGGCGTATCTTCGTTGTATTCTCGGAATCATGTTTGTAAATCAGAAAAGAGGTCACTGTGTCCGGTCAATCAGTTCAGGGTCTTCTACCAGTGGAGTCATTTGGTCTTCTGGGAGTTTCAGAGTGTGGAGTCGCCAGGTGGAAAATTTTTTGCTCCTAAGGAGGTAAAACGTTTTATGGTTCCACCACCATATGATTCTTGTAGAGCTGTAAGATTCTCAGGAACTGAATTAGCTCTCAAGGGTGATCTGAAAAACGTTGAAGATTGTATCTTAGGAGACTTCCTAAGGATTCTTTCCGGGTTGTCAACTATCTCAGGTGGATCAGGGTCGGGATGGGCTCTAGTGTGAATCTTTTTAGGAGCCACTATGCTAAGTTTTAAGACCCAAGTAAACAAGAAAAGTTCAACCAGATATGACAATATTTGAAAGGTCAACTAAAATGTTTACACAAATCTTAATCCTACAGTCCTCTAACTAAGTTTGATTGATTTTATAATGATAAGGGTTCTTCCCAGTGGAGTCTTAAGGTCTGCTAGGATTGTGGAGTCGCCAAGTGGAAATTTTTAGCTCCTTTCAGAGGTAAAATTTCCACCACCATGTTTATTTAATTCCAATCTGAAATATTTTTAGGTTTTTCTAAATCATTTTTCAGTTTTGTGGTTGTTAAGAATATCCTAACTTTGTTTCAAAACTTAGCTAAGGTCGCGAGACAAAGGCAGTCTACTCTTATGGCTAGGTAACTGGTTCCTTCAAGGTTTGATAAGGATTTTAAAGGAATCCTAAGGGTTACTTAGTTTGTCACTGATTCAAAGAGTCCTATCATGATTGCCATTATGTTAGGCAGTGCTTGAAGAAAGTTACTTATGTTATACTGGACCTAAAGCTGAAGGAAAGGTTTCGCAAACCTCTAATTCTCAGCAGGTCCCACCGTGATCGCCATTATGTTGGTGGCGATGCGGTGGCTAATAATCACTGGATATTCTTGAAAATAAGGGATTTCTGAAGTCCTACGAGGTACTTAGATTGTTACTGACTCAGAGTCCCACCGTGATCGCCATTATGTTGGTGTCCCGTGTTTTGATAGTTTGGCAAATCAAAAGACAAGGCAACATCAGAACCAATCTTTAGAGTTCCAGGATCTAGTCCTCCTGTTCTCAGAGAGGGATCTCTCAAATATTTGTTTGCAAAGGTTTATCTTGTTTGCTTTGATTATGGATTTTAGACTAGTTATTAAGTGCATATGTTTGTTTGGTTGGGTTGAGTTGATACAGCAGAATATGAAAGGTCTAGGAAAGATAGACAGAAAGAGGAAATATCCGGTTCATTGGGCAATGGAGTCAAAATAAGATCATGACAAACTCTTCAAGGGATATGGGATATCAAAGGGCAAATCTAACTTGGCCACAGGATCCTTTGTTTTGGAATGAGATGGACATTAATGATTTGTAAAAAGAAATTTAATTCTCAACAAAGGGAACTTGAGAAACATAACTTATCAATAAAGAGATATTTGATAGACAGGGCTAACCATAAATTCTACAAACATTCTTTAAGAAAATAATGATTTCAAGACAACTTCTAAAATGAAATCTAATATTCGGGGAACACCCTATTTCCTCAAAGATCTTATTTTAAAGGATTTAGAAAACATAAAAGATTCACTGATAGTTGCATTCATAGAAGAGGGAACACCTAAATAACATCTGTGTTTGCAACTATAAAGACCTTCAAAACAACTGTTTAAGAGGAGCAAAGGGTAAGATCAAAACCGACCTCTTTGGTTAACTTAAGACAATGGTACTTCAAAGGGAGACTTCAATAACAGCTTTCAAGTGATAGTATACAAGCAGGGAAAACCATAAATCATGCTAAAACCAACTGTTTGAGCTATCAAGGAAATAAACGAGCATGAAGACTAAAGAGAAGTTTTAAAGCCTCTAAAATACTTCAGCAGAAGAAAACATAAAACAGTGAAGGGTGAATAGGTCTAAGGTGCTTCCAGGAGTCATTTCTTAGCCTAAAAATTTCAGCCTACTGTAGTAAGAAGTTATGGAACATAATGAAAACAAGGGAAAAAAAATTTAACAGTTCAGAGCACTTCACCAACAGCCAAGCTCATGGATCCAATGATAGAGCCTTCTCAGGAACAGACATGCAATGGCATCATCAAGACATCCAAGACTCCAAATTATTTTCAACTTCAACAGACTTGTATATTTATTTCCGAGAGTTTCAATATTACAACTCGTGATCAAACAGCAACCCACCTTCTCATCTTATGCAGAAGTACTTATAGGAAGATGAGGAGGTGAGAAATAACAAAAATATCTCGTGAACCATTAATACAAATTAAGTAACTTCTCGGTCCCTTAAGGGGTTCAATGGAGAAGTGTACAGGTGGATCATTGTATTAATGTTTTACAATTAATATCAAAGCTCGGTGGGAGCTTTATTTGACTTTGAGGCTCATATGCTGTGTGAAATAACTCCGCAGATATTTTTTGCATCAGCTTCCTGTGGCGGAATTAACTCCCTGGCTGCGCTGAAGGTAGATATTTCTTTAAGCAATAACTTCGGCCTCTGTTTGAAAGGTTTAAGGCAACAGGTGGCTCTTTGTAGTAGCTGAGGAATCAATTCGCCTCAGTTGAAGCGGTGGAAACCTTTCTGTCATCAAAAAATTTATGATTTTATTTTAAACTGTGTTTAGTCCGGGAATTAGGCTCTAGATAAGCATTCTTAGCCGTAATTCCCATATCTGTCTTCAATCCTCCATTCTTCTGTGCTATGTCTTTAGAACTGATACTCTTTAACTGTTTTGAATTAAAACAATGTCTTGTCAATGTGCAGGGCCATGCAGGCCATTTTACGTGCTATTAATGCTCATCAAACATTAATAAACCATTGAATAGGGCCCGTGGATGGTTTCCTTTGGTAGATCATGGGTGCAACAATCGTCATTCCCACCTCCGACGTTTCTTTATAATACACAGAAAACCAATGAAATCACCTGCAACAAAACACAAAACAATTAAGAAATCCTGCGTTTTTTGGGTTTAAACTGCTTCAGATGGCGGGGAAGGAGCGAAGCCGTTGGATGAAGGCAACCAACGGTGGAGATCTGCATAAAAAGGCAAAAAGGATAGCGGGAGAAGAATAAGGAGGAGTAGTTTTGGACCGTATGATCTGGACACGTGGACGGTCCAGATTCAATCGAAGGATCTCAATCGGAGGTGGCAGAAAAGGGGACGTGAAAAAAATAAAAACTCCGATGCGATTGCGCAATCGGGAGGGGAGAAGGCGATTAAGCACTGTCCGTCGATCTACAGATCAGATCGACGGCGGAGAGTGAATCGGGGGATGGCCGATCGGCGGATCGTAATCGAAACTGTGGGTTTAATCGCAATCGAAACTGCGGGCTTAATCGCAATCGAAACTGCAGGCTTAATCGCAATCGAAACTACGGGCCTGGTCTTTTCGATCAACCCATTGAAGATTTCTCGATTACGATTACGCGATCGGTCTTTTTAATCTAACCATTTTATATTTAACACGTGACTGTGGCGCATTACATCAAAACTTTGGAAAAAGGGGGTTTTTGCTTTTTACAAAGGAAAAAAGGGTCGGAAATAAAATATTCACAAGGTTTTAAGCGCCGGGGGCGGGCTCAGGGTTATATGTAAATAGTAATATGATCGGGGGTCTAGGACAAAGGGGCTGATCGCAATCGATGTTTTGAAATGGTTCACAAACATGCACACTTGAATCTTTTCGATTCGATCAGCGCTTCATGGGTTTGGCACTTGGTTTTTTATGATGAGGGCGTATTGGGGAAGTGGTTTAGGGCCTAGCCCATGGGGCTTAGGTCCATAAAAAGACTTGTATTTTTATGATTTTTCACGGTTTTTTAATGAAAACAGAGGGTGCCGAAAGGGTTAAAAAGTGAGTTTTTAACCATGGGAAGGGTGATTTATGAAAGGAAGAAAGGAAAAGATGAATAAAAGAGGAAAAATATGGAAAAAGGGAAAGGAAAAGAAGGTTAATTTCGAGTGGGAGAAAGGGAAAAGGGATGGCTCTGTAGCAGCTTCTTTTTTGTATTTTCAGCAGAATTTTCAGAGTATGAGATGAGAACAACAATGAGGATTTTGGACAAAGGCAGAAGGCCTTCAAGGAGTCTTCAAAAGCCAACAATTTTTAGTGATGAAATTTGTTCTTTGAAGGCTCAAAACATATTTAGCCACCTTTGGGTATAACAAAATATTATAGGTGGCTAACAGTGGCTCCACTTGGGGATCGTGCCTTCTTGAAGGTATCAAGAATTCAGACTTGATTTCTCTGGGAGGCTGATCAATTGCCTCATCCATTGGGCTGTCCTTCTGTGATTGAATGATCCTCTTCTAAAAACATATTTGGCAGCCATGAAAACAATGGACCTTTATCAACTAGCTTGCTACCTACCCAATCCTACAGATCTATCATTTTTTCTTCATCAGAGTGCACTTGGATTGGAAAAATCTTTACATAGCATTTTATTCTTTTGAAAGCATGAAATATAATCTACTTCTACTCCTTATTTCTCCCTGAACTCAGATTAAACAGTTGAGTTCAGATGTTTCTCTACCTAATCTACTGTCTGTTGGGATTAAACTGTCCAACAGAATTTCATTCTCTAGATTCTAAAGCAGAAATTTAAAAACAGCCAAATCAAGATTAAGCAGTTTGACTTGCTGTGATCTATGGCATAAAAACAAGCTGCACATAGATTATTATTTGCAGAAAATTGAAATAAAAAATAGAAGGCTTAAGATCTAAAAGTTTAAGTATTGCCTTCCCCTTCTTCACAGCTCTGTTTTTTACTTTGTTTGAGCTGTCTCTTTCTTGATATCTGATTCAGATTTTGGGCAAATAAGAACCAGTTTTTCTCTTTTATGACTCAGAAAAATAAAACAGTTTTGAGTCATCTCTCTTTGGAAACTTTGGTTCAGATTTTGAGTTTGTTTGAACCTTCATTTCTATCCTAATCTATCTACTGATAAGCCAATATTAAACAGTTTGGCAAATCAAATTCACTATCCTATCAGCAGAAAATTCAAAGCTAATTAGTGAAGATTAAACAGTTTGACTAACTAGAAGTGTGTTTTGAGGAGTGGCATTTGAGCTTGCACACTTTCGGATTTATTTCTCTTTTTTGGCATGGGGCTGTGCCTTTCTTGTTTTCATTTCTGCCCTCTTTTCATTCTTTCTTTGTTTTTGTATTTTTGAATCCTTGATTTTTTCTCCAAAGCATAAAACAACAACTAACTACATGCTCGGAACTGAGCTTTATTGACATTCCTATCTAACCTGTTCTAAACATGGAGTATTTACATATTCATATGATACAAAAATGCCAATGCAGCCAGCTGAGTAATGTCAAGAAGAAGAAGAAACTCTGGCTGCTTGTCAGAGGTATCCATAGTATATTTTGAAGATTAATCTTTAAAACCGAGGCTATCACAGAAGGTGACAGCTTTTCATGTCTCCGGCTTTTGCAAAGGATCAATGCTTGATAATTTGAGCCAGTCAGGATTTCCACACACTCTTCCATAGGATCAACAAAGAAAAGATGAAGATTCTCTTCCTTTTGGTCCTCCACAATTGGTAGATCATCTACTTCCAAGACATCTGATTTGAGGATTATCTCTTCAGTATGTAACTTGGAAGTATCATCACCTTTAACTTGCAAAATAGCAAACAGTGAAATATCTTCTTTCTTTGAATCTATGCTTACTTCTGATATAAATTCAGGCTCTTTAAATGACAGACTAATATCAGTGAAGGGAGAATTTTCTTCTTGAGAAGATGATATATCCACAGCAGGATAGTCTTCTATTTGTTTTTCTCCTTCATCTTCATCATCCTCTGAACTGGAGGAATCATCATATTTAACAGTGTTGTCTTCTGGTAACCCTGGTATGCTTGTATTCAGTGGATTAATTTGTATGAAGAGGTTATTATATTCTTGAGCAGGAGAGTATTTAAAGGTTTCCTCTTTTTCAAGAGAAAGCTCCTTTTTCTCAAAAATTTCTTTATTGCTCTTCTCTTCACCTTCTGAGTTGAAAGGCTGCTGATTTCCAATTATGTGAAAGCCATTAGTGATGGATTGAAATGGATGTTTTTGGCTTTCAAGCTGGTGATGGTGAAAATGATAACACCAATCAAACGTTGTTTGCCCTGCATGATTAGTTTTTTCTTGGAACTCATCATCATCATCATCAGACTGATCGAAATTCGGAAAATCATCTGAATAAACAATTTTGTCATTCGAACATATTGGGTCATTAGTTTTCTTTTCTTCTAACTGATCTACAAGATAACTTTCTAAATCTATACAAAAAAGTTCTTTATGTGAATGGGCAAGAGTGTTTGTTTCGCAAAAAATTTCAGAGACTGACTGTTTATAAATAGTCTGATCTATCTCTTTTTCTGTCAAAGGGAAGGATGTTTCTATGTTCCTTTGAACAGGAGTACATCAGTTCTCTGTCTCTTGTGAAGACTGATTTTGAGGCTGGATGTCTTCTTGAGCCTCAGCTATAAGGGATGATGAATCAATATTTGAGTTTTCAGGGATATCTTGAGGAATGTTTTTTACTGCTTGGATCATCTTTTCCTCAACTGATTCATCTATTTTTTTAAAATTTTTCAATAGGATATTAAACTCATGAATGGCTGTTAAAAGATCTTTAGGACACATCTCTTCCAAAGCTTCCTCATTATCTATAATGTGTTGGGTGATGTTTTGTGATGGATCATAATATATTGCACCCCATGATAATGACGTAGCGTTTTCTTCATAGTTCTCATAGAACACATATTCAAGGTCTCTTAAAGAAAACAAACTACTAGATTTTAAGCATTCATACAAATCCCTAGCTTTTCCTTCTAATGTTAACATGAACATTTTCATTAGGTAGTCTTCATGCCATTCAAATTTCAACCTCCATACATGTATATGAAATCTGATGAGATGTAATAGAGGGTCATCAAACTTTTCACCTTGAAAAACAGGTAGGTTGTCATCCCAATTCACCCGGGGCATCTTATGTGGAAACCCAGGGCTAGGATCTCTACTCATTGGGGCATATCTTTGTTGTATTCTCGGAATCATGTTTGTAAATCAGAAAAGAGGTCACTGTGTCCGGTCAATCAATTCAGGGTCTTCTACCAGTGGATTAATTTGGTCTTCTGGGAGTTTCAGAGTGTGGAGTCGCCAGGTGGAAAATTTTTCGCTCCTAAGGAGGTAAACGTTTTATGGTTCCACCACCATATGATTCTTGTAGAGCTGTAAGATTCTCAGGAACTGAATTAGCTCTCAAGGGTGATCTGAAAACAGTTGAAGATTTAATCTTAGGAGACTTCCTAAGGATGCTTTCTAGGTTATCAACTATCTCAGGTGGATCAGGGCCAGGATGGGCTCTAGTGTGAATCTTTCTAGGAGCCACTATGCTGTAATTTTTGATCCTAATAACAGGAAGAGTTCAACCAAGTATGACAATCTTTGAGAGGTTAACTGATCTGTTTACACAAATTTTGATCTTACAATCCTCTAACTGGATTATGAAACGTTTATAATGGTAAGGGTTCTTTCCAGTGGAGTCTTTAAGGTCTGCTCAAGATTATGGAGTCGCCAGGTGGAATTTTTTTAGCTCCTACGGAGGTAAAAGGTTTTATGGTCCACCACCATGTTTATTATGAAGCCAAACTTGAAATATTTTGGGTTTTTCTGAGTTTATTTTGTTTTTATAGGTTAAGAGAGTGTTCTAAGTCTGATTTTGCACTTAGCTAAGGTGTTCAAACAAACAGAGTTTCTCTTATGGCTTGGTAACTGGTTCCTTCAAGGTTTGATAAGGATTAAAAGGAATCCTAAGGGTTACTTAGTTTGTCACTGATTCAATCAAGTCCTATCATGATTGCCATTATGTTAGGTAGTGCTTGAAGAAAGTTACTTATGTTATACTAGACCTAAAAGTTTTAAGAAAGGTTTTGAAACCTCTAATTCTCAGCAGGTCCCACCGTGATCGCCATTATGTTGGTGGCGATGAGGTGGCTAATAATCATTGGATATTCTTGAAAATAAGGGATTTCTAAAGTCCTAAGGGGTATTTGGATTGTTACTGACTCATATGTCCCACCGTGATCGCCATTATATTCAGTGTGTGGTGGGATAAGTCCAGAATGTGTTCTTTATCAAGTTAAGGGCCTAAAGAGCTTTAAGAAGTGTTTTCAAACCACCGTATTCTCAGTAGGTCCCACCGTGATCGCCATTATGTTGGTGTCCCGTGTTTTGATAGTTTGGAAAATCAAAAGACAAGGCAACATCAGAACCAATCTTTAGAGTTACAGGATCTAGTCCTCCTGTTCTCAGAGAGGGATCTCTCAAAAGTTTGTTTGCAAAGGTTTATATTGTGTGCTTTGAGTATTGGTTTTAGACTAGTTATTAAGTGCAGGTGTTTATTTGTTTGTTTGGTTTGGTTGGAATGATACAACAGAACATGAAAGGCCTAGGAAAGATATATAGGACAGAGAAATGTCTGGTTCATTGGGCAATGGAGTCAAAAAGAGGTCGTAACAAACTCTTCAAGGGATATGGGATATCAAAGGGCAAATCTAACTTGGCCACATGATCCTTTGTTATGGAATGAGATGGACATTAATGATTTGGAAAAAGAAATTTAATTCTCAACAAAGGGAACTTGAGAAACATGACTTATCAATAAAGAGATATTTGATAGACAGGGCTAACCATAAATTCTACAAACATTCTTTAAGCAAATAATGATTTCAAGACAACTTCTAAAATGAGATCTAAAATTCGGGGAACAACCTATTTCCTCAAAGATCTTATTTTAAAGGATTTAGAAAACATAAAATATTTATTGATAGTTGCATTCATAGAAGAGGGAACACCTAAATAACATCTGTGTCTGCAACTATAAAGACCTTCAAAACTTAAGATAAAGATTTCTCATCCGGGGAAGGTTATTTGCTATACGGAAAATCTATTACTGTTTAAAGGCGGCCCCAACACGGAGGAATATGAACAATATGGCATACATAGAAGAAAAAAAATAACAAAGAGAGATGCACTTCACCACTGACATAGACCAAGATCCCAAGAAACAACTTTATATTGATGTCAAACCGATTTACAATCTTCAAGTCCAATGTTTCGGTTCGGCAAATCATCTTCACTATTCAACCTCTCTACTCTAGCGCAACCGACTCTAGGGCGGTGAAACACTATGTACAAATATAAGTCTCGAGCTCAAGTGTATTTCAAAGTTATAACCAACAACTTCTCATCTTATGCAGAAGTACTTATAGAAAGATGAGGAGGTGAGATTTTAACAAAATATCTCAAGGACAATTAACGCAGAGTGAAGACTTCTTGGCCCTTTGAGAGGCTCGAGGGAGAAATTTACAGGTGGATCACTACATTAACTGTTTCACAATAAATATCAAAGCTAGGTGGAAGCTTTGTTTGACTTTGAGCTGCAGTAACGTGATACCGGAAGTAACTCTACATATATTTTACGCAGTGATTTCCTTGCGAGCTAACTCTGAGCACAGCATTTCGGAGCGAATATCTAATTTTCTTCAATAACTTCGACCTCTCGTTTTGAAAGGTTTGAGGCGACAGGTGGCTCGGTGGTAGCTGAGGAATCAATTTGCCTCAGATGTGGCGGTGGAGGCTTTCTATCTGATGAAACACTTTAGGTTTTTCCTTTAAACTGTGTTTTAGATTGGGGATTAGGCTTTTGATAACGGTCTTAGCCGTAATCCCCATAAAAACTGTCTTCAATCTTCATTTGCTGTGCTTTGTCTTCAAACTGATACTCTTTAACTATTTTTGAATTAAACAGTGTCTTGTCGATGTGCAGGCCGCACTGGGATTTTTAAAGGCATCAATTCCCATGTAGCATTGAGAAAACAATGGAGCGAAACCCCGCAGATGGTTCTCTTTAACAGCTCGAAGGTGCAGGAAACGTCTTTCCCAACCCTCGGCTTTCTTTCATAAAACAATGGAAAACCATTAAAACGCCTGCAAAACACAAAAATAGTTAAGAAATCCTGCGGAAATAGGTTTAAACTGCTTCAGACGGTAGTGGAGGAGTGTAGACGTTGGATGAAGGCAACCAACAGTGGAGATCTGCACAAAGAGGCAAAAGAGGAGTGGGGGGAAGAAATAAGTTGGGGTGAATCTGGGCCATCCGATCTGGACACGTGGACGGTCCAGATTCAATCGAAGGATCTCAATCGGAGGTGACAAAAAAGGGGATGCGATTGAAAATAAAACTCCGATGCGATTGCGCAATCGGGAGGGGAGAGGCGATTAAAACATTGTGATCGAAACATTCCGATTGAAACATCGCGATTGGGCGATAACTGTTCGATCTGCAGATCAGATCGACAGCCTAGATCCTTTGTTTTCTTGCACCGGCGGGACCCTTATACTTCGTAAGAAACCCATAAATTTCAATAAAAAGCAAGGTTTTGAGTAAAATGGGCGGAATATATATATGATAGGCTGGCGCCTGATTGCGGGGCCACTGGGTATATGGAGTACCATGGGCCCAGGTTTTATATAACTAGGGCCAATCGTAATCGAAACATTCGGGCCCGGTCTATTTGATCAACCCATTTTAAATTCTTCGATCGCGGTTGCGCGATCGGTCTTTTTGATCAACCCATTTTTATTTATTATGTGACTTTAAGTTTTTAACTTAAAACTTCGGAAAGTGGGTTTTTGGGTTTACAAAGGAAAAATGGGTCGGAAACGAAATATTCACAAGGTTTAAGCACCGAGGGCGGGCTCAGGGTTATATGAAAATAATAATATGATCGGGGGGTTTATGACAAAGGGGCTGATCGTAATCGATATTTTTGAAATGGCTCACAAACATGCACACTTGAATCTTTTCGATGCGATTAGCGCTTCATGGGTTCGGCGCTTGGTTTTGCTTGTTGAGGCGTATTAGAGGAAGTGGTTTGGACTTAGCCCAAAGGGTAAGTCTCCTAAAAAGACATGTATTTTTATGTTTTTTCACCGGTTTTTTAATGAAACAAATGGTGCCGAAAGGGTTAAAAGTGAGTTTTAACCATGGGAAGGGTGATTTATGAAGGGGAGAAGAAAGGAAAAGATGAATAATAGAGAAAAATATGGGGGAAAAAGGGAAAAGGAAAAGAAGGTTAATTTCGAGTGGGAGAAAGTAGTAGGGATGGCTTCTGCAATGGGTTTTCTTTTTCATGTGGAATCTTTTAAGCAATTTTGAGTATAAAAGGGACATAAATGAGGATTTGGGACAGAGGTATGAGGCCTACAAGAGACTTCAAGAGCCAACAATTTTTAGTGATAAAATTTGTTCCTTGGAGGCTCAAAAAAGATCTTAGCCACCTTTTGGTATAACAAAATATTATAGATGGCTAACATAACCTTACCGAAACCTTCATTTCCTTCAAAAAACCCTTCAAAAACCATGAAAATACATGTTTTTATGTATAGGACTTAAGCCCCTCGAGCTTAAGCCCTTAGCCCCTTTTCTTCCATATGCCCGCACCCTAGAACCAAGTTTTAACCCTTTGGCGCTTCTCGCAAAGCGCAGATCGCAGAAAATCAAAATCGCATGTTTCATTATTTAAAAGGTTTGATCCATCGCAAATATTTGCGATGCGACCGCTCCAATCGCAGTTTCCGCCCATCGCATATCGCAAATCGCATTTTCATTGTTTGAAAGGTTTGATCCATCGCAAATATTTGCGATGCGATCTGATCGCATCGCAAATATTTGCGATGCGACCGCTCCAATCGCAGTTTCCGCCCATCGCATATTGCAATATCGCATTTTCTCTGCGTCGCATAATCCGCCATCGCATTTCCAACTTTTGCGATTTGCGATCAGTCCCGCCGGGCCCACCGTACGATACCCCCGCCATTCATATAAAATATGCCTTTTTCCCTTTGTAAAGTTGAAAAATGTCGTTTTTCGTTGTTTATAAAGGTTTTTGTCCATTACGTCCATCGGCCGCATCTCCGCCATTGATCTGCGCCCCCGCTCCACGATCCAACGGCCACGCTCCTCTCCCACCCTCTAAAGCAGTTAAAACCTAAAAACACAGGATTTCTTAACATTTTTTGTGTTTTGCAGGTGTTTTAATGGTTTTCCATTATATAATGAAGGAGAGCCGAGGGTTGGGAAAGACGTTAACTGTGCCTTCGAGCTTTTATAGAGAACCACTCACAGGGTTAAAATCAAATGATTTATCAATGTTTCATGAGTGTTGATAGCATAAAGAGCCCTGTGCGGCCCTGCACATCGACAAGACATTGTTTTATTCAAGAGAACAGTTAAAGAGTATCAGTTTTGAAGACAAAGCACAACAGATGAAGATTGAAGATAGTTTTTACGGGGATTACGGCTAAAACAGTTATCAAAAGCCTAATCCCCAATATAAAACACAGTTTAAAAGAAAACCTAAAGTGTTTTATCAAGACAGAAAGCCTCCACTGCCACATTTGAGGCCAATTGATTCCTCAGCTACCACAGAGCCACCTGTTGCCTCAAACCTTTCAAAACAGAGGCCGAAGTTATTGAAGAAGATCAGATTTTGCCTCAGTGCAGCCAGGGAGTTACTTCTGCCAAGAAATAAATGCAAAAATATCTGCAGAGTTACTCCACACAGCACACAGAGCCTCAAAGTCAAATAAAGCTCCCACCGAGTTTTGATATTTATTGTAAAAACATTAATACAGTGATCCACCTGTAAACTTCTCCATCGAGCCCCTCAAAGGGCCGAGAAGTCTTGAAACTGTATTAATTATCTTGGGAGATCTTTTTTAGGATCTCACCTCCTCATTCTTCTATAAATACTTCTGTAGAAGATGAGAAATTATTGGTCACTGCATATCTGTAGCATGTAAATAGTTTTCTGAAGCTGCTGTAAGCTCTGTTTGTAAGCGAAAATACCTAAGTTGAGCTGAGAAGCCTGAAGCTGTAAAGAACCATTGGACTTAAAGATTGTAACTGGTTTGGAACATCAATACAAGCTGATTTATGGGATCCTGGTCTATGTTGACGGTGATGTTATTCTCATTTGTAACTCGTTATTTTATTTCTGTTTTCATTTTGTTTCATTTTCCACTGTAAAGAATAGTTTAAATAGAGTTAGGACCTACTGTATATCAGTAACCTTCCTTGGCTGAGAAATCTTTATTTGAATGTTTTCTTCCAATCTGTGTTATTTAGGAATGATTTAATTCAGTTTAGGCATAAGAATGTTGGCGTTCCCTCGTCTTATTGTTTTAGCTGAATATTATTTCTGAATGTTACTTTCAGTATATGTTGTGTGAAGATGAACTGAAGGAAGATATGGTTAGCCCTGGTCCCAGACTTGTCTGCATAATTAACTGATTGTTTCCCTTGGAATGTGTTAAAAGTTGGCTAGTTTAGAAGCACTTACTAGACCTTAGACCATTCTGTGTTATCTTTGTGTTTCCCCTTGTTTTGTATGTTTTCTATTGGAAGTGTGTCAAAGGCTGGTTAGTTTAAAAGTACTTACCAGATCCTAGTCTTCTTTCGTGTCCTTCTTAAGTGTTTGTCAAAGGCTGACTGGTTTAAAAGTACTTATCAGATCCTAGGCTGCTCTTCGTTCTGCATCTGTTTAATTCCCCTTCTTGATGTATCACTCCATTCCATAAATCAAACTTTAAAAGAGATCCTTAGACATAGATGACTTGCCCCATGGACCACTCTTGCCTCTTGCTACTCCAATTAAAACCCTACTATGACTCCATAGCCCAATGGATTGAAGTTGTTTCTTGCCTATCTTCTTAGCTGAATCAATTTTCGCTTTCTTTCATCTTCACCCTTCATTTAGACTTCCTTCAACTTCATTTATCTTTGTCCAACCAAAACAAAACAAAACCCTTGGCCTTCATAACTAGCCTAATATCATTTCCCTAAACTTCAAAGACAAATCCATCTTTGTACATATTGGAGAGATCCCTCTCCGGATTCAGGAGGGCTAGATCCTAGAATCCCAAAGTGGTTGAAACGATGTTGTCTCTGTGATCAGACTTTTTGCCAATCTTGCTTATTACAGAGACCTAACATTTCTGGCGACTCCGCTGGGGAACTGAGTTCTTTTCATTTTAAATACTGCTAAGACTCAGATTACCCCTGATATCTTTAGATTGGTACATGGTGGTGGACCATAAAAAATTTTACCTCTGAAAAGAGCTAAAAACATCCACCTGGCGACTCCACACTCTGAAACTCCCAGAAGACCAAATGACTCCACTGGTAGAAGACCCTGAACTGATTTACCAGACACAGTGACCTCTTTCTTGATCTACAATTATGATTCCAAGAATACAACGAAGATATGCCCCAATGAGTAGAGATCATATCCGCAGGTTTCCACATAGGATGCCCCAGGTGAATTGGGATGACAACCTACCTGTTTTTCAAGGTGAAAAGTTTGATGACCCTCTATTACATCTCATCAAATTTCATATACATGTATGGAGGTTGAAAGTTGAATGGCATGAAGACTACCTAATGAAAATGTTCATGTTAACATTAGAAGGAAAATCTAGGGATTGGTATGAATGCTTAAGATCTAGTAGTTTGTTTTCTTTAAGAGACCTTGAATATGTGTTCTATGAGAACTATGAAGAAAACGCTACGTCATTATCATGGGGTGCAATATATTATGATCCATCACAAAACATCACCCAACATATTATAGATAATGAGGAAGCTTTGGAAGAGATGCATCCTGAAGATCTTTTAACAACCATTCATGAGTTTAATCTCCTATTGAAAAATTTTGAGAATATAAATGAATCAGTTGAGGAAGAGATGATCCAAGCAAAGAAAATTCCTCAAGATATCCATGAAAACTCAAAAATCGATTTATCATCCCTTATAGCCGAGGCTCAAGAAGACATCCAGCCTCAAAATCAGTCTTCACAAGAGACAGAGAACTGTTGTACTTCCGTTCAAAGGGACATGGAAACATCTTCCCCTTTGACAGAGAAGGAAATAGAACAGACTATTTATAAACAGTCAGTCTCTGAAACTTTTTGCAAAACAAACACTCTTGCCCATTCGCATAGAGAACTTTGTTGTACAGATTTAGAAAATTCTTTTGTAAATCATAATGAAGAGAGACATGCTGATAACCCAATATGTTCGACTGATGAAATTGTTTATTCCGATGATTTTCCAAAATTCGATCAGTCTGATGATGATGAGTTTCAAGCAAAAATTAATCACGCGGGGCAACCTGCGTTCGATTGGTGTTATGAGTTTCACCATCATCAACTTGAAAGAAGAAATCACCCATTTCAATCCATCACAAATCGCTTTCACATAATTGGGAATCAGCAGCTTTTCAACTCAGAAGGTGAAGAGAAGAGCAATGAAGAATTTTTTGAGCAGGAGGAAACCTTTGAAAACACCCCCACTCGAGAATATAATAACCTCTTCACAAAATTCAGCCCACTAAATCCAAGCATACCAGGGCTACAAGAGGACAACACTGCCAAATATGATTAGTCCTCCAGTTTGGAGGATGATGAAGATGAAGGAGAAAAACAAATAGAAGACTATCCTGCTGTGGATATATCATCTTCTCAAAAAGAAACTTCTCCCTTCACTGATATTAGTCTGTCATTTAAAGAGCCTAAATTTATATCAGAATCAAGCATAGGTTTAAAGGAAGAAAATATTTCACTGTTTTCTATTGTGCAGGTCAAGGATGACGATACTTCCAAGCTACATACTGAAGAGATAATCCTCAAAGCTGATGTCTTGGAAGTAGATGATCTACAAATTGTGGAGGACCAAAAGGAAGAGAATCTTCATCTTTTCTTTGTTGATCCTATGGAAGAGTGTGTGGAAATCCAAACTGGCTCAAATTATCAAGCATTGATCCTTTGCAAAATCCAGAGACATGAAAAGCTGTCACCTTCTATGATAGCCTCGGTTTTGAAGATTAATCTTCAAAATATACTATGGATACCTCTGACAAGCAGCTAGAGTTTCTTCTTCTTCTTGACATTACTCAGCTGGCTGCATTGGCACTTTTGTATCATATGAATATGTAAATACTCCATGTTTAGAATAGGTTAGATAGGAATGTCAATAAAGCTCAGTTTCGAGCATGTAGTTAGTTGTTGTTTTCTGCTTTGAAGAAAAATCAAGAATTCAAAAATACAAAAACAAAGAAAGAATGAAAAGAGGGCAGAAATGAAAACAAGAAAGGCACAGCCCCATGCCAAAAAAGAGAAATAAATCCGAAAGTGTGCAAGCTCAAATGCCACTCCTCAAAACACACTTCTAGTTAGTCAAACTGTTTAATCTTCACTAATTAGCTTTGAATTTTCTGCTGATAGGATAGTGAATTTGATTTGCCAAACTGTTTAATATTGGCTTATCAGTAGATAGATTAGGATAGAAATGAAGGTTCAAACAAACTCAAAATCTGAACCAAAGTTTCCAAAGAGAGATGACTCAAAACTGTTTTATTTTCTGAGTCATAAAAGAGAAAAACTGGTTCTAATTTGCCCAAAATCAGAATCAGATATCAAGGAAGAGACAACTCAAACAAAAGCAAAAACAGAGTTGTGAAGAAAAGATAAGGCCATGATGAGAAACTTTCAGATCTTAAACCTTCCATTTTGATTTTTAATTTTCTGCAAATAAAAATCTATGTGCAGCTTGTTTTTATGCCATAGATCACAGCAAGTTAAACAGCTTAATCTTAACTTGACTGTTTTTAAATTTTTGTCTTAAAATTTAGAGAATGAAAGTTTGTTGGACAGTTTAATCCCAACAGACAGTAGATTAGGTAGAGAAATATCTGAGCTCAACTGTTTAATCTGAGTTCAGGGAGAAATAAGGAGTAGAAATAGATTAGATTTCTTGCTTTCAAAAGAATAAAATGTTGTGAATAGAGTTTTCCAATCCAAGTGCACTCTGATGAAGAAAAAATGCTAGATCAGTAGGATTGGGTAGGTAGAAAGTTTGTATTGATGAAGGACCATAGTTTTCATGGCTGTTAAATTGTTTTTCAAAGCAAGATCATCCAGCAAAAGAAGGGCAGCCCAATGGATCGGGCACAGGTCAGCCTCCCAGAAAAAAAAAGTCTGAATTCTTGATGCCTTCAAGAAGGCACCATCCCCAAGTGGAGCCACTGTTAGCCACCTATAATATTTTGTTATACCAAAAGGTGGCTAAATTTATTTTGAGCCTTCAAGGAACAAATTTCACTGCTAAAAATTGTTGGCTCTTGAAGTCTCTATAAGGCCTCCTGCCTTTTTCCTCTGTCCAGATCCTACATTGTTTTTTACATCCTAAAAAGCCTCTGAAATCCTTCAAAAATCCCGCGATTAATATTGCTACAGAACCCCTTGTTTCCCTTCCTTTTCTTCCACACTAACCCCATTTTCTATTCTCCATTTCCCATGAAAAACCCACAATTTCATGTTTCTCCCTTTCCATTTCATTAAAATCCCTTTTATAAGGTTAAGAACCCACTTTTTAACCTTACCGAAACCTTCATTTCCTTCAAAAAACCCTTCAAAAACCATGAAAATACATGTTTTTATGTATAGGACTTAAGCCCCTCGAGCTTAAGCCCTTAGCCCCTTTTCCTCCATACGCTCGCACCCTGGAACCAAGTTTTAACCCTTTGGTGCTTCTCGCAAAGCGCAGATCGCAGAAAATCCAAATCGCATGTTTCATTGTTTAAAAGGTTTGATCCATCGCAAATATTTGCGATGCGACCGCTCCAATCGCAGTTTCCGCCCATCGCATATCGCAAATCGCATTTTCATTGTTTGAAAGGTCATCGCAAATATTTGCGATGCGACCGCTCCAATCGCAGTTTCCGCCCATCGCATATCGCAATATCACATTTTCTCTCTGTCGCATAATCCGCCATCACATTTTCAACTTTTGCGATTTGCGATCATTCCCGCCGGGCCCACCGTATGATACCCCCGCCATTCATATAAAATATGCCTTTTTCCCTTTGTAAAGTTGAAAAATGCCGTTTTTCGTTGTTTATAAAGGTTTTTGTCCATTACGTCCATCCGCCGCATCTCCGTCGTTGATCTGCGCCCCCGCTCCACGATCTGACGGCCACGCTCCTCTCCCACCCTCTGAAGCAGTTAAAACCTAAAAACACAGTATTTCTTAACGGTTTTTGTGTTTTGTAGGTGTTTTAATGGTTTTCCATTATATAATGAAGGAGAGCCGAGGGTTGGGAAAGACGTTTCCTGTGCCTTCGAGCTTTTATAGAGAACCACTCACAGGGTTAAAATCAAATGATTTATCAATGTTTCATGAGCGTTGATAGCATAAAGAGCCCTGTGCGGCCCTGCACATCGACAAGACACTGTTTTATTCAAGAGAACAGTTAAAGAGTATCAGTTTTGAAGACAAAGCACAGCAGATGAAGATTGAAGACATTTTTTATGGGGATTACGGCTAAAACAGTTATCAAAAGCCTAATCCCCAATATAAAACACAGTTTAAAAGAAAACCTAAAGTGTTTTATCAAGACAGAAAGCCTCCACCGCCACATTTGAGGCCAATTGATTCCTCAGCTACCACAAAGCCACCTGTTGCCTCAAACCTTTCAAAACAGAGGCCGAAGTTATTGAAGAAGATCAGATTTTGCCTCAGTGCAGCCAGGGAGTTACTTCTGCCAAGAAATAAATGCAAAAATATCTGCAGAGTTACTCCACACAGCACACAGAGCCTCAAAGTCAAATAAAGTTCCCACCCAAGGCTTTGATATTTATTGTAGAAACATTCTCACGGTGATCACACAGCAAACCTACCCATCGAGCCCTCGAAAGGGCAGAAGTCTTGAATACGGCAGTAATTATCTTGGGAGATCTTTTATCAGATCTCACCTCCTCATTCTTCTATAAATACTTCTGTAGAAGACATTAAATTGTTGTTTATATTTGCATATGCGCGCATGTCATAGTTTTTGAAGGCTGCTTTGTAAACAAGCATGAAGAGAAAATACTGAAGTTGGTAGAAACTGCAAGGCATGAAACCATTCGACAAAAATTGTAACTGGTTTGGAGCATCAATACAAGTTGATTTATGGGATCCTGGTCTATGTTGATGGTGATGTTTTTCTCATTGTAACTCGTTATTTATTTTACATTTTTCATTTTGTTTCATTTTCCACTGTAAAGAACAGTTTAAATAGGGTTAGGACCTGCTGTATATCAGTAACCTTCTCTGGCTGAGAAATCTTTATTTGAATGTTTTCTTCCAATCTGTGTTATTTAGGAATGATTTAATTCGGTTTAAGCATAGGAATGCTGGTGTTCCCTCGTCTTATTGTTTTAGCTGAATATTATTTCTGAATGTTACTTTTAGTATATGTTGTGTGAAGATGAACTGAAGGAAGATATGGTTAGCCCTGGTCCCAGACTTGTCTGCAGAACTAACTGATTGTTTCCCTTAGAATGTGTTAAAAGCTGGCTAGTTTAGAAGCACTTACCAGATCTTAGACCATTCTGTGTTATCTTTGTGTTTCCCCTTGTTTTGTATGTTTTCTATTGGAAGTGTGTCAAAGGCTGGTTAGTTTAAAAGTACTTACCAGATCCTAGTCTGCTTTCGTGTCCTTCTTAAGTGTTTGTCAAAGGCTGACTAGTTTAAAAGTACTTATCAGATCCTAGGCTGCTCTTCGTTCTACATCTGTTTAATTCCCCTTCTTGATGTATCACTCCATTCCATAAATCAAACTTTAAAGAGATCCTTAGACATATATGACTTGCCCCATGGACCATGTAGAAATTAGCTGAATAAATCACTTATTCAATGGAGATTAACCCGATTACACATCAATTTCGAATTGCATGCGTAACACATAATCTCATCTACAATTAATTGTCACATGCAGAAATAATAGAAGCGATCGCACATCAAATCAATCACACATTAACTCAGTATGTATGGGGAAAGCCTATAGCTGAAAACCCCGCAGCTATTGTGTATATTATAATGGAGAAATCATGTAACCAACCAAGTACAATACTCCTCACAAGTACTCATTACTTTCTCATAAAGTCACACACAATCTAGCTTAGTTTTGAACAAGTCACTGGTTCAAAACTCCCCGCCAATTGCCTTGCCTCTATTGCGCAGTCATGGCCTGTATATGAAGAGATCCAAGGTTCGAATCCCCTTGGCTTGACTACGCAATTGTCATGGACAATTCCTCCAAGTGTAATGCAAATCCCATGCAAAACTGATCCTCCAACTGATAGCTATACTCACCCTTTCATCTACCTCTTCCACTGGTCTCCACTGAACTGATCATGCAATGTAGTGAACTGAAGTGTTCTTGAGTTGACTAATGAGTTAATAATTAGTGAATTAAATAATATTTAATTCACTCCACTCATATCTAGTTGATTAGCTAGTTAACTAATCTCAACTAGTTCAACTAAAATAAACAGAACATAACTCCACTATCTATCTCATTAACTCCTCCAAAACTTCTGCCACTGAAGTCAAACTGAAGTCAACCATGCAAGATGCCATCAAACCCTAGGAACCAGGTGATTCCTCTGTCAGTTGCATGAGCCACCTCCATGACTCGAACTGAAGTGCTCCAAGAGAGTAAACTACTGTTTATAGTCAAAATATTATTAAGGGTAAATAATATTTGACTTCCATATTTTTAGGAGATGCAGTCTAAAAATAGCCTGGAACCTAAAAATATGAGTCTCATCTATTTTTACCAACATGTCGCATGCTTCAAGAATCTCCAACTAGAATCTCTGAATTATGCTCCGTATGTCTAAAAATAGACATAGTCTAAAAATAGACTTTGCGCCAGAATTTGCCTGCGGGCCCACTTAGTGAAGGCGACTTCATTTCACTAGCTCCATCATCTTCGATGACTTGCCCAACGGACCACTCTTGCCTCTTGCTACTCAATTAAAACCCTACTAGCAGCTCCCATAGCCCAATGGATTGAAGGCATTTGTTTCTTGCCTATCTTCTTAGGCAGATCAATTTTCGCTTTCTTTCATCTTCACCTTCATTTAGACTTCCTTCACCTTCATTTTATCTTTGTCCAACCAAAACAAAACAAAACCCTTGGCCTTCATAACTAGCCTAATATCATTTCCCTAAACTTCAAAGACAAATCCATCTTTGTACATATTGGAGAGATCCCTCTCCGGATTCAGGAGGGCTAGATCCTAGAATCCCAAAGTGGTTGAAACGATGTTGTCTCTGTGATCGGACTTTTTGCCAATCTTGCTTATTACAGAGACCTAACAGGCCTATCATAAGCAGATCATTTTGTGAGCTAGGTAGTGATAGAATATATGTTTTTAAGGTTGATCTTGCCCTATCATGAATGATTTACATTGACTTGAGTTCCTTCCAAGAATGACAAAGAGAAAAGAGAAATTTAAAAGCATGAATAAATACATGTAGAGGAGAACTGCTAAGAGAGTTATCATGAGAAATGGAAGCAGATCATGGACCAAGAGAGAAAGAAGACACTACATAATGACTCAAAGGATTCTGATATTGATCATAGTCCCTTTGGAGGGTGAAGATGAGTGACAAAGTGGATCTTTAGTGAAGATGAACCATAGATCAGGTCTATAAACAAGATTCAAGAAGAAGAAATAAGGAATACAACTTGGAATTTCCACGTAATCTTGAAGTCTATGTCACTAGTGCCGAATTGTAACTTGTACAAATGTCATCATATTGGTCAAAGTGTGTCCATGTGTCATGCCACATCATCATGTGGAATGTAATGATTTATATTCAAAGAAAAGGATAAAATGTAATGTGTGTAGATCTAAGAGTCATATGTTCAATATGGAAAGTCACTTAGTCATATATGGACAAAAGGTCTTTAGGATAAGTTGAAAAGTCATATAGAGAAGTCCAAAAGACATTGGAAGTTAAATAGTTGTTTAGAAGTCCAAAGGACACATTAGAAGTCCAAGAGTCATGAGGGTAGTTCAAGGGTCATGGGGATATGAAAGGTTATTCCCCTTATTATAAAAGCAACCTTATAACTCAAAGAAGAGGATTTGGGAGGCTTAAGTTTTGGAGATCTAGTCTTGGCTTCTCTACTTGGCATAGGAGAGAAAAACTATTATTTGGTGAAACAAGAAGTGACTTAATGTTCCACTATTGGAACTAGTGTTCACCATTGTAATTGATGTACTAGGATCTTTCGCCTTATAATTGAAGTTATATGAGCTAATACATTTTCATGAATGTATCACAAATGTTTTAGGACTATTCTTGGGATGTTTACGATATATGTTGTGTTCATATGTACTGGAGAAATTGTACTATTTCAGTGGCTTCAGTACTTATCGTGTTGAGTGTGTGTTATATTCGCCTTAATATCATTGTGTGAACTATTTCTCTAACGAATGTTTTCATGCTCTTGCGCGCCTCTTCTAGGATAGTACTATTAATTTCCTCTTAGAGACTCATTTTTTGTCTCCTCTCGTGAAGGTTTCCTTTTACATCCTGCAGCTGATGCTTCACAGTGTCATATCACTTTCTTATTCAAGGTTTATGTATATAACATCTTATGTTATCTATTGAAACCAAGATGAACCTTTTTGTTATGGTGGTTGGGCCGATACTCTGGATGGTGCTCCTACTCCAAACAGTGTGAGGTCTATGTTATGAAACCAGCTCCAAAAATAGAAGAAAAGAGATATCAATGCCTTATAAATCAACCACTTCGAGGGGGAAACCTCCAATACATTACATAAATGAACAATTCTTGGATGATACAAATGAAAAAGCCTCCTTCTATATATAGGAGTACATGGGGTCACAATATAATCCTAGCCGACCTAACAATAATAATGTAAGGGCACAATAATAACAATATTGGGGTTACAGGGGTATAACAATAACAATAAGGGGGTTACGCTAACAACAATAAGGGACTATACTAGTAATATAGGGACCTAACATGCCCCTCTCCAAAAAATTGTTGTCCTCAATGCTTGAGTAGCTCCGGATGCTTTCGTATAAAATTCTCATCCTCCCATGTAGAATCTTCAGTGGGTAAGTTCTTCCATTTGATGAGATACTCTAAAATTGATCGATTTCGTAGCTGTCGAGTTCTTGTTTCCGTGACTGCTTCAAGTTCCAATATGATTTTTCCCTCCTCATCAAGTTCTAGAAATATTGTTTGAACTAGAAGTTTGTCCCCTATAACCTTCTTTAAGCATGAAACATGGAAAACTAGATGCACTTGCGAAGAAGCAGGAAGCTCCAATTTGTATGTCATAGTACCAATATTTTGCACCACCTTGTAAGGACCATAATACTTTGGCGATAATTTATTATCCTTCTTAGCTTGCTTAAGGGACATTTGTTTGTATGGTTTTAGCTGTAAAAATACCCAGTCTCCTACATCAAAAATTCTATCGCTTCGATGTTGATCTGCCTATTGTTTCATTCGATTTTGTGCCAAATTTAGGTTATCCTTTAAGAGTTGGAGAAATTTTTGTTGATGCTCGATGTGATCTTCCATTAATTGAACCTTAAAATTTTCTCTTAAAGAAGATGTGATGGACGGTGGATGATATCCATAAAGTGCCATAAATGGGGTCATTTTTGCTGCAGTATGGAAGGAAGTGTTATACCACCATTCAGTGAGAGGTAACCACTTGACCCATCGTGTTTTCTTATCAGATACAAAACAACAAAGATATCCTTCCAAACATTTATTCACTATCTTAGTTTGATCATAGGATTGAGGATGTTAAGATGAGCTATGAGCTAGTTGAGTACCCAGACAAGAAAATAATTCCGTCCAAAATTTTCCAGTAAAAATGGGATCTCTGTCACTTACAATAATCTTTGGGTTTCCATGTAGCTTTTGAATTGTTTCCATAAATGCAGTAGCAACTACACTTGATTTAAATGGATAATATAATGCACAAAAGTGTGCATACTTGGTAAGTATATCAACTACCACCATGATGACACTCTTTCCTTCGGACTTAGGTAAACTTGTGATAAAATCCATTTAAATCTCCTCCCAACGCTGACTTGGAATGGATAAAGGTAGTAGAAGACCCGGGGTCTTAATTTTGTCAACTTTATTTTGTTGGAAAACCAAACATTCCGCCACAAATTTTTGAATATCAGATTTAAGGCCATCCCAAAAAAATTATTTCTTCACCATGTGGTAAGTTTTTAAAAATCCCGAGTGTCCGCCTAAAGGAGAAGTGTGCAATTCCAACAGAATCTTTGTCTTAGTTGGGAATTATTGCATATATATAAGTGATATTTGTACCATAAGGAATCATTTTTCTAACTAAATGTATTAGATGTACTAGGATCTTGTTGCAATTTTTGAATGAGTGTCCACACTTCTTCATCCTTCTTACATTCATCCCTTGCTTTGGTTATCCAATATGGCTGGATAACATAAATGGCAAAAAGAAATGCTTCCACCTCTTCATTCTTTCTTGAGAGTGCATATGCAACAACATTTAGCTTCCCTTTTTTGTAGATGATTTCAAAGTCATAACCCAACATCTTTGTGACCCATTTTTGCTGCTCTTCTGAAGATAGTCTTTGTTCCAAAATGTGTTTAAGACTATCATGATCAATTTTTACCTTGAAGTGTCTTCCCTTTAGGGAAGGTCACCATTTCTTTATTGCATGTAGTATTGCCAACATTTCATTCTCATAAATAGATTTTTGTAAATACTTTCCTTTGATTGGACAGCTTTCAAAAGAAATGAGTCTTCCTTCTTGCATTAAAACATCACGAATTCCATTTCCTGAGGCATCACATTCCACAATAAAGGTTTTTGTGAAGTCTAGCATAGCTAAGACTAGTGCTAGGCACATTGCCTCTTTAAGATGTTCAAAGGCCTTAGTTGCTTTAGGAGTCCATGAAAATGCATATTTCTTTAATAATGTTGTTAGAGGTGCTTCTATTCTCCCATAATTCTTAACAAAATTGCGATAATACCATGTTAACTCGAGAAATCCTCGCAACTTCTTTATGGTTGTGGGGACTTTCCATTCCTTAATAGCTTTAATTTTTTTAGGGTCTACCTTAACACCCTCATGAGATACAATATGACCTAGATATTCCACCTCTTGTACTCCAAAGAAACATTTGGATGTTTTTGCATATAATTTTTTCTCCTCCAATAGTTTGAGCACCCTGTCAACATGTTGAACATGATCCTTCCAATACCTGTTGTAGATTAGTATGTCATCAAAAAATACTAGCATAAAATTTCTAAGGAAGGTTTTGAAAATGGAATTCATCAACCCTTGAAATGTCGAAGGTGTATTGCTAAGGCCAAAAGGCATGACCAAAAATTCATAATGACCCTCATTAGTTCGAAGTGTTGTTTTTGGAATATATTCAGCCTTCATTCTAATTTGATGATATCCTGAATGAAGATCCAACTTGGTAAAATAAATTGCTACATGTAATTCATCCAATAATTCATCAATCATGGGAATGGGAAATTTATCTTTAATAGTGAGCTTATTGAGCTCCCTATCATCCAGACACATGTGTCATGATCCATCCTTCTTGTGCACTAATACTACTGGAGCCGAGAAAGAACTATGACTAGGTTGAATTATACCAACCTCTAATATTTCTGCAATCATATGTTCAATTTCGCTCTTTTGGACATAAGGATGTTTGTAAGGCATGATGTTTGGAGGAACACTTCCTGGAATCAAATGAATAGCATGATCATGATCACAAATAGGTGGGAGTCCTTTGGGAGTTTCAAACATTTTGGAATGATTGTCCAAGACATTTTGGAGATCTAGAGAAATAGATGATTTTGATGTTGGAACTTCTAGTGAGCATAATTGTGCAATTACGCCTCATTGTTCTTTCTTCAGAAGCTTTATCATGACATTAGAGCTTATTATCTTTCCTGACTGCCCTACGATACCCCGTAATTCGATTTCCTTTCCTTCCGAAAAAAAATTCAAGAAAAGTTTTTGAAAATTAAAAGCTACCATCCCCAAATATTGTAACAATTGTACTCCTAGTACAACATCAACACCTTTTTAAGGTAAGGTATTGAAAACGTGTCAATTAATGTATCTTGTCGAGGTAGAAGAGGTAAACTTAATGGATGAAGGTGGAAGCCTACTACTGACAATAGAAATTGACTGAGATCTAGTAAAATACAAAGATTAACGTACTAAACCAAAATGATGTTTAGAATTAATTAAAACTAACGAATATTGGGTTGATTTAAATACCAAGTTAATTAATCCATTAATACCTAGGATAAATAAAAATATATGGGTGACAAAGGTTGATTTAAAGTTTATATAATCAATGAACTAATTAATCGATCAATATTCTAGTTTTATGTGAAAAAATAAATATACCCACATATATTATTAATCAAGGATTAAACAATCCAAATAAGAGATAAGGATCTTTCAAATTGTGTCCATGTATTGGAAGTGAAACCCAAGGAGAGCTTCAATGTCAAATATTAAACGTATTGTTCAAATTTTACAAAAGTGAATGTAAGAAAGGGACTAGTTATCATGATCGACACCCAAGGTAGTGAAATCCAAGGGCTGATATTGTATTATATGTAGTAGGTAACACTCACAATCCCCATAAGCAATCACCTAGGTGGATGGTCCTATGGTTAGCTAGTAGGTTTCCTCTTTACCAAAAATAGTCAGTGGAAATAATCATGGTCACTTGTGTTCAATTAGGACATGACTTGTGGGTTGTTGATCAAGTGTGTTCATTTTATACATGGCTTATAGTAAAATAAAGTGGAAAAACACTTTGAGTCCTTCCTAATGTCTATTAAAATATTCACACCCAACGCTTGATATATGGGAGGGATCCCCACACTTTTTCAGCTTAACCTATTACTTGATGATTGTGTTAGAGACAATCTCTCATAAATAATTACTAGTTACTAATGGTATTTTTATATACACTAACAAAATTTTAACTTCAAATGCAATGGTTGACCTTGGAATGTTTACTAAACAATCCTATATCTAAGGTCCTAACTTATCCAAATGTGTGGTTTTTGCAAAATGAGCACGGTTACTTTTATTAGTCTTAGTTTATTTTATGGTCTCAATTGGCAGCACAAATTAACTATGTAATCCTCAGGTTTAAAGAGAGTGCACATGTGGTGTTTGATTGCTAAAAATATGTTTTTTTCCTTTGTAAGTTAGCTAGTTTATTCTATTACTATCAAATCATTAAAATACATAAGTATAGAGAGAATGTAGGCCATGGAACTGGTTTTCCTGGAGGAAAAAAAAACATCCTATAAATGTTGGGTGCAGTGCTTAATATGACTTTCTTTTCATGAAGTTCACAAAAAATAAAAAAAATAAAATAAAATGGACCTACCCATTAGGATACAAGGGCGGACCAATACTTAATGTTCAAGAGAACTAGTTTAATGTTTGACTTAGAGTTGAGCATGTTTTTTTACATGAAATCAAACCTAGCTTGGTCTCAGTACTGATAGTGTAGATTAAATTAAAGAGGAAAATACAATAGAGAAAAATAAGTGAAAACTCACAGCTAAAAACACATATTTAAGAGAAGTAATGGGTCTCCTTGGCATCCGGAGCTGAAGAGATCTCGAAAGGGTTGTCCTTGGAGTAGCTTGTTGATTATGAGATTAGAACCACACCATGCTTCTTTACTAGCCATGATTAGAGCATAACCAAGAGGCAACACTACTCTAATTTCTCTATTCAATGCCTAAAATCGATACGATTTGATTCCTAGGTGAGTGGAGTGTTAGCAACAAAGTTTTAGTATGTTGTTAAAGCTCCACCACCCTGTATAATTTGGTGTCTTTGGTGCAGTTGGTACCCATATCTAGCACAAAGTTTTTGACTAACTTATCAACTTTCTCATCAATTTGATTTGCACATTCTACTTTGACATCCTCCTCTAGGGATTTGAGTTTCTTCCTAATAGCAGATGGAAATGAGCACTCAAAGGCAATCATGGAAGCTACTGGAATAATGATTAGAACAAGAGATTTTCCTTGGTGAGAAAAATGAGGAGATATAATGATTAGAACAAACAATAGACTAAAAATAGGGGAGATTTAAGGGAGGCCTTTAATAGAACCAAAATTAGTGGGGTTGTACATGATAACTTGAAGAGATGCCTTAATTAATGTCATCATATTGCAAGGGAGCCAAAGGTTCAAGATGGGCCACATGCTTGTCATATTCAAGTCTCTGGTTTCCAACATCATTGTTATTGCATCTTGCTTCATCATGTGAACAACAATGCATCAAAAAAGCCTCTCAACTTGGCGATCCATGTTTGAACCATATGCTGCATGTGATGGGTCATCCTTAGACCACTATGGGTCTATTGACAAGACAAGGCCAACTTCCATGCATGCAATCAATCTCGTCACCCATTGATCACCCAATATAGCGGTTGAAAATATAAGTGTTGAAAAATAACTTATAAAAAGTTAGAAATGGAAGTGAGAAGGATAAGAAAAAACATCCCTATTCATTTATAATTTGTTGAGATCCCATAAAGCGCAAAGCAAAGAGAACATGCAAATATAAAAGATGTACCCCTAATCCCAAGCACTACAATAAGGAAAATTACTTATTGCTATCAGTGATCAACATTAATAGAAAATAAATGCACAAAAGGAAATATAATCTAATCAAACTCAATTAAAGTGGGCTAATTAAACTTGAAAGGCTAAATTTAAGTGTTTAACACCTAAAATAACTAAAACTTATACATGAACCAATAAATAAACTTCAAAAGAAAATATTAAGCAAATATGGCACTAAAAATTAGTAGGTTTAACAACTTGAAAAATCCAAAAGGACTACAGGTTTTCTTGGAACAATCACTGAGTTGCACAAGTCAAAAGGAAATAATTGTAGACTTACATCTCTATTTTTTCAAAATCTATGATTTTGTTTGCATACTAAAAAATATGGACTTGTAAAACAATAAAAATAAAAACACTACTCATAGATAGTGGCCTTGGCACAAATCTCAGGAGAAGCAATTGGTGTGATTAACCAAGAAGCCAAAGAATAGGAGAAATGGGCCTATATCAATCAAACGACATTGAAGTTTCAAATCCCACTGGATGGAGTGACCATCCATTTACTGTTGGGTTTGGGTTATGCATGTGTCACAAGTGTGTTTCCAAACTCTAGAAAGTGGTTGTTCCCAACAACAACAGTAA
>CM076575.1:1630282732-1630360981 GCA_034641835.2 Pinus albicaulis | reverse complement strand
AATGAAACTATCAAAGAAAAGAAAAATGTAGCTCTATGAAAAATTAACATTTAATTTCTGTTGCAACAAGTAAAACAAAAGATTTGACCAAATCATCATGTATAAACATATTGAATTCGGTTGGCTCAGCTTGCAACCATCATAAATCAAAGCATAAATCACATGTAACCATCATAAACCAAAATCATAGATCACATGCATAGTTAAAAACTGAAGTAAAATACTGATACTTATCTTTCCATGATTCTTTTGCTTTTGCCTTTGTTATTTTTCCTTTTTGTACACACACTAAACCGGTTTCCAAACCTGACAAGCACCGAGTGATTTATCATTAAGAAACAAGGGAATCCATAGACTGAATCGAATCCTCCCTCAATATCAACAACAAGGGTATCCTGAGACTAAACCGCCTTAACCCCCAATATCAACAACAAGGGCATCCATATACTAAACCGCCTCAACCATCAATAAAAACAACAAGGGCCCAGGAAATCCCATACCTTCCTATCCCATCATATTGTACAACATAAACACATACGTAATATACAATGCAACACATACACCTACACCCTGTGTATAACACAACACATACACCTACACCCAGTGTACAACACAACACATACACCTACTCCTGGTTTACAACACAACACATACACATACACCTGGTGTAAAAAACCACACCTACACCTACACCCGGTGTACAACAATAATATATATATATACGCACACACCATACAATACCATTAATACACATGTCATGATATAATGACTACTCAATACCTGTATCACCATACCAAATATACACAAACAACATGTACGACACATACACAATACCAAATATACACAAACAACATGTACGACACATACACAATACCACATGTACAATATGTACGCAGCACCACCTATACACAACACCACTTTCACAAAATATACACAACACCACATGTAAATTGCACCACCTGCACAACGTGTGCACAAAAGCACATGTACACCACACCTCCTGCACAACATGTACACAATACCACGTTTACACATCACCAATTGTACGACGTGTACATAGCACCACATGTACACAACACCACGTGCACACAACACCACATGTACCACATGTACATAGCACCACATGCACACAACACCACGTGTACAATCATTCAAACTGCACCATATCTACACAACACTACATGTACAACATGTAAACTGCACCATATGTATATATCACTGCATATAAAACATGTACATTGCACCAAATGTGCACAACACCACATTCACAACATGTAAATAGCACCATATATACATAACACTGCACATATGATATGTAATTAGCACCATTAGTACCCAACACCACATTTTCCATCATGCACACAACACTATACATGCAACATGCACACAACATCATATATGCAACATGCACCCAACATGATATATACACAATACGAGATATGCTACATGTACACAACATCGATATTGCACATCCTAAGGCCACAATTTCCTTAACAAGCAACCTTGCTTCTAGTGTCTTATCCATGCTTGTCTCGACATGTCACGGATCATACTTCTTTCATTCCGTTAATGTAACCCTTAGCGTTACCTGCCATAGCATAAACATATACATAGTATAATCACATAATATCAATTCATATCCACATGATGCTGACCTCATAAATATTCCATGGCTATTCTTCCTACTTGATTCCTCATAAACCAGGAACCTATTCATGCCATTCACCTGCATAAACAATCATTCCTCCACAATAATGATCCTTGATGACCCTGTCATGCAACAACATACATACATATATATACACATATAAACATCAGCATAAAACAATCATGATCTGTGATGACCTTGTCAGATAAATGACACACACACACACATAATCATTATCATAAATCAATCATGACCCTTGACAACCTTGTTAGAAAACGAAATACATACATACATACATATGTAAACATTAAAATTGTCATGATCACCACATAATTACCAAATATCATAAGGTCTAGATAAAGGGAACTCCCTTTATTCATGCAACACATGCACAACATTGGGAACAATAATTCCCAACATATTCAAGGCATTTGAAACCTCAAATACATTTACCTTACCTTTCATGTTACCTTCATCAGGACTATTCCCCCATCGTCCATTTATTATAATGGACCCAACCGATCCAGCCGAATGTCATATTCTTGCCTTCAACTACCCTTATACATGCACTGAGCTTCATCCAAGTCTTAAATTACCTGTTGGACTTCATTCAACTCTCCCCCAACTCCACTAACTTTTCTCTTTCCACAACCAATCCCTAATACCCTCAAAACATAAAAGGAAAGATCCAAAAGCAACCAAAAATAAACCCATGAAAACCAATATCAATAAAACACCACAAACAAAGTGGTATGGACATACACTAGACATAAACAAAGTTGCAATCAAGCACAACAAATAATAAAAGACCAAAAGAACAAGACTAGCAAAAAATACCATGACTCAATCCCCATGGCTTCCTAATACTTCCAAAAGAAAGCTCAACCTGAGCCTTCTCCAATATTTCATGGTAGTCTATTTTCCATGCAATTCTGTATATCACACTACCATAAACACATACTGTCATTGTATAAATAAATATAGCAATATACCAATTATATTACCTTGTTGTTCCAAGCACGCTACCTTGTAACTTAACACACATGTCAGCCACATGTTCCAAATATCAATATATCATATCTAATAATTTGAAATCAACTATTACCAAGTCTAACAACCATGTCATAATCAACATTCAACTCACATTCATCAGTCATAATACATAATTCTACAACTATCACCTGGTTACACTCAAGTACATATTCGTTGTTCTCAGCACATATGTGTTAGTGCAACCATCTCAAAAAATATCATTCCTTCATGCAATCTTATAAAAAAATACTCATACCATGCAATTAATCAAACATTCAAAGAATAGATAGATGAAATAATAGACATGGAACACTTAAACATAAAATAGACGACATAATCAAACATCCAACACTAAGTAGACAACATAAGAAAACTCATACCTTAATGTATCTTATAGGAGGCTATCTTTTCTGCACAATCAATATAGATTAGCATGATATAACTTCACAACACATAAAATCAAATATATATAAGGTCATGATGTCCATAAAAGTAACTAGATAAAATGTTCACATCATAAAATCATAAACGATTTTCATTTGTGCATAACAATCACATATGCACAGTCAGTCTAGATTAGTATGACATAATATCACAACATATTAACTCATACCTGAATGTCATAGACCTAACCATTTTCATAGGCCAATCCAAATTAGTATGATACATATAACATCAAGATCTTAATGCAATAACCCTAATCATCAAGTTAACTAACATATAACAACAAGAGTTAACATATAACATACTCATCAACAAAATATAACATAATCATCAATATAACAATCAACAAGTTAACATATAACATAATTATCAACAACATATAACATAATCATCAAGTTAACTAACATAAAACAACAACAAAAATGCATATAACAACAAGTTACTATCATTCATGACTATTCGACACGTGTGCATATAAACACACTAATTCACTAACATCTACCATTCATGTAACCACAATGACCATAAAATGACAAACATGTATATAAACCTAATGCATATAAAAATATATTAAATAACATACTTGCATGCCAAACATACAATACCTGTATGACAATTTTCTCTTACCCCAAATTCTAGTGCTGCAACCTCGCTCTAATAGTCAGCATCTCATGCTCTATCTCTGCCAACACATCAACATCATAACATAGTAATAACATCATAATGACATAAAATTACATGGAATGGCCTCATGCATGACAACCTTAACCATGAAAATGCATGCATAACAACATGCATTCAGCTCATCCAGTCCAAGTGTTTGAACCATGCTTTGATACCACCTATGGTATCAAATATTTACCCAAAGTGAGTGAGACCATGCACTAATACCACCAAGAACGACACCTCCCCTCATATCTACGCACTTTCACTGGCTTACCCGGGGTAAAAATGAGATAAGGGGCTACTATGATAAGACTTAACCTCCTAGATGACATTAATGAAATGGAGTCAACAAAAAAATGCCTTACATACATCCCTCAAGTGCTTCAGGACCCCCTGGAGCTAATCCACCACTCCAGGTGCCCAACCCCTGAGTTAACCTAGAATTACAATGAAAAAAACCCCCAAGTCACTCTGATGACATGGGAATTTACGCAATTAGGACCCTCCAGTCGCTCCCACAATTCCTGCAAGGAAGAGACTATAGTATGTTTCAGCTAGTTATGTGCCATAGATTACGATATTTAAGCCACTTTTTTAGGGCTAGTCTCCAAACCAATTCCCAGAACTTGATGATACTTTCCAAGACAATAAATTAAACCAAGAAAAATCATCCAACGCAAGGCTTGATCAAGGACTTGACCCAACCAAGCCTAACCATGATTGATATTCTGTCAAATACTTGGTATATATGCAACCTACAAGTCATGAATGAAACTCTGAACATAAGGGACTGAAAAATCATATGAGACTTAACAAGAAGGATCACTACCCTCTCTCATTAGATGTCTTAACGTCAATTAGGTCTTGCATCCATCATTCTTTCAATTACAATTAAAAAAATGAAAAGAGCCATGACTAAAACAAGTCATATATCCATGCTTATAACCAAGGTCCAACATATAACCACATAAATAACCAATGATAAGATAATAGCCATTAAAGGCACATAATAACAAATACAAAAGCAAGAGAAATTATATTTCATTAAAAATAGGCAAGAGCCAACCAGGTTCATGATTTCCATGTACCACCTGACTATAGACATGGTTGAACCAAATCTTTCCTTCAACCAGTCACCCCATGCCATATTCCAAGAATGAATGTGAGATCTCATGGATAAACCAATCCAAAAAAAACCAAGGGAATCTAGAGGTTAAACCATCTCCACCCTCACCATACCGTGATATCACCTAAACCGACACCAATATCACTAAACCGAACCGAGCTTGGAATGCCTCCGGATCTCATCACTATCCTTGAGGATTTTTTTGTCTCCTTTTCTCTAGGCTTTACCAGAATCCACATCAGATCACTAGGCCCTTGCCTAGACCCCACCCTCAGGCTTTACCATGTATCCTTCCAAAACTAGTCAAGGGATTCCTAGGCCTTTGGGAATGTTCCCGAGGCTACCTCCGCCCCAGGTTCCTAAACCATCCAAAAATTCAAAAGCTCAAAACTGAGAACAATCCCATCACCCCATGGCTATCTGGAAAAAGGCAAGGAAAGGATGAAAACCACTGTCAAAACCCGAAAAAAACATGCCATTGACACCAAAAGAACCAAATACCAACATGCACATACCAGGCATGTCAAAACCAACTAGGAAATCATACACGTAACCTGTTACCTGCAAGTATTCCTTTTGAAGTTGCTTGATCCTGCTCTTCCTTGCTTTATCTTTGCTTTTCTTTCCTTTCCTTATCCTTCCCTTGCTTTCTTTTCCTTTCCTTTGCTTGCTTGATCTCCTTATACTCTTGGTGCTCTTTTCCTCTCTGAGTGTATTTCTGAAAATGAACTGAAAAATTTCTAAACCAACAAAAATCTTTCCAACTTATCCTCATAAGCCCTTTTATTAATGAGGCCTCTAATTTCTTCATTTTCCATAATTTTCCTTCATTTTTTTCCTCACATGCAATCTGTGATCTTTCACCTTCCTTTTCTCCTAATTTCCTTTATTTTCATAAATAAATGTGCCAAAATACCTTTTGCCTTTCTAAAGCCTTTGCCATTGCCTTTGCCAATTTCCTTAGCCATAATAAACCAAATGGACACCCAGTATGATGTTTTTCCCAACATTTATTTTGGAAGTGTCCCTTTCCCGTTGTCTTATTTTGCCTTTATTAACTTTTGTTACATGAAATTTTAACCCAGGTTTGTTACAAATTCAATAATACTCCCTTGACCAATTCCATCTCAATTATACTTTAACCCAAATAATTCTCATTCTCATTATATTAATAATATATTTTAATAAAATTTTCTAACACTTATTCCTAATATTATACCATAATTTAGATAATTAATCAAATAATTTGTAATTCCAATAAAAAATAGTTTTTAAGTTTAAATAATTTAAGATTAGTTATTAAATTATCACTAATTCACACAAAACATTTCACCATTTTTTTTTAAATTAATTAATTTATTGGTTATTTTTTTATTTTTATTTTTTAATTTGTCCAAATATTTCTATTGATAACTAAAAATATTACATAAGATATTATAGTGGAAGCTTTTCAAAACTTCAGCATACCCAAAATAAGATGAGTTTAGCATACCAAGTTCATAGAGTAGAGCACAGTAGACATGCTTTTAACAAAACATGACCAAAGTTGACTCCACCATATCAACTAATAAAAATAGGACACCCTTGACAACTATTAAAAAAAGAAACAATGCATCGAGAATTTTATTGATTATAGACTTAAAAACCAGACAAGTATGAACATGAACTGTAAACATACTAAAAAACTATATATTGTAGTAATATTTAAGTAAAAACTGTAACATGTAGATTCCTCCGACCTTAAAGACTAAGACTTATTTCTTGATGAGTATTTTAGTCGAGGTTGATAATTGGAGAGTGCACAGAGACATTTTCATGGGAATTGTTCAAAGGCATATCATAATTTGCATGAATAGAATCGAGAGGCGTAGAATTGATAACTATTTCCTTTTTCTAATGGTCATTAAAATGAATGTTTGAGTCAGACACTACAAAAAATTCTACACAGCTCAACCTGACCACTATATCATCAAGGTTATATCTGATGTCCTGCAGTATGCGCTTTATCTCCTCCTAGTAAGCAAAGGGTTTGTAGTTATCAACTTTATTATCATGGATAACCATGCTAAGAAGAGTCTCCATTTGAAGATAGTGAGTGATGGAGTGAATAAAATGAATTCTTCTTCTCTAAAACTTTCCTAGATCCGTCACCCATTTAACATTTCTTCCATTGATCTCTGAATCAAAGAAATATTTGTGATCTACAAATTCCTTGGCTTCGAGATTTTGAATTTCCTTTTTGACCTCAAGAGGGGCAGCCTCAAATTAATTAACCATTGATTCCCACGCAAAAAGGCATATGTTCCATGAAGAGGACACCCCTGAAACATCACCTCGTCATACAGGTAAACGTCGACAAGGATCCATGTAATACCTACAAATAAAACACTTAACCACGGACAAAAAAAAGAGACAAAAACCTGAGTAGTATCACAACATAATTGTAGTCTCACCCGGACGAAGAAGAAATGTTTGACTGCAAGATAAGAGGAAGGTGTGGGGTAGTAAAAGGGAAGTAAGCAATACCCTACGAAATCCCACTGTGGTGACTGTACCAAAATTTTTACTTCTTTCAAAAATAATGGTTGTGAGAGTCAAAAGCCAGTTTCATAACCAAATGGAAAATGTGTCGGAGTACCAAACCCCACAGACAAGAACTAGACAATTAAAGGATAGTCCGGTTTGGTTAGAAGCTTGTAAAGATGTTGGGGATAAAAAGGACGAACCAGTCCCCATATTGTGTAAAAAAAAAAGGAACAAAATGGATAGAAGGCACGATCATAGGTGAAAAAGCATTGAGAACCTCAATGATGAGAAAGACCATGACAAATACTAGATGCAAGGATATGTGGGTGTGTGAGTAGTAAATGTTGTGATGACCATATACTTTATCCACCTTTTGAAATGAGTTGAAGAGGCCTATAGACGACGAGCTACCATGACCTTGACGACAAGACGACCAAATTTCCACCACCCTGTAAGTAGATTAAGGCCTATATAACGAACTATGAATATGAGGAAGCTGGTATGATAAATGGAGTAAAATCCATGGAACCTGCACAACAAATTCCAAGTGTCCCGACTGAACATGAACTTCACCATCCCAAGGAAATGTCGCATGATGAGATCATAAATGAGCATAAATCACTTGTCATAAAGTTTGTTTCCTATAACCAATTTTCCATGGAAGGAGCTCGCCATATCCAAGAAAATAGAAGGAATTATCCTGCTGATAATCCTAGAGCGTATGAAATCACTGAACCTTTAATGTAAGCATTTTATTTGGGAAGGATTAAACAGGTGATCCCCATTACCTAAAGCGTGGAGGCACCATGCGAGGTAGAGAGTAGGGCCAAGTTCGCACCTTGAGGGTCGTCGAACTGTTGGCCATACAAAGGACACGCATGTAATGTATTAACATGATTGGGTAATTACGTTGGTACTAGACTCCTTACGGGAGCCCATTATCGCACCTCCCAGAGGTTGTGTAATGCCCTCAAGTTAGTGTCGCGACGATTGAGTGGTGGCGGGTGCGCCTTGGTGCGATGGGTGCCCAACTCGAGCATTTGCGATGGGCGGGTCCATAGCGGCAGGCGAATTCGTGCATTTTGGTGGAACATGGTGAGCGTGGGCTCTAGACGGGCATGTGCACCATAGTAGGTGGGTGAGTCAAAGGCAACGGGTGACGTCATATTGGTGAGCACATTTGGTGATACAAGCGTGCTGTGTAGCGGTTAGGCGAGCTGGGCATGACAGAACGCAGGTGGATGAGCTGACCCGGGTGACTCGAGCGAGCCACTGGTGGACATCAATATGCGATGTGAGTTTATATGTGATGGAAAGAATGGTTAGTGGACCGACGTAGTAACTTGACGTGCAAGCCGACCTTGGTGGACGGGCCAACTTTGGATGGTCACGACCCTTGGAAAAAGGACCACGACTTCACCATATAAATAAGAATGGTGTGGAGAAACTTAGGTATTCGTTCATCACTTGGAGCAGTTCACATTTGAACAACGAGTTAAGGAAAGGTATGAGCCCGCAGGTCAGTCATGAAGGTGAACACACAGGCTGAACACATATTTGAAGGCGCGTGCAAAGTCATGATAAAATATAGAATAAAGTTGTGTTGGGCAGAGGTCGTTTAGGGCATGGGAAGAGTCAGGTCATACCCATGGGTGCGTGCAGAATGTGCAACGCAGTACATAGGTCGGGTGGAGGTCGTTCATGGTGCAGGAAAAGTCGGGTCATACCCGAGGGTGCATGCAGGACATGTATAATAGTGTGGATAGGTCATGGCATGGGAAAAATCGTAAAATAGGTGACCTAGTTGACTTGAGCTGCATGACAACAGGTTGACTTGGGTAAACCGTGTGTAGGAGGTGACCCTGGTGACCTTGGATGCACGACTTTCTAGGAAAACTTGAGAATTGCATTTTGAAGGTAAATTTGTGGTTTCCATTAGACTTGGCTATTGTTGAGAGGCATTGTTGCCTGACTCAAGAACGCAAGTGTTGGACCGGATTGGCAAGAAGTGCAGGTGGCTGCACAAGCTTGGAAAATTTTATGATTATTGTAAAATTGTACATCATTGAACTGTTATATATATTATTAGGCAAAAATTTTGGGAGTTACCCCTCCTAAGTATGTATGGACATATTGGTGTGATATTATGAATGTTTAATTACTGGAAGATTAAATATTGAAGATTAATTCTGCTGCATTGTTAAATAACACTCAATTGGAAAATTGGCTAAGTGTTGAAGATAGACGTAGTCTACATACTTTAATATTGTTAAAAAGAAAAAGTGTGGTAGTGCTGCACCTATTATATGTGGTTGAAAGAGCACCATAAGTATAGGGTCGTGACAAGTTGGTTGCCGGAAAAGCATCCCCATCGGGGAGTTTAACTAATTCTTTCAAACTCCTTGGATGTGCGTGACAGAATTGACACGCTTGCCAATCACATCCCACACTCCACGGGAAACGGAGATCTCCTGCACAGAGCCTCATCTGCTGCAGATCCTCATACCGTTAATCACTCGCACGAGACTCACAGAATCAACAATGATGACGAGAGGATGGGAATTTTATCATCATGTCCTGAGCATCACCTCGCATCCATCACCATTAAATACCATCATGATTCACCTGCATTGCAACCATCCCCCTTCCCTCGAGTCTGCTCAGGTTCTCAATCATCGCACACAGATGTGTGCGAAGCCTACTCATTTCTATCCTCATCACACACATCCCCACCCCTTTAAAGAGATGAGCTCTCAACCCCTTTCCATACTCAGTTTTCTATCTTGGCCTTTCGTCTGCCTTACTCTTGTTTGGCTTCTCCCTGACTTCAATAGGCTGCGAAGCTCTACTCTTAGCGTAGCGCCGCGCAGTCTCATTTGGGATGTCGCGCCCCTTCCTGCCCATTTTCCTCCTAGCTACTCCTTCCCCTCGAGCCCCAACATTGCTCGCCCTTCTATGCCACCTTTTTTTTTTTCTAAATTTCTCCCCCTTGCCTCGATGCGAAATGGCTCCAAGAATTCACCAACGTACTATTCGAGGAGGAGAGAGAGGGGCTCTCCCTGGCTGTTATCACCGTGGCGAGGATAAATGTCTCGAGTCGATAGATGGCTCCTCTTCCAACACTTTTGTGCATCAAAGTCCCGGTCCCGAGTAGCACGCAGAAGCCTCTGGGCACGCTGCGCAGAGGGGAAGACGCGGTTTGAGGAAGTCCTCCATTTCTCCACAGACACATCCCCAACACCGCAAAACTGACTCGCTGTCGGTTCCAAAGAAGGACGATGAGGATACATATATCTGGGTGATGGACTACGATGTATTTTGGACGCGGGTTCCCGAAAGAGTAGATCTGGACTCCCCCATCCTTTGCGCACCGGTTTGCAATCCAAGGCATACAATGGCAGATGCGAAGGCATCTGCTACGCAAGCTCCTGCTTGCCCCATTGAGGAGGAGGCCCCCTACAGTGATGATGAAGATGGAAAGTGAAGTCTGCGCAGCTACATAGTTCTCCTATGTTCTTTTTCATGCTCGCCATCAGTGCCTTTCTGCCACCGTTTTCTTTATGTTACTTAGATATGTCAGCGCTACTGCGCATAATGTAATTCTCTGTTATAAGTTTTGTATGGGCTAGTTTCCTCCCCCGAGGTAGCCCAGAGATCGTGTAACAAAGGTTGGGAGAGGCTAAGCGCAACTTGCCAACCCAACCTATAGCATATGTAACTTTATGTTTTCGAATTAATAGAATAGCCCAACTTACCAAAAAAAATCCAATTCTTCCAAACTAATCTAAAAATTAACTTTTACTCATTAAACTTTTAAATTCTACCCATGTTGCATTTTCATTTTATTGTAAATATTTTAAGTTGAATTCAATAGTAAATCATTTAATTTGAATTTAATGCTAAATTCTTTAAATTGACTTCAATTTTAAATCTAATATATTTAATTTTTTAATTTTTTTAATTTGACCTCAATTCTAAATCTATGTAATATTTTATTTTGAATTCAATTATAAATCTTTTATTATTTTATTAATTATTATTTTTTTAATATTTTATTCATCTTAGTCAATATTAATTAATGGTGTAGCCTATTTTATAAACAAAATGATTTTTTTTCACGACATTTTTTCTGGTTACTTTTAATCAAAATTCGACATAGATTTTTAAAAACTTGAGTTTAAATTGTTTAATCTGCATAATTCGAGTGCCCCAAGGATTTTTCAGTGTGCTGAATCCATTTATGTATTCAAAAAGGTATTTTAAACAACACAAAATCTTGAAATTCTATTGCGAGATTTTGGCGAATTTTGGCGAAAAAGACTATTTCTTCTATAAGTTAGACCACACCTTAATTAATTAAGCAATGGTCTCATTTTTATCTTCCATAACCGCGCTATTCTATATCGACAATATCCATGCCTTCTTTATATAAGTTGGTCTAACACTCTTCACATCATCTATCAAGTTTCATGTCCCTAAAGATGGGTGAAAGGTTCACCAGAAACATCCAACACATCAATGAACAAAATATACATTTTACCAAAAGTTATCAACATCAAATTATGAATTGTAGAAATATCCATACCAAAAAACATAATATAGAATTTAAAATATAAACCCAAACAATTATTTTTTAATTATTTAAAATATATTAAGCATACTTTTATCTTTATATATTTTTTAAAATCAGTATATAATGATATATTTATATGTCAAAGAGATATAAATATACTTCAATATTGTTTATACCCTACTTTGTCATGTAATATATATATATATATATAGTTTTGCATATTGTGATATATATAGGTACAATTAGTATTCAATTTATTTAAGTAAAATGGCACAATGGGATTTTATTTTTGTTGACAAACTTTTTCTGGAAACATTTCATTATTTTGATAGTCCCACAAGTGGAGAATTATTTGGTGTCGAATGTTTTGAGAAGGGTGCATGACCAAACAACAATTATGGGATCACATGAACAGAATGATAGTTATGATATGTTGAGAATATTAGCAGTAGATAATAAATGTAGCAAGGAAATGTTCCGCTTTAAATGTACCAAGCAATTGTCGGTTTTGCTTACCTTTCCATCATAATGATCAAGGAAAATGTTTTCATTGGGATGAAATCATTTGAGATGGGAAAGTTCACTAGGATCATTATTGGGATAACATTATTATTTTATTAAAAGTATATGGTATGTTTGATAATTAATAGTTAGTTTTTTGTTTTGTTTTGTTTTTTAATTAATTTAAATTTAAATTTGATGATGAAATTTTGAGTGAGATTATGATTTTTTATATTATAAAATGTAAACGTGTTTTTGAATATATAAATTGACTAAGTATCTTGAAAAATGTTCAGGATATATAAATTTGATAAATTATAAAATTCTCTAAAAAAATATTTGTTAAATTTCAAACACATTTTTTTTCTCCAAAAATGGCCAACAAAAAATAAAAAGGTTTATTAATTACACTAAACTATTATAAAATGGGAAAAGATATATATATATTATTAAAGAATAAGAATTGAAATATAATGTGTTCGTGTAAGGGAAATTTTTGAAGAATTCATTACTTTTAGGGCTTTACACCAACATTCACAATATAAGTTAAACTGAGTTAATCAAAGTATGTGGCTATATTTTTTGAATAATACTCCTAAATGTAAAAGGGCCCTCTTTGTTAAATAAGATTTATTGGGTTGTTACTACTCAATAATTATGAGGCCAAAAGTGGTTAGGATTTTGTTATTGAAGTATCTAATTAAATAGTTAAGAGGCTACGACATGTTTTATAAAAAATTGTCGTATTTGCCACTTACTCAATGAATGGTCACCCTATTTTAAGAAGCAAATGAACATTGCTTTCTTTATTAGAAATACAAAGAACACATGGGTTTTTCTACATCTTTTATGTCACTGTTTCTTGCAACTAGTTTTATGCACTTGTTATATTTATATTACTTGGTGTGTGTTTCAACTTTAAGGGTTAAGGAATAATACATGTGGTAATAGAGCTCTTTCCCAAGCCAACACACTTCTTAGTATGATGTTTTTTCTAGGCTAGATATGTATTTTAGTATCTTTAAATAACATATTGATTATTAGGATAAAATTGTGGTTGGGGAAGAATATATGTAGGAAATACAAGTGGATTCACTTTGTTGGAAACCCTTATAACCCCTATTAGTACCCCTTCAAGTAGTACCACATCAAACAACACCTATATACATAATATCACTTATGCATACATTCAAGTATACCGAAAGTTTCTTTTGTGTACTTGAAACAAACTCTAGAAGAATCGATCAATCATGTTGTTTCCATAGTACATCAAGAATAACACTAGAGGAGATCACTCATTATTACCTATGTAGTCGAGCCATATGGATAAGAAAATGGTTAAACTTCCTTAGTTAGCATAATATCCCAAACTAGGAAATAACAATAAATATCAAATACATGAACTATTTTATAGCTAACAAATATTGAATACACATGATACAATCAGTAAACACAGAAAATTGGACCAAATATTTGAGCCATTGTACTAATTTAGAAAACCTGAATACACCAATGATAGGAATAGAACTTGGGTTTGCTATTGCAATCTATGACCAAACCTAAGTATGAATATAAGGCTGATGATGTCGGAAAGCCCTCCATAAGAACTGCGCCTTGATATGGAAGAGTTTCTATTGATGGCTGGTAAGAAACAAGTGTTTTGGCCCTCTAGAGTGCTAAAAAAATTCCACTAGGAGTCTCCTCCCACCAAATCCACAAAAACCCAAAGAGGGTTTGGGATATCTCCAACCACTCCCGAGACCCCCCCAAAAGTGAAAGTTGCTCCTTCTACCTAAAATATGCATTGCTAGAAATGATTATGCTGATAGGTGCCCAAAAATCCTTTTGAAATGCGTCCAATATATCTTACAAAAAATATACGAAAATGACCTCTTTTCTCCAACCTCTGTCACCCCTCTAGCTTTGCTCCTCTAATTCACACGCAAGCTAGCCTAAATATTTCTACACCCCACTAGAAATGAAAAATTCAGCCTGATGGATCCCCTCAAGTTCATCCCTGCAAAACACCTCGAAGCTTCAACTTTATCCAAGGCCAATAGCTCCAAAAAATCCAAGAATCTAGCACTCACTTAAGCTGCCTCAGATAGGTGGTGCAAATTCCCTTCTGCGCCTTAGCCACACATAACGGTGAAAATTTCCTTCTACACCCTAGCCATAAGCAGAATTGGTTAAAATCCTTAGTAATCTTCTCTAAAATAGCTCTGAAAGTAATCCTCTTGAATCTCCTAGGGTGACACTCGAAGTTCATCGAAGGTAGAGGTGGAATTTCCGCTTGGAAATCCCTTCTGCTAAACAAAACTGGTTGAATTGGTTGAAAAACTCAAGAAAAATCAAGTTCAATTGTGAAATTATCAAAAATCCCAAAATGAGGTCGTCCTCTTCTATTTATACTTGATGTCCCTTCTCTCCTCGTGGGCTCCACCAATTTGAGCTCTTTCCATTTGAATTTCTCCTTTTCAGTGGCTCTGACATTCCACCATCAAATTAATTTTCCCCTTTCTCCTCCAATTGGGCCTTCTTAGCCCACTTTTCCAAAATCCAATTGGGCCTTCCTAACCCACTTTTCCTAATCTTCCATACCAAAATGTCAAAAATGAAAGAGATAAATATTTAGCAAAATTTTATCTAGTGGGGATATTACAATTCTCCTTGCCCGAAGCTTGCTTGTCATAAAGAAATTATAATATTGGATGTTGTATCACATGTTCACCCTCCCAAGTGGCATCCTCTTCTGACAAATATTTTCACCTAACAAAAAATTCTCGGATGAGTATTTTTCTGAGTCTCCTTTCTCTCACCTTCATAATAGCCTCCAGAACCAACACCAAGTGTCCCTCATCATCCAATGGTGGTAACTTTATGGTTTTTGTAACCTGTTGTCCCAAGGCCTTTTCCAGGAAAGAGACATGAAACACATTGTGCACCTGGCTTCTTAATGGGAGCTCTAGCTCATATGCTACCTACCATACTCATCTGGTCACTTAGTATGGCCCATATAAGTTGGGCTTCAACTTCTCATCCCCATTTTGTTTGAGTGTGGAATTCCTGTATGGTTGGAGGTGCAAGTACACCAAGTCTCCAACCTCAAAATGTATCTAAGCCCTGTGTTTACCTGTGTACATATTTTGATGGTTTTATGCTATCTAAAAATTTTCCTTGAGAACCCTCAAGATCTCTTGGCTCTCTTGTATCCAATCCTTGTCCCTTGGGGCCCGACTGTCTCTAAAAACCTTGTCAGTGAAAGATAACGTGTCATAACCATAAAGGGCACATAAAGGAGACATACCAATGGACATGTGGTATGTATTGTTGTAGTAGTACTCCCCAAGGTGTAGCCACTTCACCTATGCACATTGTTGTCCCATCACATAGTTCCAAAGATAACCCTACAACCATTTGTTCACAATATTAATCTTTCTATCAGTCTGGTGGTGATAAATGGTGTTGGGAGTGAGCTTCGTGTCCACTAGCCTAAAAATCTCCTGCCAAAATTCCCCCATGGATATGTTGTCTTGGTTACTAATAATGGTATTAGGAAGATAGTGCAACCTAAATACCTATTTGAAGAAGAGCTTTTCTACTTGCGAAGCAGAGTACCTGGATGGAATAGCAACGAAGTGGGCGAATTTGGTTAACCGGTGTTAATTTTCCATAAATGTTCTATGCTTAGATGCAAATAGACTTTAACCTTCTAGGGCATCAGTAAAGTAAGATGAAAATAGAACATACCAATAGATCGATAGAAGACAAGCCAAAAACAGAGATAAAGAATGGTGTCATTACGACGATCAACATGATGCTTCAACTAGCAAAGTCTTCATAAGGTCAACCACCCACATATGTCACACAACCCTAAGACGTCTCATCAAGAATAATCCACAAATATGCTGCACCAATAAGCCCTAAACAAAGAACCAAGAACAATGCTCCATCACCATCAAGAGAGAAGAAAAAAATGCCTCCACACATGGTGTATAATGAACTCCAAGTCTCTCCAATATATAGGCATCTTTGGGGGTGTGTGACACATCTCTTATGCATGTGGGATAAAACAGGCTGACCTTGCACATGTGGAATAAATTCAAAATACATGTTCTGCTCATCCGATCAAGATGATATTTAGATCGATCTTGCACCTCTCCAAAAGAGGAACCCAATAAAAATATTGGCATCATCATCTGAGCATCACATCATGGAGTTTGGACCTAGTTGTACAAAATTAACACTCCCTCTCAACTAGGGAGAACTCCATCCACCAGTACCATCCAAACATCGTGCGTCATCCCGCCGTAACTTGCTTTACTGACTTCTTTATTTCAGAACAAAAGGCGAGTCACAAAGACATCACTCACGGCTAACCTGAAGTCAACTCAGAGGTCTGAAACCTCTATAGGACTTAAAAGATTCACAAACCAACCCAAAGTTGGTTTAACTGATTCAAAATCAGTTGGAGGTCCGAAACCTCACTTGGACTCGAGAGAGTCATATACTAACCCGAATTTAGTTTCACTGAACCGAAGTCAGTTGGAGGTACGAAACCTCACTAGACTTGATCCCAGATCAAGTGGTTGGACACGTGCTATCCTAGACATAGAAAGTACGACAATCTCCGATGCGTCCATCGGTCTTGCTATGGTCTCTATTCACATTTCCCACCTCTTTGGCCAAATGAGAGGTACTTCCCATGAGTCCGAAACTCCATGGGTAGGATGCATACGGAGCACAAATTAGAGATAGTTAAACCAACTCAATATCATCACAGTGGGGTAGAAGCACACCAACTAGGTTCGGAAAGCCTAGCCCAGTGGTTGCTTATAGCACCAAGAAGTTATCCCTAAAGCCCCCTTGGAGCTCCCAGAGCTCATCGTCCAACAGGACCCTCCAAATAGGGTTGTTCCATGATTCCAAGATCCTCACGGAAGGTTAGGGACATGACCTTACTTTAGGGATTTGTGAGAATATCCGAGACTTTCTCATAAGTTCCTATATGATCTTGCATTACGACGCCTTGCTGTACCATATCTCGGATAAGTGTTATCAAACATCAACATGCTTGGATTGATCATGGAACACAGGATTATCTGACAAATGAATCCCCCTTGGTTACCACAAGGGATAATGGTGGAATATAGCACATGCTCGAACAACTCACTGAAGATATTTCGCAACCAAACTGCTTCACAACAGGCCATACTTGCTGCAATATATTCGGCCTCCGTAGTGCTCAAAGCCACTGACTTCTGCTTCCTACTCATCCATGATATCGAAATAGAACCAAGTGTGAAGTAGCATCCCGATGTGCTCTTACGATCCACCACACTACCAAACCAATCGACATCAGTATATCCATGGAGTGTCACACTCCCAGCAAGGCATCTCAGCCCATGGTTTATTGTGCCCCAAAGATATCTCAATAGATTATTGGCACCAACCCAGTGAATGTGATGAGGATCAACCATATGTTGACTCAAAGTGTTCACTACAAAACATACGTCTGGACGGATGTTCCTTAAGAACATCAGGGCCCCTACGAGTTGATGATACTCAGTAAGATTTGCTAGCATGGGCTCAGCAACGCTGCCACTCAACTTCTTAAAGTTGAGCTCCATTGGTGACGACATGGACTTTCAGCCCACCATTCCAAATCTTTCTAGGAGCTTCACCATATATTCTCCTTGAGAAAGGAAAATCTTGCCAGGTCTCTGCCAGACCTCTAGGCCTAGGAAGTAATGTATCAGTCCTAGGTCCTTCATCTTGAACTCGGAAGCGAGCTCCCTCTTACACTAATGAATGAGAAGGTCAACACTTGTCAGGAAGAGGCCGTCCACATATAGCACCAGAATGAGAGGATTTTCTCTATCAACCTTGAAGTAAAGGTTTGGATTAGTATTACTGCGAGTGAAGCCCAACTTCATCAAGTAGCTATCTATCCTCTCGTACCAAGCTTTGGGTGCTTGCTTCAACCCATAGAGGGCTTTCTTCAATTTGCAGACATGGATGTCCTGATCCTGGACTTCGAACCCCAGAGGTTGCTCCACATACACCTCTTCCTTTATCACACCATGAAGAAATGCGGTCTTCACATCCATCTGATGAAGATTCCATCCTTGCGTAGCAGCAAGGGCTATGATAGATCGGATTGTGGTGTATTGGGCCACAAGTGCAAATATGTCATCATAGTCTATGCCTTATTTTTGAGAGAAGCCATGGGCAACAAATCTTGCCTTGAAATTTTTAGCACTTCCATCAGATTCATGTTAGATCTTGTAGAGCCATTTCGAGGTAACACCTGCTTTGTCCTCTGGTCTTGGAACCACATCCCAGACATCATTCTTCATTATGGACTCAAACTCTTCATGCATAACATCCTTTCAGACTTGATGCTTTACGGCTTACTCAAAATATCCAGGCTCAGATTGTATATTAGTATTCATGGTTGCTAGATACCCTTGGTATTTATATGGCTTCTTCCTTTTCTAGAATTCCCCCCTTTGGAGCCATATGTCTCTGAGCCATGAGGGTCTTCTTTCTTCCAGAAATGATATTAGTTTAGGAGCATATACGGTTGTAGTCTCCCTCTTAATGTCAGCTCCTCTTGTGAAAGAAGACATCTATAAGAACATCCTCTCAAGAATATCAGGTAAGACAATGTGTATCGGATGTCTTTGTGACACTTGAGGATTGAAGAAAAGTCCCCTATGCTTTCCTTTGATGCAGCCCTGACAACTGCCTTCATTATTGTTTTAAAATGTGGGCATACCAATTTGGAAAGGGCTTTGTAATCATGGGCCTGAATTTTATTCCCCCGCTATCAAGGCCATACAAGAATCATAGCCATACACTGTCATATAGATGTCATGCATCTTGACAGGTATCATATACTGTCATATTACTGATTACAGTGTTGCCATGATATTATCATATACATCACTATCATATTTCACTTGTCCAAAAACTTCACAAGCTTCTCTAACCACAGTTCCAAATACTTGACGGTTCAAGACTCTAAATATGTGATTGTCCAAGGCTCCAAAAATTAAGCCCCCACAGAGATATAACGAAGTCACCGAATCAAATATACAATGATGTGACAAGTCCATAGTTATACTATCCTTTACTAGAAGTATGAACCTTTTGTTACTAGGACTTCTCTAGTAGTCTTAAAAGATCACAGTCCTTCACAGTGTTGTATCACTGGTCAGTCAAGATAATAGAGATTCGATTTTGAGCCATTAGATCAGTTGTGCTGTAGATGATTTACCTTCCAAGGTTAAAGCTTTACCGAGATCACAAAACCCATACTACCCATAAATTTGAGCTCCATCAAGACTGTGATGCCCACAAACTCGAGCTCTACCAAGACTGCACTGTACCTTAATTCATATTCTCTGGCTGTCTTTTCATAGTTTTGTGGTTGGCTAAGCCTAGTTTGAGACCTCATAGCTGATCTGAGCCATAGAAATTGATGCTACAGGTCTAAGGGTATTAATTCATATTTTAAACCTTAGATATTATCTTAATTCTTCCTTCTCGACCTAAAAAAAACACCTTACAGTCAACCATTACGAAGCCATTTTGCCATTGATCATGGGTGCCTTCGATCCAGACTTAATATAAGTGGAACCGATTAGGAGGATGTGGGCATGAAGTATCTTACCTTCTGCAAACGCTTTCATTTTGTTGCAGGCGTGCAAGAGAGAAGCATAGGTACAAGAATGCGACATTCATCCATATCATCTTTCAAACGACCTTCTCGGCACAACGAGCCAATGATAGGTACTTCCATGCCACTCTCGGTTTTGAGATTTGAATCCATTTTTATGCATTGGGCAGGCTTTTGTGCATATTTCAACTGTATTGTTATGAAGCAGCCTCAACCTCATCTCTTTGATGGGAAATTATAGAAACAAATGGTAGCTAATGATAAGGATCTCCCATTCAACCCGTAATAGAGTTGTCTTCTGATCGTCCGAAAGCATACAGATCTAGGTTCAGGATGAAGGCCGATATAAAGTGACTCGCTTTTCGGGTGTCTCTTGCCGAGGTGCTTGCTCCTCTATGGTAGTAATTACTAGTTCCCAGAGGTTAAACATATGGTTACCATGCCATGGTTGAAATTACACGGAATCCAGGAATTGAAAAATGGATTGGCGATGAAGAACTAGTTTCAATGTGTCGAACATATGTATGGGTCATTTTTCGATCTAGCGTTATTGGAGTGGCCAGTGATAGGTATTTCAACAATCCACTTCTTGACCAACACTTCCGAGATGCTCAAGAGAACTCGGTCCTATCGGATGTCAAGCAGGGGATTTTTATGAGGTTTCTTAATCTTTTCAAATATTAGGCGACTATAGGAAATTGTGAATTTCAACACTGTGGGCTGCAGGAAATTATGCCTTGGCCTAATGCGTATGCTTAGTTGGCAACAAGCTCCGCTACCCACCCGTTGCCTCCACTCGAGTCGCCGTTAATCTGTTGCGGAACCTAGATCAATACTTCGGACAATATGTGACTATAAAATTTTCTACGGGGCCCACGATATGATATCCGCTCAGACAAAGGAGAACAACACAGTTTTCTGCTTAAAAAAATCTAGTGTGTATTGGAAACGTTTCTTGTGTCTGACGATAATCAAGGTAGAAGTCTGCTACAAATGTTTTATGACATAGCTTTTCTCGCCAATGAGATCCTGTGCCAAACCACTCTCTTTTTTTTTTTTTAAATGTTAATTTGATGAGGAAATTTGGTGGGAAGTGCTACATACCATTCCCTTCTCCGCGATGGATGACCCCCACCTTTATTTTATACATATCCAACCGTCAACCTTCCTGCTACTTGTTGCGGCTAGAAAAAAAAAAAAAACGTGTTGAAAGGTGATTTTGACAACCCTGGTTAGGGCAGGACATGTTGTTCTCTTTAGCACACTAGCCTCTCTGGGCTGTGGTCCATATATGCTACCCTTACGCTATCATATTCAACACTTGAAAATTGCATGCTTAAATCTACACGCTGTCACTTGTTGTGGTGGTATGGCCTGTAGCCTACCACAATTTTTTTTTCAAGGCTAACGACACCCTTAATCACCCATAGAATAACTCACATCTCGCTGCCCTAAATAAGCTGGGCGTTGTCTTCTCCTAGCTCTGATACCATGTTAATTTTCCATATATTTTCTATGCTTAGATGCAAATACACTTTAACCTTCTAGGGCATAAGTAAAGTAAGATGCAGATAGAACATACCAACAGATCGATGGAAGACAAGACAAAAACAGAGATAAAGAATGGTGGCGATACGAAGATCAACAAGATGCTTCAACCAGCAAAGTATTCATAAGGTCAGCCAACCACATATGTCACACAACCCCAAGACATCTCATCAAGAATACTCCACAAAGATGCTGCACCAAGAAGCCCTAAATGCAGAACCAAGAACGCTTCTCCATCACCATCAAGAGAGAAGAAAAAATGCCTCCACATATTGTGTATAATGAACTCCAAGTCTCCCCAATATATAGGCATCTTTGGGGGTGTGTGACACATCTCTTATGCATGTGGGATAAAACAGGCCGACCTTGCACATGTGGAATAAATTCAAAATACATGTTCTGCTCATCCTATCAAGATGATATTTAGATCGATATTGCACCTCTCCTAAAGAGGAACCCAATAAAAATATTGGCATCGTCATCTGAGCATCAAATCATGGAGTTTGGACCTAGTTGTCCAAAATTAACAGCCGGTCCACCACCACATAGATGCAGTCTCTCCCCTACATAGACGGAAGACCTGTGATGAAATCCATAGAAATACTTTCCCAATTACTCTCTGGAATAGGGAGAGGCTAAAGTAACCATGCCAGATGTTTTTGATCCCATTTATTCCTTTGGCATACATCACACTCATGTACATGCCTTAGAGAACAATCTTTGATAGCCCAATATGTCTTGAGGAATCCCTGATGTCCAACCAAGGGTGAGCCATGTGCTTCCTACATGATCCTCGATTGCAACTGTGATCTTGGCACTAGATAGATCATGTCCTTGTAATAAATCACATTGTTCATTACCTTTACGTATCTATCATCCCAAACAATTCCATCCATGATATCACATGCATGTCGATCCTTGGGGTAATCCACTAGCAACTGTGCCCTCTAATCTTGAGTGATGTCCATAAGGGAGAGTGTCGTCGGCCTCCTGGATAATGTATCTACTACCACATTATATTTTCCCTTTAAATACTCTATATCAAAGTTGCACACTTGGATATTTCTGACCCACTTCTATTGCCTCTCATTTAGCTCTCTTTTCTCTAAGAATAATCGAAGACTGTTGTGATCAGTTTTCTCTCTCAACTTGTTACCCACCAAATAATTTTGGAACTGGCCAATGCATGCATGATGGAAAACATATATTTATCATATAGAGAGTACAACCTCTCATGATCCTGAAGTTTCTAACTCTCAAAGGCTATCGAGTGGCCTTCCTAAATCAAAACTGCCCCAATTCCCTCCCCAGATGCATCACAATCCAAAACAAAAGACTTCATAAAGTCTGGTAAAGCCAACACCAAGAAAATTCTCATCACTCTCTTGAGGGACTCAAAGGTCTCTTGTGCCACATCCATCCACCCAAAATCCCCTTCTTCTTCAAGTATATGAGGGGTACTACCAGTTGAGAAAACCCCATCACAAACCGCATGTAATAGGTACATATACCCAGGAATCCTCACAACTCTGTCACATTCCTTGGCATAGGCCAATCCACAATGGCCCCGATCTTCTCCTGATGTATATGCACCCATACTAACTGATCACATGGCCAAGATACACCATATTTTTCAGTCCAAATTCACACTTAGACATCTTAGTGTATAATTGTTGCTCCTCTAGAATGTGTAACACCTACTCTAAGTGTCGTAGGTGCTTCTCCCAAGCCTTGTTGTGTAGCAGAATGTTTTCAAAGAACATAAAAAAAATGTGCATAATTTATTGTATAACACATGGTTCATGCAATATTGGAAGATTTCTGGTGCATTAGTTAGCCCAAAGGGAATAACCAAGAACTCAAAGTTCCCATAGTGGCACCTGAATGCAATATTCAGGATGTCCTGTTCTATCACCCAAATATGATGGTATCCTGAACAAAAATCTATCTTAGATAAGTATTTATCCCCTCTAATCCCATCCATAAACTCATTAATGCATGAAATTGGGTACCGGTCCTTCAACATATTCTTATTCAAGGCCTTTTATTCAATCCACATGCGTAGAGTCTCATCCTTATTCTTCACTAGCACTATAGAAGAAGAGAAGGGACTGGAACTTAGCCTGATGTGCCCCAAATCTAACAAATCCTATATGGCCTACTCTATCTCATCCCTATATGTTGGGGTGTTTGTAGGGGTTATTGATAATTGCATGGACCCCCTACTATAGATCAATCGTGTGCTCAAACCCCTTATCTGGTGGAAAAATTGGAGGAATGTCTCCAAAGACTGTCAGATACCTCAATTGTAATGAATGAATTTCTGGAAGTGGTTATTGTGCTTGAGTCCCTGCCTCTGAAATCCTGAGCTCCACTTCCCACTCTATGTATCCATGTTGTATGTCAACCTCCATCCTATGAGTTGATACTATCTGTGGGGGGTACAAATGTATGCCGCTCAACACAACCAACTTCCCGTTTGGCCCCATAAACTCTATCTCCAATTTCCTCCAATATGTGGTGACACACCCAAGGGAATATAACCATTGAACACCCATCACCACATTGCTGCCCTGAACATTGACTAAAAATAAATGATTTGTCATTGAATAGTTCCCCATGACCAACATCAACATGGGAACATATCCGGTACACTACATTGTATGGTCTCTTGGTACCAATATTAAAAATCCCTCAAGGGCTTGCATGTGTATACCTCTCTACTCCACCATTTGTGCATCAATGAAGTTGTGGGTTTCCCCACTGTCCACCAACACCGAAACACATTTTCCTTGCATTTTTCCCCTAATCCTCAATTCCAGGTACTGCAGGACTCCCCCTAAGTGAAGCAATAACTTCTCTAGCGGGTAGAGGTCAACCTCCTCCAGGAGGGGTAGGTGGGCCTCCTCCCATAGCATGTGGTTCACAATATCCTCTATATCTCTCCTAGTTAGCCTCATCCCTTGGCTCACTATTTGAAAACACCTCTATGTAATGGGCCTTTCCCTTGGTGCATAGGTGCCCATAGCTCTTTGCATGTGAAACATAACTTCTTCCTCCATAGGTCCCTCCTATTATCATCATCAAGTTGGTCATGCCTAATCATCTCCCTTTTCAGTGATATGACTTCTCTTCCCCTCTGGGGAAAAATGGGTTTGGTGGGTAATAGTGTTATGGTGTTAGGGACTATATTCGTCATGTCCCTGGCCCTAGAGATAACATCTACCAATGACATGGGATTGTAATCCATTTCCCACCCATGTAATGGGTCATCTAACCACTTAATGAACATCATAATTAGTTGTGCCTTCGAATCATCTGCGACCATCATGAATAATCTCTAGAACTCTATTATGTACATCTTAGGACTGCATGTCTATCTCAACTGTGCCAACTCCCTGAAGTGTAGCTCTAGGTCCTTCCTTTCAAACCTCTCAATGAGCCTCCTGGTGAACTCCGTGTAAGAGGTGATGTGAATATGCCCTAGTGTAATATACCCATGGTACCACCACTCCTACACATCTCCATGTAAATTCAAGGTCGCAAATTGAATAAAATCAATCTACTGGATGGGGTTAAGGTAGAAATAAGTGTACAAATTTTGAACCCATGGTCTAGCCAAACTCCTAATTGATTTTTCATAGTTGGGAAGTGTGATCTTCCTTGCTATCTTCTGCGCATCTTGAATTTGTTTTCCCCCTCTATAAGATTTCCCAGCCCTGGTTTTATGCCTCACCTTGAGGTTGATAAATTTCCCAAACGACGTGACCCTCTGAATCCTAGTGTCTAATCCCTCATACTCATCAATCCCTATGTCAACTAAGTTCACCAAATCTGCAACAGGGTTTGGTTCTCTCTACCTCTCTAGGTTTTCCATGAACTAAGTCATGTTGTGATGACTAGTCTGTTCATGTATAGGAGTGGGGGGTTGTTGATATGCACACTCATGTGTGTGGATTCCACCTCTTACTCGGGAAAAACCTTCTCCATTATGGTCATGCGTTGTTGGTTCTGTATTTGCAGGTCCACAAACTATTCCATCATATCTATCAATAGTTGGCCCTATCGCATCATCTGTTGGTTCAACCTCAAATACTCATCCAAAGTGTTATTCTGACCATATTGCCTAGGACGATCATTAGATCCCTTATTTTCAATGTGGTCCTACACCAAAAATTCACCTTCCATGGTATTATCGACTTCTATATTGGAAAAGGGATCAGGCCTATGTCCTCTACCCTGACCCCCTCTACCACACCTATTTATACGTATGTGATAAACTGATCCACCAAAGGGACATGAAATCACATGCCCTTGTGCCCACAACTAGCCAAGAACATGCTCTGATACCACTGTAATATCCCAAACTAGGAAATAATAGTAAATATTAAATACATGAACTAGGCTACAACTAAAAAATATTGAATACACAAGATACAATCATTAAACATAGAAAATTGGACCAAATATCTGAGCCATTGAATTGATTTAGAAAACATGAGTATACTAATGATAAGAATGGAACATGATCTTGATATTGCAAGCTATGACCAAACCCAGGTGTGAACACAAGGTTCATGATGTCGTAAAGCCCTCCACAAGAATTGTGCCCTGGTATGGAAGAGTTTCTATTGTTGGCTAGAATAAACAAGTGTTTTGGACCTCTAGAGTGCTCAAAACATTCCACCAAATTAATTGGAGCCTCCTCTCACCAAACCCACAAAAACCCAGAGAGGGTTTCAGATCTCTCAAACCACTCCAAGGACCCCCCCAAAAGTGTGAGTGCTCCTTCTGCTAGAAATACACACTGCTAGAAATGATTTTGTTGATACGTGCTAAAAAATCCTCCCAAAATGCCTCCAATATCTCCTACAAAAATACTCCATAAATGACCTTTTTTCTTCAACCCATGTCACCCTTCTAGCTTTTCTCCTCTAATTCTTGCGTAGGCTCAACATGGATACTTTTGTGCCCCACCAGAAATTAAAAATTTAGTCTGAGGGATCCCCTCAAGTGCAACCTTGCTAACCACCTCAAAAATTTAGCTTTAGTTAAGGCCAACAACTCCACAAATCCCAGAATCTAGCACCCACTAAAGTTTCCTCGAATAGGTGGGGTGAATTTTATTTTTCACCTTAGCCACATGTAGGACTGGATAAAATCATCTAAAATCTTCTCTAGAATAGCTCTAAAGTTACTCCTCTTGACTCTTCTAGGGCGACACTCAAATTTCATCGAAGGTAGAGTTTGAATTCCTGCCTAGAAATCCCTTATGCTAAACAAAACTAGTTGTCTTGGTTGAATAACTCAAGAAAGCTCAAGTTTAGTTATGAAATTGGAAAAAGTACCATAATGAGGCCTTCCTCTTCTATTTATACTTGTTGTCCCTTCTCATCTTGTGGGCTCCACCAATTCAAGCCCTTTCATTTCCGTCCTTTCTATCTAGTTTGAATATCCTAAGGGGTTCGAAATTCCCCTCTTGGGTGGCCCCCACATTCCACCCTCAAATTAATTATCCCATTTTTCCTCCAATGTGTGTAGCCCCCTTTTCCAAAATCCAAGTGGGGCCTTCCTAACCCACTTTTCCTAAGTCCTCCATATAAAAATGTCAAAAAACGCAAAAGGGGAATATTCAACAAAATTTTATCTAGTGGGTATATCACAGTTAGTGTCTTGAGATATTGAACTGAGTAACACTATTGGACCCTGCAAGTATATTAGATAGATATAGCACTTAACACTCATTTATCTCCAGTCTCCAGGACATTTCAAACCTTTGCTTCTATAATAGACCAATATAATTCCTACACCGTTGCATCTGGAAGGCTTTTGGAAATTATGTCACCATAGTAATAATCAATCAGGAGTAATACTCCCATAGGAGTACTATTCCAACTAGATGCTACTAGAAATGAGAGTAATGCTCCCACATGAGTATGATACAAACTAGATCATACCAACACCATTATGGGATAATTATCTCAAAATATTCCTGTCATCATATTGATCATGTGGGTACACATCTAGTAATTAATTTTTTTGGACTCTAGAAAAATTCTTAGGGTCCCTCTAAGTCCCTTCAATTTTTATTTTTTTTACACATCACTGGTTAATTCCCACAACCCATTTCACTACAGATGATATATAAACATGAATATGCATTCAAATAAAAATATGTTAAATTGTAGCAAGAAAAGGCTTCATTTGACTTGTGCCTTAGTGAAATGGAGAAATTCAAATTTCCACATCAACATAGTGACTTGAGTTGCAATTAGCAAGAGTGACATGGTTAAGTCACTTAGTTAAGTTAGTTAATTCGATTTTTTGGGAAAGAAGTAGAATTGTGCATGAGTTGATTTCTAAGATCTAGCAGTCTAGTGGAGTTATAGTTAGTGAAACTCAGTCATATGAGCTCTAGTCATGAATGCAGTCAATATGAGTTCAATTGAGTAGTTGCAAATGTTGTTAGTTGATAGATCTCCCAATTAACTAATTAGTTTAATAAAAATATCCCTAGTCATACATGCGATTCAAATTTCCTAGTTGAGTGGGGGGAAAGGCATCAATGTAATCATTATTGTATACTAGTGACTGTACAGAGTTTTCATGTAGCAGGTGAGCAAATTTCCTTAGGAATTTCCCAGGGAAAAAGGAGCTTCCTATTCTTTAGGAGCAAGAATTGCGTAAGGAAATAGGAGGAAGTTGGAGGCTTATTTTGGCTAAGTGCTGGTTAGAGAAGGTAGCGCAGAAGATCAATATTGCAGTGCATATGAAGCTTCAAGTAGAAATTACATATAAGCTCTGATATCGTGTAGAAATTTATAGAAGTTATATATTAATGGATTTAATCCGATCTTATGATGTACTAAAAGAAGATACTAAATCCTTCTACAATATTTGCAGAATACAAAACACGATCACTCTATCACACACAAGTAAGAGAGAGAAGTAAATCAATCACAACACAAGATTTTCTTAGGGAAATAAACTACTCAAAACCCCACTATCATATATTGTATAAAGTCAAGGAATCATGAAACGATACAATGCTTAATATCTCATGAGATTCTCGAGCACTCTACCAATTGTCTCACACTGATATAGGAAAAACTGGAAAAACACATAGCCAATCCTCAACCTTCCTTCAGCCTGCCTTGCTGACAAAATTCCTAAAGAGTTAGGCCGATATTAAATAGGAAAATCAACCTTCCTTGATATCACAATCCATCATGGATTCCTCATGGATTTATAATTGCACTTAGGAAATTCTCTAAAAATACAACTAATAGTTATGTTTCCTTTAACCTCTGTCTCAATTGGGTCTTCCTTAGAACTAACATGCATGAAACTATTAATAGTGAATCATCAGTTATATAATTGACCACTACTTGTGAATTAAATATAATTTAATTCATTGGACTTTTAACTAATTCATCACTTAGTTAGAACTAGTTAAAATGATTTTAACTCAATTAATTGAGTTAATTGATTACACCTGCACCCCACTAGTGCATTAACTGTAACTGGACTCCCAAAATATTAGGATCACTCTACATGCCTCATCTTAGACTCTTAAATCTAATTTATTGAGCTAACTCAACCATCATGACTTAGTTAATTGATACAAGTTGTTACGAGATGAAATTACAATTTATTTAAGGGAAAAATAAATTAGACACCCACATTCCTCACCAGTGTGTAACCTCACCAGTGTGTAACCTCACTAGTGTGTAACCTCACCAATGTGTGTGTACTTTTTTTCCTTTCTGGTTTCCAATTCCTTTGTTTCTTGTTGCAAATTTCAATAGGATTGAGGCTGTCAATGTAATTTATCATTGTCTCATCTAATATAATAAAAACCTAGGAGGGGTTTTTCCTAGTTGAGTTCCCCAGTAAAAATACTATGTTCATTGCGATTGGGTGATTGCATGTGTTTCTATTGTATGTTTTCCCTTTCAAAAATTGAGTAGAAGAAATTTGTGTCTATTTATTTTAGTTTGATTTCATTAGCAATTGTAAATTTAGTGTTATTTCTAAATGGTATCAGAGCTATTGAAAAGTACATAGAAACCAAGTTCATGATATTCTCTTAGAGAAATTTCGAATAGCAGAGTTTTGTGGTGCATTTTTCTTCAATGCATGAACAATGTCTTTCAATGGATTGAGGCTTGAATATGCATTGGAGGGAACCTATAAAATCCATGCTTGGAAAGAAAAGATCTAAGTTGTGTTGGATGTGGATGGAGTATTGGATTACATACAGGTTGATTTTCCAAAATCAACAACATCAGATGCATAAGAAATGACTTAGTGGAAGAAAGACACAACAAAAGCGAGGAGGATTATTCTAGAGGGAGTTTGAGATCATTTGGTTTCAAATTTGCATGGAAAAGCGACTCCATTTTCAATGTGGAAAACTCTCACAGATCTATTCCAAAGAAACAGTGATGCCAAGAAATTTTCATTGGGAGATAACCAAGGAACATTCAAATGGGAAAAAGTGAATTTTTTTTCAATACCTATCCAGATTCACTAAGGTCAACAATGAGCTTGGAGGAGTTGAACAAAATGTGCCATCATTTTAACTTGTGAATTAGCACTCCTTGGTCTACCAAATCCTTGCAAAACTATCAAGATTCAGTTAATGGAAGAGACAGGCTCCCAAATTGGGAGAGAATTTGGTCTGACTTGTTGCAGGAGGATATTAGAAGAAATACTAGATATGGTGTCACATCTAAAACTGATGAGGAAAAAAAAATTCTTTGGAAGGAAAATGAAAGAAATCCAAGGGAAAGAAGGCCCAAGGCAAGGGAAAATTGAGCCAGAACCATGGTAGGAAGAAGGACCCTAGTAAAATTAAATGCTTTCACTACCATGAATGTGGAAACTATGCAACCAAGTGTCCACAAAAGAAACCCATTAAGAAGCCTGCAACAACAACAGAAGGAGATGCTCACATCACAATTTGAGTTGGATTTCACCCTCATTTCATGCATGGAAAGTAATATACGAGGAAGTGTATGATACTTAGATTCCGGTGCATCATTTCATATGACAATAAATAAGGAGTTCTTTAGTATCTTAGAGGATATGGAACTATATTACACATAATGCTTGGAGATTAAAAGAGCTATAGTACCAAAGGGATTGGAACTGTCACCTTTAAGAGGGATTCAGGCTCCCATCTTCACCTATAAAATGTAATGTATGTGCCTAGTTTGAAGAAAAATTTTATTTCTGTAGCTGTACTTGAAGATCGAGGATATGATGTGGTGTTCAATAAAGGGAAAGCTGTCTAAAGCATGTTTCTATTGGAAAAGTAAAAAAAAATGGTGTTTGGGTTAAAATATATACAAGCTAGAGGTGGATGATTTCCTGCATTTAGAAACAAGGAAGAACATGTTCAGGGTTGAGATGTTGGAGAGCTTTGGCACAGGTGCATGGGACACCTACACCATGGAGTTTTGAAAATTATGCAACATATCACCATTGGACTTCCAAAATTCACCCTTGATCAACATGATGTATGCAAGGGATGCACTCTTGGAAAATATGTTAAATCCTCCTTCCAAGGCCGAGATATAAAAGCTGAATCCATCTTGGAGTGATTTCACTCAGATGTCTGTGGACCATTTTTCACAGTCTCAACTGCAAATCACATGTATTTTGTGATCTTCATATATGATTTTTTCTGTAGATCTTGGATATATTTAATGAAGAATAAAGATGAGGTTTATTCAAAGTTTTTTGAATTCAAAGCCTTAGTTGAAAATGAGATTAGGAATAAAATTAAATCCATAAGAAGTGATAATGGAGGAGAGTATGTGTGTAATGAATTCAAAGAATTATGTGCTAAGGAGGGTATTAGAAGGGAGTTTAATACACTCCCCAACCCACAAAAAAATGGGGTTGCAGAGAGGAAAAATAGAAGTATTGTAGGAGATGCTAGAGCAATGTTGCATGACTAGGGATTGCCACTATACCTATGGGTATAAGCATGTAATACATATTCTTATTTGCAGAAAAAAAATCTCTGAAAAAATACTTGGAATGATTACACCTGAAGAGGATTTCTTTGGGAGGAAGCCAGATGTCTCCCACTTTCAAATTTTTGGATCCATGGTCCATTTTCATGTCTCCAAGGATATCATGAAAAAGTTGGAGCCCACTAAAGAGAAGGGGATTTTTGTAGGATACACAGAGACACCTCATATTTACCAAATGTACATGCCATCACTCAGGACAACTATTATGAGGAGGGTTGTGAGATTTTATTAGGAGAAAACCATAAGGAGTTCTATAGAGCGATATTTGAGCATGCCACCAAAGGAGGAGCTTCTAGCTCCAAAGGAGCCACAGTCATATCCACAGGATGTTGTGGAGCATCCATATGTGGAAGAGTAGAGATTAGTATGAGTGGAGGCACCCACTCACACAAATCCTTTCAGAGAAGGGAGGTAGATAGGTTGGTGCAGGAAGCTCAGGAGTAGGTTGGAGCTCCTAGCTCCTTGCGCAGACATATGAGATCACCAAACATACATACCAAATACATTGCACTCGTGTAAGATTTGAATGATTCTGAGCCATATTATTTTGAAGAGGAATTTTCCCAACATGTGTGGGTAGATGCCATAGTGTACTAGTATGACTCCATCATGAAGAATGATTCTTGGGAGATTGTGCCAAGACCCAAGGACAATTTTTTTATTGGTTTTAGGTGGGTGTATAAGGTGAGTCATGCATTTGATGGAAATTTTGAGAATTACAAGGCTGTATTTGTGGCTAAAGGCTTCTCATAAGTGGATGGGATTGATTATGAGGACAAATTTTCCCCTATGGAAATATACTCATCTATCAGAATCACACTTGCATTGGAAGCACCATTTGGGTGGAGGATACACCAACTGGATGTTAAAACTACCTCCCTCAATGGAATGGTTGAGAAAGAGATATATATTGAGCAGCCTTATGGGTTTGATACATTTGACATGGAGACACATGTGTTTAGACTCAGGAGATCCCTCTATGGTCTCAATCATGAACCTCATGCTTGGTAAACTTGCATAAATTATTATCTCAGAGGGTCGGGCTTCACTACGAGTGAAGAAGATGCCAATGTCTATTACAATATGGCATATGGTTGTATTCTCATCTTAGTTATGTATGCTGATGATTTGATACTGAAAGGATATGAGAGGTTGATCCAGTATTGCAAGGAGGACCCTGCAAGAGAGCTTGAGATGAAGGATATGGGTTTGATGCACTATTTCCTTGGCTTGGAGGTGTGGCAGGGAGATGGAGAGTTATTTTTTGGTCGGGGGATGTAAACCTTTGAAATCCTTTACAGATTCCATATGTAGGATTGCAAGTTGATGGACACTCTTCTAGCTTCTAACTGGAGGAAAAAGGATGCTTCTACAAGAGAGGCAGTACATGATGCTATCTAAAGATAGTTGGTGGGGTCCTTGATGTACTTGGTGAACATAAGGCCCAATATTTTATTTACTGTTAATCAACTTAGTTTATGGTGGAGCCTACCAAGATTCACTAGAAAGCAACAAAACATGTTTGATAAACCTCATAGGCACAATAGATTTTGGTTTATGGTACAGGAAAAAAGATGGAGTGAATCTCCAAGGCTTCACATATGTAGCCTTTGGGAAGGGTTTCCCTTATATAGGAAGAGGCGAAAATGTTCAGTGTTGGGCCAACAAAAATTTCTTGGTAAAACAGGAAACAAAGATCTGTAGCACTCAAATCAATAGAGGCATAGTATATGGATTCTAGTCAAGCAACATGCGAGGCTATTTGGATGAGGAAGATCCTGGTTGGTCTCTTCCATCAAGGGATGGAGCCTACATTGATCCACTGTGATGATTAGAGTTGCATAAAACTCTCTAAAAATCTAATGTTTCATGATAGGTTCTAGCATATAGACATTGGGTACCATAACCTGAGATATTGTGTGAAAAGGAGGATTGCTATGTTACATACATTCCCACAAAGGAGCAGGATGCAAACATCTTCACATAGGATTTGTCAAGAGCCAATTTTGAGTTCCACGGGAGTAGTATTGGGGTTGTTCATAATCATTTCATGATAAGAGGGAGTGATAAATTGTAGCAAGAGAAGGTTTCATTTGACTTGTGCCTTAGTTAAATGGAGAAATTTGAATTTCTATATCAACATGATGACTTGATTTGTAGTTAGCAGGAGTGACATGGCCAAGTCACTTAGATAAGTGAGTAAATTCGAGTTTGTGGGTAAGAAGTACAATTGTGCATGAGTTGATTGCTAAGATCTAACACTCTACTGGAGTTATAGTTAATGAAACTTAGTTATCTAAGCTCTAGTCAATTAATCGAGTTAGTATGAGTTCCATTGCATAGTTGTAACTGTTGTTAACTCACTGATCTCCTAGTTAACTAGTCAATTTACTAAAAATATCCCTTGTCATGCATGCGATTTGAATTGCCTAATTGAGTGGAGTAAAAATGCATCAATGTCATCAAAATTGTATATTAGTGAGTGTACAGATTTTGTATGTAGAAGGTGAGATAATTTTCTGAGGGATTTCCCAAGGAAATAGGAGCTTCCTATTCTCTAGGAGTAGAAATTTTGCAAGGAAATAGGAAGAACATGGAGGCCTATTTTGGCTAGGAAATATGAAGAAGATGGAGGCCTTTTTTTTCTAAGTGTTGGTTAGAAAAGGTAGAGTAGGAGATTAATATTGCAGTGCAGATTGAGCTTCAAGGATTGAAGCTATCATTGTAATTGATCATTGTCTCATTTAATATAATACAAACAAAAGAGGGATTTTTCCTAATTGGTTTCCCTAGTAAAGATACTATTATCATTGTGATTGAATGATTGCATGTGTTTTTATTGTATGTTTTCCCTTCCACAAATTGAGTAGAAGAAGTTTGTGTTTATTGATTTCAGTCTCATTTCATTAGCAACTGCAAATTTCGATTTATTTCTAAAAAACACTATTAGGCTACCTCTAATCTTTGAATTTAACTTTCATCTGATAAAATAAATTTCACACAATCATGCACAAAAATGAACACTTGGTTTTTGGCCAAATATTTGACCCTGAAAAAACCCACAAGGGGAAACTAGTTTAGGAGTATTTTATTTCTTTTCATGGAGAAATAATTACATTAGTAATTACAAATCGTGGAACTTATCTCCTCCCTTGAAACTCGTGCTCATCCTCTTAGGAAATTGTTATGCTATTCTAAAACTCATCCTACAATTTCAATTCTTAGTGCCTTGGAAAGTGTGCCACTGAAAAAAATATTTTTCCTAGAAAATCATGTCACTACCCAAATTTTCAGACCCAATATTTTGTGCCACAGTCAGTTCTCTGACGTACTCAAAATTGGGCCACTATCAAAAGTTTATTCCTCATATTCCACCTAAATTTTGATGTTATATTCAACAAACATTTTCTCCTAAAAATGTGTGCCACTGACAAAATTTTTCAACATTAATTTCATGCCTCTGCCCAACTTTCTTTGCTCATAAAATTGAGCCATAATTCAATATATTCCCACTCTAATATTTTCTAATACAACTAATTTTATTCCTCGACAATCATGCATAGGTTCAACATTTAATACCCTTGATTTCTGGGCCACTAACATACTTTTGCTATCCAAACAATCGTGTCATAGATCTCCTCTTTTCCCTTTGAAAAATCTATCTATTAGATCGAGTTTTCACCTGGAAATGCAAGTTTCAGTAGACAATTACTGCCCTCAAATTATTTGGTTCTAACATCTCTTTGAAATTCTCGTTGCCTCCTATATTTTCGGGCCTCCACAATTTTGGGTTCTGACACCTCCCTGAAATTCTTTCTACCTCCTATATTTTTGGGCCTCCACAAATTTCAAGTTCTAACATCTCCCTAAAATTTTTGATGCCTCCTATATTTTTGGGTGTCCACAAGTTTTGGGTTATGTGACCAAGTTTTCTCCTTGTTATATCTCTCTCCTCCAACAAAGGCTATCTTAGTCTCCCTCCTCCTTGTTGTATATTCTATCCACCAACAGAGGTCCCCCTTCTCCAACTCTACACTTGAAGACTAATGCATGCTCTCCTTTGCCTTTTCTACCTTTTTAGTATTCTCTAATGAAGTAAGGCCATAACCCTATGATTAAGGGCCGAGATTAAATCTAAACTCTCCTTGATCAAGGGTGAAGATATAATCTCCCATTGAACCCCTTTTAATGTCTCACCCTTCCTTAAGAGCCTCCCTGGTCACTTTTTTGTTGTTTTGTATCTTGTACATTTTTCCACGTAAAGTCACTTTATAAATATAAAGTAATTTTAATATTATAAAGTACCATGTACTTTTTCTCATAAATTCGCTTAAAAAAAATAAAGTGACTTTATATAATAAATTACTTTGTACTTTTGAACCTCATAATGACTAAAAGGCACATGAATTAAAATCATAAAGTCACTTACTAAAAAGGTGTCTCATGTGTTTTCCTAGGCTAAAGGAAAAAATAATTAGGAAACACTTCATCAATGACCTTTTTCTCAATTCCATCTTACCGAGGAGGGTGTTTCTCACCACTCCAGAAGTCAATGATCCTCTCGATCCTTGTTCACCTCCTGAAGAACCTAAAATATATAGTGTATTCCCCTACTCAGGAGCCTGCTTCTCTACACTAGTGGAAAGAGTCACCATTTAAGTAGAATCTATATCAAACTTGGTGAAAAACTCATCCATCTTGGCTGATGTTGCAAATCCCTTCTTTTCCTTCCCCTTCTTGTTGGGACACAGAAAGGAATAATGAACAATATTATTACAAGTAAATCATCTCACTTTTCTCATGTCCTTCTTGGAATTCTGCTCTCTCTTTTGGTACTTGGCCGCACTAGGTTACCCCTTCTTTCCCTTAACCACAAAGGATACATTATCCCCCTCAAATACCTCACCACCATGTTGATTTCCACTCTTATCATTCCTCGTAGTCTCCTCCTAGATGGAATTTTCCAACATCCTTCTCCAATCAGGAAATTTATCTCCAACAACAATGTCATGTATGAACCCATCGCACTGCTTAGGAAAACCATCCAATGTCATCCTAACCAACCAGTCCTTAAGGGATAATATCTTCCACTGCAACCAACTCACCTCTCACCTATGTGACCTTGGCAAGGTATGAGGTCATTGTGTCAATCTTGGTTGTCTTGGAGTTTTCCAGTTTCTCACGTGACACCATCTTCCTGTTCTCACTTTTACTCTAGTAAGGCTTTATAAGGGAGTCCCGCATATCATAGGAATATATCCTCCCTGAAACATGAGGCATAATGTGGTATTTGATAGTATCTAGAAGGATCCTTTTAGCTTTCACATTCTGTTTATTCAATTCTTCCAATTGAATTAGATTAATTGGTGGTTGTACTGAATTCTCTAGAATATCCCACACCTCAAATTCTTAAAGAAATAAGACTATCCTCTCCTTCCATGGGCCAAATGTTTTCCCACTCAGCCTATCCTCCACCCTCTGTAACAACCCTAGGTTAAAAGCTCGTGTAATAAAGTTAATAAAGGAAAAATAAGACCAAGGTCACAAGAAATGTATTCCAAGATGAATGATGGGAAAAACATCCTAGTGAGTGTTCATTTGGTTTATTATGGCTAAAGGGAAATTGGCAAAGGCAATGGAAAAGGATTTGAAAAGGAAAAGAGGCATTATTTGGCATTATTTATGAAAATAATGGAAAAGAGGAGAAAATGATGGTGAAAGTTCACATGTTGCGTGTGAGGAGGAAATTGAAGGAAAATAATGGAAAATGAAGAAATTAGAGGTCTGATTAATAAAAAGGCTTATGAGGACCAGTTCACAACCTTTTGTCAATTTTAGATTGGAGCTCTCTCGATTCTCTTTACTCTCTCATACCCTTTCACACTTAGAGTATTCTTGGAGCACTCTAGCATTGGAGGAAGGAAGGAAAAGGAAGGACAAGAAATTGAAGGGAAGAAAACATCAAGCAAGGAAGAGTTGGATCAAGCGGCTACAATGGGATTACTTGCAAGTATCAAGTTGCATGCATGATTCATTACTAGTTTTTTCATTCATGGTATATGCATGGGTGTATTTGGCTCTCTTAATGTCATTGGCATGGGTTTTTTTAGGTGTGACAGTGGTTTTCAGCCTTGCTTTTCCGTTTCCGAATAACCATGGTGTGACGGGGTTCTTTTGCTTCGTTGAGCTGGATTGCCAGATGGTTTCAAAACTGAGTAGGGCAGTCTCATGAAAATTCCAAAATGCCGAGAAATCCTTGGACTGGTAAAGGTGGGATATGCGGTAAGGCCTAAGGATGGAGATGGGTAAAATCCTCATGGTTTAGGTGGAGAGATCCAAAGACATCCATGCTTGTTTAGGGCCTAGTGATCCCTCGACTAGTAATGGTGGGATTGCGGTAAATCTTGTAGTGTATGTTTCTTGTTTGGGCCAAGGAATCCTTTACCGGTATATGACAGGATATACGGTAAAGCATGGATTTAGTCCATGTTATCACTCTTTATTTTGTAAGATTGGCAATAAAAAATGATAGAGGACAACATCAAACCACTTTGGAGTCCAGGACCTAGCCTTTCTAGACTCAGAGAGGGCTCTCTCTATTTTTATGATTTAGCTTGATAATTCTAACTGTTGATATTAGGATAGTTACAGTGATGTGGGTTGTTTGTTTTGATTGATTGTGTGGTTGGAGAGATAGGGCTGCAGGGACTAATCCATTGGGCTATGGAGTCAAAAGGTTGGAATGGCACATCAACATCATGAGCATCACAAGGCAAGCTAACTGTGCTAAATGGATCTTTAGAGCTGTATGAATATGAGGTGAAAGAAATAGTAAGGTTTAGTAATGACTAAAGAGTAGTTAAGAATTATTTAATCAGACTTCAATAGAAAACATTAAGATTGTAAAAGTAGACAAAATTAAGGTGTTCTGACAACAAATATTAATCTAAAATTTCTAATTTACAATTATATGAATAGATGCACAACAGAGAAAACAACGGAAAAATTTAAACAGAGAAGTAGCACATCACCATTTTGACACAACTCAAGAATCATGTAAACGGTCTCTAATTATTGATGTCCAAATCCAAAATTACAGTGCTCCAATATAGTAGTTCTTACAATGCAGGGGCTAACAATATCCAACCCTTAACAATGAAAATTCTAGAAGTATTTAACTAAACCTTGAGTTGGTTTCCCTAATCTACTTTGGAAAACCTCATTTATTACAAACAAGCTAAAATTCGACAAGTGTGGCCATGCAAGGCCCGAACAAAGAAAATTTCTGACAAAACACCGCCTATAGAATTAATTTTGGTAACTCTTCTAGAATCTAAAAGCTTTGATGGCTCTTCGTAAGATCAAATGTAGGATTAAAGGTGGAATGTGATGATCCCAAAGAGACAACGAATGATGGCTCTGACATCTGGCCCTGCTTTTCAAAATATCGGCATTGGGTAATTAAGTCTGGTGCAGGGCTAGCCACTTTTCATGGATTAGTGACTGCGTTGATGTGCTTTGCTGCCTTTTCCGTTTCTACCATTATAACATATTTTTTTTGTAAAAGCACCTTGCCTGACTCGACTCTTGGTGTCATTTGTTACCCGAATCCTTTTTTCCATGTTTTAACCCCTTTTCTAAGCAAACAACATAAAAATTCAATATACTGGATCTGAAAACCTTTAGATTTTTAATCCTGAACTTTATCACATCTGTGGAAATATCGTATATCGCACATTTTAGAGTTTATGATATGTGGAATGGAATTGGTGATGTGATGTGAAGTATGAAGATGACATGGCAGGAGGATGATGATGTGGAGCAATGGAATGGGAATGATAGCGAAGTAATGGCGTATTAGCAGTGAGCGCAGTATTATGGTGGGGCCAAAACGAATCACAAAATCGCAATTGGAATAGGAAATGCTTTGGGAATATGATTTAAACTTTAAATTTTGCAAAGTGCGATGGAGAAAAAAATTGTAATATGCACGATGTGATATCACATATCAGCGATCACAAAAGATAAATGTTGGTGGAGATGGAAAATTTATTTCTTGCAAAATGCGATGAGCGCAACATTAGGATCCGTGCGATGGATATCGCACATCGACGATTGCAAACTTTAATCTTTGGTGGGAAATGGAATACGTTATAATTGTCTATTTGCGATGTGGTATTCATTGCAAAGTGCGATGTATGGTGGGGCCAACTACATCGTAAATCACAATCGAGACTTAAAATTTAAGTGGAAAAATGTGCGAAGTGCGATCTACAGGCACTTAAGTGTCAGGGAGTGCTAAACGATGGAAGGTAAGGAATAAGGCAGAACCAAGGTTTGCATGCGGTTTCAATAATGCGGTAAGGTATGATGGGTAACACTTCATTTCATTTTAAGAAAAATAAAATTTGGCATAATTTTTAAGAGGTAAGGTTTAAAAATTTGCTGGCTGCGAAGTGCGGGCACGAGGTAAGGTTTATGTTGTATAAAACGACTGCTAGTGGATGGGTGGAACTATGTCAATATAATTTTTACCTTTAATATAAATTGGTTTTATAAATTAATAAGTCCAAAAAGTTCTTGGGGTTTAAATGGGATTTAAAGCATTGGAGTTTAGAGTTTTGGAAAATGAAAGGTAAGAAGAGGGTGGATGGAATGAATGAGGGCATCAACATTTTCCCCTTCTACTGAACTGAAAGGCACATAGATTTCTTTTGAAGCTCTTTGTTGGGTCAATTTACTGTTGCAAAATAACGCAAGTATTTATTATCAATCCAGGTTGGTGAACTTAGAAGAATCCCCAAAGTATATGGGTTTCAATCATAGTCAAATTTAGAAGATGAATTAGTGATGGTTAAATAAATGCATATTACAAATATAAAACTAACTTAATCAATTTCTAAACAATGGATCAAGATATATGAAATAATAATCAAGAGGCTCTATGTTCAAAGGTCCTGGTTGTCCTTCATTATTGATTTCATTCTATCATCAATGCCATTGTGAAAACAAGAAAGAAGGAAATGATAAATCTAATTTCTAAACAATAGATTAAGATATATGAAATAATAATCAAGAGGCTCTATGTTCAGAGGTCCTGGTTGTCCTTCATTACTGATTTCATTCTATCCTTAATACTATTTTGAAAACAAGCAGGAAATGATAAATCTAACTTCTAAACAATAGATTAAGATATATGAAATAATAATCAAGAGGCTCTATGTTCAGAGGTCTTGGTTGTCCTTCATTACTGATTTCATTCTATCCTTAATACTATTGTGAAAACATGAAAGCAGGAAATGATAAATATAACTTCTAAACAATATATTAATATATATGAAATAATAATCAAGAGGCTCTATGTTTAGAGGTCCTGGTTGTCCTTCATTACTGATTTCATTCTATCATTAATGCTATTGTGAAAACATGAAAGCAGGAAATCATGTAAAGATGAATTCTAATGGAAAACATAAAGTCGATAGAAAGAGTGCTTAACTTAAACACTTGTTTGTCATTTCATATGCAGTTTAAGATTGGGCATTAGATTCATCAATACTTGAAAATAAACAAATTAAACATAAGCAAACTAATTCATAAATTACAACTATGAAAACTAAGAAGTGCACTTATCTCGGTGTGGGGGCCCTTCCACCCTTGCCTCGCACACTGGAGGTAAACTCAACTACTCAAGACTTCAAGAAATCAATCAACATGTAACAAAATCAAAATATGATAAAACAGATCTTCTATTATGTCTTCAAGTCTCAGAAATAATAATAATAAGTCATACAAGTTCCAATGTCAAAGCCTTCAAAGTGTGAGGCTTAAATAGATGGAATATCTAACAAACCGATCTAAAATATCTCAAGTAAACACAAATATCCTTATACTATCATATCAGGTCAAATTCATCTATCATATCCATCATAATCTGGAAAATCCCACAAAATAAGATTTTTGACCTAGTTTCTAGGGATCCTTCATAAAGACTGGTCCTGTTTGACTGCCTTTGACTGAACCTATTAAAGCTCAATCTGAATGTGTCAACAGGTGTAATATTACTCCTAGTTCCCGAGATTTCTATAAACATATCCAACTTGAGCCCAGGTGTCCTTCACATATGCAAACCATCATGCTATTATGGGAATTTCTGTTGATGTCCAAAATTGCACTTAAATTTCAATTTTTACAAAAACATTTAATAATTGAAAAAAATAAATTAAATACCTGTATATACATCTTTGGGTCAATTTAAGGTGAATATGATGGCATATATATGGATAATGTGGCAAAATAAAGTGTATTTCTTAAGCAAAAGTGATAAAAAAGCAAGGCCCAACATCTCCCCCAAACTGAAGATCAAGCATGTCCTCATGCTTGCTGTTTCCTCTTTGACCTTCAGAGACCTGATGCTGATCCTATCCTTGATCCTGTAACCTCATGTTGTTCTGTGTGCAAAAGAGAATCCATGTCCTTACCCTGCTCTTCTTTTTAAATGGAATTTTTTACTTTCTGTTTCTCATACTTAGCTTTCTAGGAGTTTTTCTCCTGAAGCCACTTGAAAGCCTGCGTATAGAAAATATTGTTTTTGTTTTTCATCTTCTCCATCTCCTCACTAATCTTCTCATTCTCTTTAACCAATTTTTCATTGGTTAGTTTATAATTTTCATTCTATTCTTTCAAGTGTCTTTCCATGATTTTTCTTATTTCTAAGCTATCAGTAAGCTCTTTAACTCGGAAAAGACTATGATCTTCCCCTTTTGAATCTCTAGAAAATGAAGCAGCTTCTACTTCATTGTTCTCAAAGCAGGAATATTTATCTAAAGGATCCTCATATACTTTTTGTTCCAACCTTTCGAGAATTTCATTGGCCTGTTTTCTAATAGAATAAGTTTCCATGATTTGTATCTCTAGTTCTACTAAATGTTTCCCTTTTTGCCTCCTGGGAATAGTTAAGAAAGATGTTTCTTTTTCTAATACAACTGCCCCCTGCTGTTTCTTTGATCTAGTTGATGGATAGAGAGATGAATGCATGGTGTTCCTGGTTTCTTCTATGGGTTTAAGATTGTTTTTCACAATATGTTCTGTAAACCCATTTTCAGCTAGGAAATTCTCGCAAACTATCCCTTTGATTTTCAATTGATGATCTACAAGAATTTTAATGAGTCCTTGGTGAATGAATTGAACTTCCTTTGGTTTTTCTTCTGATTTTATACTTTCTATTATTTTCATCAAAATTCTGTAGAATAAATATGGAAAATTTATCCTTATATCTCCCTTTATGTGTTGTAGTATCCTCACATGGTAAAAATGTACTACACTTAATCTAGTATCACAAGTGAAATATTTTTGAATTATCAACACCAATTCTGCCCATGGTTCATTAAACCATTCCCTTGGAATACCTTTTGATGTGTCAAAGGAGCCTTTCCTATTTTTATCTAGGAAAAATGTCCAGCCCTTCTCTCTAAAATGTAAGCCTTTGTGATATAATTCTCCTGAAAATGATAAATCTAATGCTTCAGAGATATACTCAGGAGTTAAAGGAATATGCATGTTACCTACCATAGTTTCATTCTTTCTAAAGTTATTTACAAACTCTTTTGTGACCCTCTACTTATGACCTCTAAATTTTTGTAGAAAACCTATCAACCCTGATTGACAAAGTTTTTCCATAGTATCCCTACTCCAGTGTTCTATTTGAAAGTCCTTTGGCTCTGCTCTGGAGGCCATTTGTTCTGAAAACCATTTTATGTGACCATCTCTTGTCATTAACTTCATTTTGCAAAAATAAAAATTTAAGCACTAAGTGTAACCATGGTAGTAGGCTTACCTTTGTTTTTCACTGCTTTTGTCAACCAACCAATTCTCTATTTCTTTTCTTTTGAAGAATGTACTCTTACTGTAAATAAACAAAAGCATTTGATAGAAAAGGTTGCAAGAAAACATAAATTTATGTTTCTAACATTACACCTTCTATTAATTCTCTGTTTTCCTTTTAAAATCAATCTCTATTTTGCAAAAGAATGGAAGATATTCTCTTAAAAACAACCTCTATTTTGCAAAAGAATTGGACTGTGTGTAAAAAAAAAATTGAATTTTTTTTGTACACAACAGTATTTTTCACTCCTTATTTCATACAAAATTTTCCCAAAACACTACATTCAAATTCAATGTATATTCATCAAAATAAACTTCAATCATTTGCATCAAAAATTCATGGTAAACTGCCTTACTTCATTGCTCCTCAACTTTGTCTTTTGTCGAAAACACATCTATATGTCCTCCATTTGCTTCATAAGCTGTGTTCTAAATTTGTAAACTGAGTGTGTTTTTTAAAACAAATCTATAACTGAACTAACAATTTTCTCATGCATTGGAATTGTAATTCCACTTCTCTGTTTTGTGTTTGAATTAAAATACTATGGAGGAGGATGTGTCGACCTTACCTTCTCTATGCACTTGCTCTTTATGAATTTTCTCTGATCTTGTGGTCTTATTCAGTTGAATTGGAGTTTTAAATCCATAACAAATCCATTAAGATCTCCTTTTTACGAACTTATTCAAAGAAAAATTTCATGATTAACTGATGGCAGAGTATTTTTAAAATTTGTCAACACGTTTTTAAATATTTTGAATGTGGAATTTGTTGCATGACAAACTTGCATATTGAAATAAATTCACTCCTTCTTTAACTCAGAGCTTGATTGATTGATACAATCCTGAAATTCATTAAAACAATAAAACCTTACCTCACTTCAGAGAATTCCGCTTTCTGTTGGATGACTTATTCAAATTTTCCGGATTCGTGGCCGTGAATACTTCTTATCACTCTGATTTCTCCTTTGCTCACTATATCTTTTGCTTCTCCTTCTGCGTTTTCTCCTCTTGTCCTTCTCTCAACTTATCTTTCATTTGCGTTTTCATAGTGGTCACAGATACCAGGACGTGCTTGAATATGCACTCCTTTCGCTCACTGAGACTTCTAATGGCGATGATGGTGAAAACCTTTCTCGAGTAATGCCTCTGAGGTTTTAAATGGCAGAAATGGATTCCCACATGAGCGAAAATGGCTTACAACATAGCGGAACTGGTTTAACAGAGCCGGAAATGAGTTTTTTTTGTTTTACACAGTGATTTGTTTTGAATCTTCTACCCGTTCCCTAACTCTTTGACCGACCATGCATGTCACTCTTTTTGACTATCATGCCCGTCCTTCTGCATCCCATTCACGTTTCACATTCATGGCATGTACATCTGATTGCCTGTAATGTCATCGTGCTCCATCATTAGACTTCGCCTCCATAGTTTTAATTTCTCCATACCTCTTATGCGCCATCATACTTGCTGACTGCTTGTATCTGTATTGCATCATAACTCATTTTGCATGCCATCATAACCATTCATTCGTAGGCTGCATTCATTTCTTTGTATTGCTTTCCATTGTTCATATATTTTCATAATTGCGCTCACCATTTCATTTTGAATTGTGCCATATAGTTTTGAACTCTGGTATTTAAAATTTTTGAGTTTTAATTTTAAGAATTGACTAATGCAATAGTCAAGTTTTTAAAATTAATTACTATGAAGAACGCTAACCTTTGTTTTATGGTTTTTTTTGTAGGTCTCTCAAAATTATTCTGATGGGTTCAACTTGTGACCTCTTGTTCATAATCATTTTTGTTAAGAAATACATGGGGTGTGATATAGATAGTGAAATGAAATATTTCAAATGGTAGTATATGGATAGGGTTAAATTAAAATGGTGGCATGAAGAGGGTTATAAAATGTGAGTGAGTGTAGGGAATGTGGGTAATATTAGTGATGAAATGTGATGTAATGTAGGTAAAATATGCATTAACTAGTATTAAATTAGTTTATCCAATTTTAGAATATTTTGAAAAAAATGAAAATTTAAGAGAATTTTTTTTTACTTACTGTATCCCTTTTTGACATTTGATGATGATCGACATTGTGTTTTTTTTACGACAACTCTTGTAGACTTGATATAGACTCTATTTCTTCTTTCATATGATTTGATTTTGAATAATTATTATTCAGGTCTCTTTTTGCAGGTTAAACTTTTACATCTGCTATGATCTTCTCAGGTCCCTTCTGACATGTTTAAATTTTCAAGTCCCTTTCTGGCGTAATTTCACAATGATGTTCAGGTCCCTTTATGGCGTAATTTCAAAATGATGTTCCATATTTGAAAATTTCTTTTGTCGCATTCAGGTCCCATTCTAAATATTTTTTCAACAATAATTCAGGTCCCTTCTACAAATGTCAAATAATATACCAGGTCCTTTTATGACTGTAGTTCATTTTCTGTCTTCAATTCAGCTGCTGAAAACTATTTTCATAGTTTTTTTATTTCACACCTTCCCCCAAACTGATATTCTGACTTGTCCTCAAGTCTGAAAAATGATTTTGAGGTTAAATATGCAAAAAAATGTAAAGTAAAGTAAACGGAAAACGAAAATAGAATTCAAATTGGCCAAACAAGTTGGTTTTCCAATAGGAATTCGAGTTTGTATTGTGCCAGTTTCCTGGATTTTCACAACCAGATTTTTTTATTGTGTTTTTATTTTTTATTTATTTTATTACTATGGATCATCTTCTGGAGTTTTGGAAAGCATATTGCTATGCGGTCCCAGTATTTCCAGATCAGAATCCATTGAAAATTTTCTCAGAAAATATTCTTTGTCTATAGGCTTATGATAAATTTTTAGCCTATGTCCATTTACCACAAATGAAACAGATGCTTCATCAATTGTTTTTATCTTGACCGCTCCATTATCAAATATTTCTTCAATCTCATATGGCCCAAGCCAATGAGTTGTAAATTTTTCTTTGAAATCTTTGAATTTGGAGTCAAACAAGAGTGCCCAATCTCCTTTCTGAAACATTTTATTCTTTATAAATCGATCATGCCATTTGATCTGTTGTTCTTGGACTAGAGTAGTATGTTCAACTTCTTGTTGTTGAATCTCATCTAGTTTGTTTAACTGCATAATCCTTTCTTGTTGTGCTTGCGATAATTCCATCCCTAATTCTGCTGCTAGCTTGTATGTTTGTATTTGAAATTCAATTGGTAATAGAACTTATTTTCCATATACTAACTGATATGTACTGAAACCAGTAGTATTTTTCCAAGTTATTCTATATGCCCATAATGCATCTTTCAACTTTTCTGACTAGTCTTTTATGTTCATGTTCACAGTTTTTCTCATAATACTTTCTAGAACTTTGTTTGTAGATTCCACTTGTCCATTTGCTTGAGGATGGTATGGAGTGGATTTTCTATGTTTGACTTTGAAAGTATTTTTAATATCATGAACAAGTTTTGATGTAAATTGTGCACCTTGGTCAGTCACTATCTGTCTAGGAACTCCATATCTGACAAATATTTCTTCATATAGAAATGACGTAACAATTTCTTCTGTTGCCCGTACTACTGCTTTGGCCTCCACCCATTTAGTCACATAATTTGTACATACAAGAATGTATTTCCTTCCATTGGATGGAGGGTTGATTGGTCCCACAAAATCTAAATCCCACTGCTCAAATGGTTCAATAAGTACTTATGGCTTTAATGGCATTTGATCTGATGCCACTGGTCTACCAATTCTCTGGCAGCTTTCACATCTTTTGACATAATTGCTGGAGTCCTTGAAGATGGATGGCCAGTAGTAGCCAAGCTTCAGCACTTTGTATGCCGTCCTTTTATCTGCAATATGGCCACCACATGGTTCATCATGACAAGATTTCAAAATTTCAATTATTTCATCCTCCCTTACACATTTTCTAATGATTAAATCAACACCAGTGTAAAATAGATCTCCAATGACCCAGCTATATCTGGCACTATCTATAATTATTCTTCATTTTTGTTTGCTTATGTAATGAGGTGGTAAGATATCAGATGATAAATAATTAGCTATATCTGCAAACCAAGGGGTTTTTACATTTATAGAGAATAAATGTTCATCTGGGAAATTGTCTGATATAGGATTTGGATCACCAGGTAAATTTAATCTTGACAAAAATTCAGCAACTTGGTTATCTTTTCCTGGTCGATCTTTCACTTTAATATTAAAATCTTGCATTGATAACAACCGTCGAGTTATTCTGCTATTTGTAATGGATTTATTCATTAAATATTTTATAGCAGAATGATCCGTATGAATATAAACTTGATAACCTGTTATATAATGTCGAAATTTATTTACTGCATGTACAACAACTAACATTTCTTTCTCTGTAACATTATAATTCAATTCTGCTGGTGTTAATTTTTTACTGATGAAATATATAGCGTAATTGAATTGATTCTATTTTTGTCCAAGTGATTCTCCAATAGCTGTATCAGATGCATCAGTTGAAATGTGAAATGGAAAAGACTAATTAGGTCCTCGAAGAATGGGTGCAATTGATAAATTGTGTTTTAATTTTTCAAATGCATGTTGATATTTATCAGTCCATTGGAAATCTACATCTTTCGAAATTAACTTAAATAATGGTAAAGCTATTTTACTGAAATTTTGATTAAATCTCCTATAATAGCCTGCATAACCCAAGAAACTTCGAACCTCTTTTTGTGTTGTAGGTGGTGTTAAACTTACAATGACCTGATTTTTTGGTGGATCCACCTTAATCCCTGAAGAAGAGATATGGTGTTCCAACATAATCCCCTCAGTTAACATCATAAAACATTTTTCATTACTAAGTGATAGGTTTGTCTCAATGCATCTTTTTAATACTTTTTCAAGATTATTTAAACAATCATCATATGTTGTACCATACACGGTGAAATCATCCATGTAAACTTCCACACACTCATGAATCAAATTAGAAAAAATAACAAGAACTGCTCTTTGAAAAGTAGCAGGTGCATTACATAAACTGAAGGGTAATACATTGTATGCATATGTTCCCCAAGGGCATGTGAATGTTGTCTTATCTTGATCTTCTAATGCTATTTTTATCTGATTATATTTGCTAAATCCATCCAGAAATGAGAAAAATTTCTTTCCAGCTAATGAATCCAACACTTGATCAATAAATGGTAAAGGAAAATGATATTTTAATGTAGCTTTGTTAAGCTCTCTGTAATCGACACAAATTCTCCATTTCCCATTTTTCTTAGGCATCACAACTAAGGGTGAGACCCACTGACTATCTGGAATAGGATAGATAAATCCGACTTGTAATAGTTTCTATAATTCTTCTTTCACTATTTCCTTCATCATGTGATTCATACGTCTTTGTGGTTTCCTAGTAGGTTTGATTACATTATCAGTATAAATGTGATGGATGCATGTTTTTGGATAAATTCTGGGCATGTATTTATAATCCCAAGCAAAATATTTTGAATTTTTTGCAATAATGTTATTAGCTTTTCCTCTTGTGATGATTGTAAGTTGTTACCAATATTCAAATGAATTTTAGGACTGATTTCAATAATTTTTCTATTTGAATTGGTAATTGAATTTACAGGAAAAATGCTTTTTAATGTATTTTGCAATGATTGTATTGTGCAATTTTCCTGAAAAAATTCATTTAAAAGATAACTAGCAGCTTCAAACTGAGTCATGCTAAGATGCTCTGAAATATTTGGTTTTGAGATGAATAGATCTAATAAATCCTCATTTTCTTCTCCCTCTCTTAAATTATAAACTTGATTAAGACTAAGAACATGTTTAAATGTTTTTTGTTCATCTTCCTCAAGTAATGATAATAGAGAAGGAGATTGAGAAAGAGAATATAATATGATATGCTTTCTTTCATATCCATGTGCAATAATCATACTTCCTGACCTGCATCCAATATAAGCATCTACAATGGCCAACCATGGTCGACCTAAAATTAAGGGATGCCCTCCCAAGTTTGTTTTTGGATGCAGAATCAAGAAGTCTACAGGATATTCCCAAGAATCCAGTGAGACAATGATATCTTCTAGTATACCTTCTGGAACAACTTTAGATCTATCTACAAGTTATAAGACTGTAGTCGTAGGTCTAATGTTGTTTAGATTCAAATGTTTCATAGTCTCTGTTGTCATAACATTGGTAGCTGCTCCTAAGTCTATTAAATTGTTTGGCACTGAAAATTTGTTAATCGAAATAGTAACCATAGGAAGTCCTAGATCAACATATTTTTCAATGGCTGTATTCCTAGACATGACATTTGAAAGACTTCCAATTACCTAGATTTTTGGTGGATCCTTATTTCTTCGGCCATATTTCTTAATGCATAATTCCTTTATTGTTTTTGCATATATCAGAATGTCTTTAATTGCCTGCAATAAAGGAATTTTAACATATGTGTTTTTCAATTCATCCAGAATACTAAATTCAGGGAGAGATATTGGAATATTCTGTTGTATTAGTCTCTCAGGATATGGTGGAGTTTGTGTCATGATAGCTTTACCTTTTTGAATTTGTTTTTCTAGTTGAGATTGTTCACTTTGTTCTCCTTGTTCTATTTTTTCTTCAATTATCGGAGGAGAATATTTTTGTAACACCTTCCCAGACCTTAGATGGACATCCTGTACTAGAAGAATTGAATAAGTTGGATAATATGTTGCCTCTTCCACATGATATGTTGGTCTATCCACCTTGTTGCTTGGATTAGCTACTGGCTGAGCTGGTAGTTGTGTTGGTATAGGAGGTTGTTGGTTAGTTGGCAGTTGAATTTGCTGTGGTTGAGTTAGCATTGGTGGGTTTTGAGTTGGATATGGCATGGATTATTGTTGATATTGAGGAAATGATTGTGGAGGATATGGCTGTTGATATTGATACTACTGGTTGTAAATTTGCTATGGTGGTTGGTTACCATAACCATATCCTCTCCAACCTTCGAAAGGTTGGTTTTGATACTGTTGTGGTGGCCAAGCCTGCCATGACATTGGTGTATTCCATGTGTTTTGAGGATATTGAAAATTTTGGGGATTTTGTTGAGGGAACTGCTGAGGTTTTCTTGGCTACCAAGGTCTTCTTGGTGCTATATAGTAGAGAGAATCCACTCCTTGTATTTCTTTCTCTTGCAATTCTTTTAACTTTGGACATTTTTTGGTTGCATGATTTTTTGTACATAGTTCACATACTTGTATATTTTGCAAAGGACATTCCCTGAGTGGATGTTTTTGTCTACACTTTGGACATAAAATTGCTAAGACTTCATCTTGCTCTTCTTTTCTCTTTTTATATTTTAAAACATCTACCTGTGTACCTAAAGTGCTTAGGAGATTTGTCTTAAGCTTTTCTAGCAGGCTTCCTATCTCTACTCTTGTTACTACACTTGCTGCAGATTTGGAAGCTTTTGATGAATTATCTCTTTTTCCACTCTTAACTCTTCCCCTAGAGTATTTTTGACATAACTCAACAATTTTAAGAAATATCTCCTTTTCCCATTATATTAAGAATGTCTAAATACTCATCTCTAATACCCTTTAGAAAAATAGTGCGAATGGTATCTTGACTGAGAGAATGATGTTTGGATTTTTGTAAATTATACATGAATCTTTCCAAATACTCCTCAAAAATTTCATCTTCCTGTTGGAACATTCTGAAAATGTCTTCTTTCGAGTCTCTAGCCCTGTAGTAAGCTTGCTGCTTTTTAAGAAATATTTTCTTCATGTCTTTCCAAGAAGCTATAGTGTGTTCTCCTAATCCCATAAACCATTTTAAGGCCGCAACTTTTAAAGTAGCAGGAAAATGTCGAAGTTTATGAGTATCATCAGTATATCCATATGTTCTACACAAGATATCAAACTCAAACATAAATTCATCAGGATCTTCTGTTGACATTCCATAGAAATTAGGCAATACTGAAGGTGGAATATTTTTCGTTTTTATTTCTTCTCTTAGTATTGCTCTTGCATCTAAAATAGGAAAGCCAAAAGTGGTTTCATGATCATTATTATCTTCTTGTTCATTTTCTTGTGTTCTTCGATTTTGGTTTTCTCTTCTTGCTTCTTCTTCTATTCTTTGAAGTGCTTCTGCTCTTCTATCTTCTGTTGCTTTTCTTTCCGCTTCATTTCTTCTTTCTTCTTCTTATTGTCTTCTCCATTCCCTTTGCTGTCTTTCGTATTCTATTCTCTGTTCAGGAGTCATGTTTATTCTAGTTTATCCTTCTCCTTCTTCAACCATTTTGTGTTCAGAGACTTGTAGTGTTTCAATAGGTTTACTTTGTATTTCTTCTACTACTTTGTTTTCTTCAAGGATAGGTTGTTCTAGTTGTTCAACAATTGATTTTATTGTAGATAAATATATTTCGGATTAATCACATCATTAGGATTAGGTTGACGTTTCGAACCATCTAATGTGGTTCATCCTCAGGCAAGGTGAAGAAAGAAACATATCACATTGAATACATAGTATGGATGCGTCATTGCCCATAAAAAGATGTTGACACTAGCCGTTAGAAACTAGCCGAAGGAGGTTTATTGTGTCTTTTTGTTTCCAAACAGAAGGAGGTTCTTTAGGTGATTTCTTTTTCTTTACCTCAAAGGCTAACAAGACTTGTCATTCAACTAAAGTCAATCTCTGTCCTGATCTCTGTTTTTCCTCTAACTCTTCTATAGTAGGTTTTCCAGCAACTAGTGTTTTTAATCCTGTGGATTAATGTGTTATTGTGGGGTTCTGTTTCACAAATCTACCATTTTTATCTCTAGTTCTAGGCATAAGAAAACATTACTTGAAATAAAAACTATATTTTTGTTATTTTTGGTGATTTTATGCTGTTTTTTTGTATTTCAATCTTTTTGTCTTCCTATTTTGACCATTTTGGAAATATGCTTCCCCGACAACGGCACCAAAATGTTGGGTCAATTTATTGTTGCAAATTAACGCAAGTACTTATTATTAATCCGGGTTGGTGAACTTAGAATCATCCCCAAAGTATATGGGTTTCAATCATAGTCAAATTTAGAAGATGAATTATTGATGGTTAAAGAAATGCATATTACAAATATAAAACTAACTTAATCAATTTCTAAACAATGGATCAAGATATATGAAATAATAATCAAGAGGCTCTATGTTCAGAGGTCCTGGTTGTCCTTCATTATTGATTTCATTCTATCATCAATGCCATTGTGAAAACAGGAAAGCAGGAAATGATAAATCTAATTTCTAAACAATAGATTAAGATATATGAAATAATAATCAAGAGGCTCTATGTTCAGAGGTCCTGGTTGTCCTTCATCACTGATTTCATTTTATCCTTAATAATATCGTGAAAACATGAAAGAAGGAAATGATAAATCTAACTTCTAAACAATAGATTAAGATATATGAAATACTAATCAAGAGGCTCTATGTTCATAGGTCCTGGTTGTCCTTCATTACTGATTTCATTCTATCCTTAATACTATTGTGAAAACATGAAAGCAGTAAATGATAAATATAAGTTATAAACAATAGATTAAGATATATGAAACAATAATCAAGAGTCTCTATGTTCAGAGGTCCTGGTTGTCCTTCATTACTGATTTCATTCTATCATTAATGCTATTGTGAAAACAGGAAAGCAGGAAATCATGTAAAGATGAATTCTAATGGAAAATATAGAGTCGATAGAAAGAGTGCCAAACTTAAACACTTGTTTTTCATTTCATATTTAGTTTAAGATTGGGCATTAGATTCATCAATACTTGAAAATAGACAAATTAAATATAAGCAAACTAATTCATAAATTACAACTATTAAAACTAAGAAGTGCACTTAGCTCGGTGTGGGGGCCCTTCCACCCTTGACTTGCACACTGAAAGTAAACTCAGCTACTCAAGACTTCAAGAAATCAATCAGCATGTAACAACATCAAAATATGATAGAATATATCTTCTATTTTGTCTTCAAGTCTCAGAAATAAGATAAGTCATACAAGTTCCAATGTCAAAGCCTTCAAAGTGTGAGGCTTAAATAGATGGAATATCTAACAAAATGATCCAAAATATCTCAAGTAATCACAAATATCCTTATCCTATCATATCAGGTCAAATTCATCTATCATATCCATCATAATCTGGAAAATCCCACAAAATAAGAGTTTTGACCTAGTTTCTAGGGATCCTCCATAAAGACTGGTCCTGGTTGACTGCCTTTGAATGAACCTATTAAAGCTCAATTTGACTGTTCCAACAGGTGTAATATTACTCCTAGTTCCTGAGCTTTCTATAAACATATACAGCTCGAGCCCAAGTGTCTTGCACATATGAAAACCGTCATGCTATTACGAGAATTTTTGTTGCTATCCAAAATTGCACTTAAATTTCAATTTTTACAAAAACATCTAATAATTGAAAAACATAAATTAAATACCTGTATATGCATCTTTAGGTAAATTTAAGGTGAGTATGATGGTATATAGATGGATAATGTGGCAAAATAAAGTGTATTTATTAAGCAAAAAGAGATAAAAACAAGGCCCAACACTCTTGACAGCTAGTATTTCCCCTTTTTTTTCTTGAAAATAAATGATAGCCATGGAATATTATTTTCAGTATGAAAGAATTGATAAAATAATCAATCACCTAGTGATACTGTGAAATACAGGAGTCTAACAGTGGCTCCATCTGGGGATGGAAGCTCCTTCAGGAGGTGTAAAGAACACCATAGACTAGTAGCCTGATCCATTGGGTTGATCCCACAATTTGTATCTTGATTTGTCAGGAAACTTAGTGACTGGAAACTAGATGATTGTTCCTCATGAATTTGACTTATAAAAATAGACCACATGCTTGTCCATCCAAGTTATTATCATATTGAAATCTGAACTAAAACTACAATTGAACTTATCCACTGTAATCCATCAAGCTAAACATACTGCTGCACCTTGAAAACTTGAATGATGAGACTAGAACTGTGTTGAAACTAAAGTCTGAAACACACAGATCTAAAAATGAAAAGTAATCTAAAACTAAGATTTGAAATATGCTAAGAGTTCTGAGCTTATTTGCAAACTTGCCTACCCTAATCTAACTTGGAGGTGATATATAGACTAAGTGAACTCCTTTCTCCAATGCAACCAATCAAGTAAATGACTACATCATTGATTCTTGTTCAATTTTTTGAATAGGATGAAAAGACAAAAGGGCCACTCCCATTTTACTTGCCTTTGAGCAGCAGTGCTCAAAATTTTCCTTAAACTCCACAACCAACCATTGCTAGCATAGCATACTCCTTTAGATGATTCTAATAAACCAACAAAAGGATGTTGGAACAATATCTGGCCTTGAGGATTTAAATAAAAGACTTCATCTAGGAATGCTCCTTGTTCCACTTTGTCATGCTTGGGATCCTTTTGAAAGAGAATATCTACATATTATTCATGGTAATCTGACTAGCTTCCTCATTATATACCACTATGTTGTGCCCAAGAAAACCTAATATGTCTTGACTGAGTTGGCTAAATTCTGTTGGAAAGCCAACATTTTGATCCATAGGAGCACTTTCTGGCAATAACCCTTCTTGAAAAGGTAGAAAAATATCAGTATCAATTTGTTTTTCTGTTTCTTCATGAGGAAATGCTTCAGTACACAAGTCAGAAGTAGAACAAATAGAAATAATCTCTTCATTACATGAAAATTTAGAGGTTGGCTGCATGCTTAGAATCTAATTGATTTCTTCTTCAGTTAAGGGAGGAGGGAGTCTTTGTTTTCTTTGGATTGAACAACCATTGTTTAATTTCTCTTGTGAATACTGATCATGAGGCTGAATGCCTTCTTTAGCCTCACACAAAAGAGCAGATTAATTATCCTTTGTCCCCACAGAGAGATCTTGTGGATATTCTTTCATTTCTTGATTGCTTTCATTTTCAACTAAGTTCTCTTGGTTGTCATGACAATTAACTTGAGAATGAAATTCATGAATTGATTCTAAGAGATCCTCAGAATGCCAATTTCCTAAATCTTCATCAATATTTACAAGGTATTGTATGAGATCCTCAGATTTATCAAAAAAATTTTCAGCTAATGATAAAGATGGAGAAGTTTCTTTATAATGCTCATAAAACACCTTGTGGAAATATTTTAAAGAAAACAAACTACCAGGGTTCAAACCTTCATACCATTCCCTCGCTTTCCCTTCTAATGTTTCCATGAAAATATTCATGAGGCAATCCTCATGCCATTCAAACTTCAACTTCCATGAATGTATATGAAATTTAATGAGATGTAACGAAGCATCATCAACATTTTCATCTTGAAAAATAGGAAGATTTCTTTGCCAATCTACCTGAGGAATTTTGTGTGGGAATCCAGGAATGTGATCTCTGTTCATTGGAGCATACCTACGTTGCATTCTTGGATTCATCTTGTCAATTATTCAGAGAGTGGGGCCAGTGTATATTCACAACCAATCTGGATTCTTCTACCAGTGGAGCCTTTAGGTCAACTGAAAACTGTGGAGTCACAAGGTGGATGTTTTCAACTTTCTTGTGTCTAGCTGTTGTCCACCATCAACAACCAGATACCAATCTTGGAACATACTTGAATCATACAATATTTTTACTGGGGTTTCTAAGTTCTGATGAAATATTAAGCTTTTTCAATAACTCATTCCCCAGTATGGTCGCCATTATGTTATCACTCTGTAATTTGTAATATTGGCAAGAAAAAACGATAGAGAACAATATCAAACCACTTTGGAGTCCATGACCTAGCCTTCCTAGACTCAAAGAGGGCTCTCTCTATTTTTATGATTTAGTTTGATAATTCTAACTGCTGATATTAGGCTAGTTACAGTGATGGGGGTTGTTTGTTTTGATTGATTGTGTGGTTGGAAATATAGGGTTGCGGGGACTATGCCATTGGGCTATGGAGTCAAAAGGATAGAATGGCACATCAACATCAGGAGCATCATAGGGCACACTAACTATGCTAAATGGATCCTGTATGAATATGAGGTGAAAGAAATAGTAAGTTTAAGTAATGACTAAAGAGTAGTTAAGAATTATTTAATCAGAATTCAACAGAAAACATTAAGGTTGTAAATGCAGACAGAATTAGGGTGCTCCGACAACAAATCTTAATCTGAAATTTATGATTTACAATTAGATGAATAGATGCACAACAGAGAAAACAACAGAAACATTTAAACAGAGAAGTAGCACATCACCATTTTGACAAAACTCAAGAATCTTGTAAACGGCCTTTGATTATTGATGTCCAGTTCCAAAATTATAGTGCCCCAATATAGTAGTTCTTACAATGCAGGGGCTAACAATATCCAACCCTTAATAATGAAAATTATAGTAGTATTTAACTAAAACTTGAGTCGGTTGCCCTAATCTACTTTGGAAAACTTCATTTATTACAAAAAAACTAAAATTAGACAAGTGTGGCCATGCAAGACCTGAACAAAGAAAATTTCTGGCAAAACACCGCGTGTAGAATTAATTTTGGTAACTCTCATAGAATCTAATAGCTTCGATGGCTCTTCGTAAGATCAAAGGTAGGCTTGAAGGTGGAATGTTATGATCCCGAAGAGGCAATGAATGATGGCTCTGACTTCTGGCCCTGATTTTCAAAATATCAGCGTTGGGTAATTAAGTCTAGTGCAGGGCTAGCCACGTTTCGTGGATTAGTGACTGTGTTGATGTGCTTTGTTGCCTTTTCTATTTCTGCCATTATAACATAATGATTTTTGTAAAAACGCCTTTCCCGACTCGAACCATGGTGTCTTTTGCTGCCCGAATCCTTTTTTTCATGTGTTAACCCTTTTTCTAAGCAAATAGCGTAAAAAATCAATATACCGGATTTGAAAACCTTTAGATTTAATCTTGAACTTTATCGCATTCATGGAAATATCACATATCACCGTTTTAGAGTTTATGATATGTGGAATGGAATCGGCGATGCGATGCGAAGTACGAAGATGACGTGGCGGGATGATGATGATGTGGAGCAATGAAATGGGAATGATAGAGAAGGAATGGTGTATTAGCGGTGAGCGAAGTATTATAGTGGGGACAAAACACATCGCAAAATCACAATCAGAACAAGATATGCTTCGGGAATATGATTTAAACTTTAAATTTTGCGAAGTGTGATGAAGAAAAAAGTTATAATATGCACAATGCGATATTTCACATCGACGATCACAAAAGATAAAGGTTGGCGGACATGGAAAAGTTATTTCCTGCGAAATGTGATGAGCACAAATATAAGATCCGTGCGATGCAATATCGCACATCAAAGATCACAAACTTTAACCTTTGGCGGAAAATGGAATACGTTATAATTTCCGATTTGCGATGTGGTATTCATTTCGAAGTACGATGGATGGTGGGGCTAACTACATCGTAAATCACAATCAGGACTTAAAAGTTAAGTGGAAAAATGTGTGAAGTGCGATCTGTGGGCACTTAAGCATCGCGGAGTGCGAAACGACGGAAGGTAAGGAATAAGGCGGAACTAAGGTTTGCATGCAGTTTCGATAATGCGGTAAGGTATGACGGGTCCCACTTCATCGCATTAGTGGAAAAATAAGATTTGGAATAAGTCTTAAGAGGTAAGTTTTAAAAATTTGCAGGCTGAAAAGTGCGAGCAAGAGGTAAGGTTTAAAAATTTGTAGGCTGCAAAGTGCGAGCAAGAGGTAAGGTTTATGTTGTATAACGCAGCTGCTAGTGGGTGGGCGGAGCTATGGCAATAGAAATTCAGAATTTTAATATAAATGGGTTTTATAAAGTAATAAGTCCAAAAAGGTCTTGGGGTTTAAATGGGATTTAGAGCATTGGAGTTCAGAGTTTGGGAAAATGAAAGGTAAGAAGAGGGTGGATGGAATGAATGAGGGCAACAACATTTTCCCTTTCTACTGAACTGAAAAGAACATAGGTTTCTTTTGAAGCTCTTGATAGTCAGGATTTCCCATTTTTTTCTTGAAAATAAATGATAGCCATGGAATATTATTTTTAGTATGAAAGACCTGAGAAAATAATCAGTCAACTAGTGATACTGTAAAATGCAGGAGTCTAACAGTGCACACTAGACGAAATCCATTTTCATATCATGTGTTAATATTGCTTCTTATATGATTCTTGATTATGGTTGATGGATTGTGGAAGTATTGTTTGGAATTTTCATTTCTCATGTTTCACATGAAAATATAAGTGTTAGTAAAAGGTCATGTATAATGGAGATTTTTGTTTTAAAGTGTTCACAATTTTTTTTGAGATCAATTGGTATCAGAGCGATCTAACATTTTTTGCATGGATTATGAATGTAATAATGGGAAAATGATTGAAGTGAGAAATAATGCAAGATTTGGAGGAGATTAACCATTGCATTCAAGAAGAGAATGCAGAGCTTCAAAGGCTTCTACAATACGAAAAAGGAAGAGAAGTGGAAATTGAGGCTCATGTTAGAGAAAGTTGTGGAGGAAAAAATGGGAGAATGTTCTATTGACAAAGAAGAGCTAGCTAAAGAAGATGATCATGCATCACCAACAAGATCAAAGGTAAAGGGAAATTCTTCTTCTCATGATGTTATTTATGTTGGAAGCATTGAGATACCCATTTTAGGGACTAGCATGAGACTCCTCACCAAGATGGGCTATAAAGGAGGAGGAATTGGTATTGATGGCCAAGGAATTACTCAGCCATTGGAGGTTGTACAAAGGCCTCGATTGCAGGATTGAGGTACATTGATGGAGAGTGATCAAATGCAGTAAAAGAAAGGTATTCCTCAAACAAATAATCCAAGAAATTTCCAAAACCATCAAGGAAATATGATGTTGAGAACACATCACAATCTTCTCGTGATAGTGAGCATTGCAGAGGAAGAGCTAAGGTAAGTTCTTATCGCCCGATTCGCACCAGAGACAATGAAGAAAGGAATAAAAAGTCATGATATTCTAATGTTCCTTTTGATTACAAGAAAATTGATAATGATAATTTTTTTGGCTTAAATAACCATGTTGTTTGCAAGTGTTGGAAAATAATGGCGGCGAGGAAGATGCCAATACATGAATAACCTTCACCACATCAGGGTAGGAAGAAGGCTAGGAAAGTTTGGAGGAAGAATATTATTTGTAATAATTGCAACAAGGGTGGAAATTAGAGAGTCACATGTTATAAGCTCCATCCAGAGAAATGACCAAAGAAGGATAGGAAGCATGTGAAAGCACCTGTGTAGGAACTAGTTAGTGAAGCAGTTCAATATGAGAATCAAATATAGGAAGAAGACCCATTCACCTATTTGGGTGAGAGATGGTGGCATCAAATTTTTTTTTTATCATAGATAAAGTTTTGTAAATCACATGTCGTGAAATGTTTGTAAAAGTGATGAAGTGTTTGCAATCACTTATGAATGAGGCATAGTGATATTTTTGGCCTTTTAATTGATAGCTTGTGAAATGGTTTCTGATGTAAAATTGACCATGAGCGTGTTATAAACTCTTTGCAAGTATGGGGTTTTATCGGGTCATGTTTGGTCATGTAATTGAACATGTATTAGCAGTTATGGGTTTGCATATGATATATGTGTCAACTTCATCACTTTGAGTTATGAAGTACAAAGGTGAAGGTGGTCTATTAGAGGAAACTGTTACGAAGATTGATATTGTAGTCATGTTCATTCTTTTTGAGGACCAAAAGGTTCTTAGTGGGAAGGAATGATCCAAGTGGATTTAGAGAGGCTAAAAAATCAAAGTATTTGGATTTAGTCAAAACTAGGGCCAAATCAAAGAGCTCATCTTCCTGATTCCAATGGCGCAAACGACACTCAAGTCTAACTTTGTATGTGCAAGTTATTAGCAGTCAAAGTTCAATTCAAAAGGAGCAGTACTTTTGTCGCCAGCTAAAGTTGGAGCACAGTGAAATATTGCAGAACTTATAAATTTGGTCTAACCGAGTGAAAATTTGGCACTTAACGGTGGTAAGAAGTGGTCAATTTTCACTTGTTTAATTTTGTTGGTGACCCCTAAAAATTTTGCCAACTATTTTTCTTTGTTGATTTTAAAAAATAAAAAAATAAAAAATAAAATGGGGTAGACCCACCCACACCCCACCATATTAATATATAATATATATATTAAAATATATATGATTATTGGCCCAACGACAAGGTGTTAATGTGGAGGCTGATGAGATTTGAACCCATGCTGGCTAGGGTCGACCCGCCAACCAACAACCTCATTTTAATAAACCACCAACGTTAAAAACAAAAATCCAATTAAAATTTGGGTGGCGGGTATGGAACCTAGAACCACCTGTTCCCTATTTGATATGCCAACCAACTGCGCAATCGACATTACCTTGTTAATCATGCCCATTTTTTTTCATTTAAATACCATATTTTTTTTCATTCGACCAAGGAGGCCGGGTAGAGCCATGTGCGAGGAAGTAGCGAAACCTGGAGTTGGGAACCGCGTGGCACGTAGATAAAGGAGATTATATTATAGGGGAATATTCCAAATAATATTCACTATAAAAAATCTTGGAGGAATCTTTTAGATTCCTCAAGGGCTGAATTTTGATGGTGTCAGAAATATGTCAAGTTTATATACATCTGAATGAAAATTTCACCCAAAATATGATGGTGCAGTAAGTTTTTTGATCTGAGTAGTTGATTTTATAGAGGCAAGATGTTAAGCAATGAAACCATGAAGGTGGAACCTTGATACAAGAATCTAGAAGGAATCATTTAGATTCCCTAGAGGCCTAGAATTAATAGTTTCAGAACGAGGCCAACTTTATACTCAATTTTCATGATTTTTCATAAGGAACTTGATGGCGTAGCCCATTTTGGAATTTGAACAACCAATTTTTAGGCCATTGACAGAGTGGGAGGTATATTGATGTTTTTTGCCACTTTTATTGTTTTTGTTTTAGCAAAAGGATGGATGTATGTTGCAGGTGTTGGTGATATTTGTAGGCTACATTAGGACAATGAGATATCTATCCTTGTAGGAAATTCATCATTTTAGATATTTCACCAAAGTCGAGATGATGTTGAGTTGAAAGTGGGCCATGTTGACATTTTTCCATAAAGTGGTCGTGTTTACAGCCATTGGTCTCAAAATTTCAAGAAGATCACGATGATGATGAGTATTAATTGAATATGATCAGTGGATTAAAAAGGGCCATTCTATGCCCCTCATGTGTGTGTCCATTTATGCCACTTTTATGAAAGATTATTCTTTTGTCATGTTGAAGGAGAATGTCTTGTGAGTGAGGGTTATTTGTAGGAGAATTTCCCTTGGGAGAGACATGCCACTCTAGATAAGGGTTTATCCTTATATTGATAGAGATTGAATTATATACTCATCTTCTTTCAAAGACTAATGAAGCATCCTCCCCACTCTTGACCTAAGGCCCAAAGACATAGTCCACACTGGATGAACTTTGTTATCATATCATGTGTTATGATTTCTTCTTATTTGTTTCTTGATTATGATTGATGGATTGTTGAAGTATTGTTTACAATATACATTTCTCATGTTTCACATGGAAATATAAGTGTCAATACAAGGTCTTGTATAATGGATATTTTTGTTTGAAAGTGTTTATAAAAAAATTGAAGATTAGGGGGTGAATTAATATTTTAGGAATTAAAAATAAAAATGTCACTTGCAATGATACTAGGACACCAATGAATACTTCAACAATTAATTCATATGAGCATGGAAATAATCAACATAACTAACACAAATAGTACATATATATTATTCAAGTTATTTCTTCAATATCTTCACAAGGCAAGCTACAACTTGCTATGAAAAATCTTATGTCTACAACTAGTAGGAAGAAACTACTCCTTGATTTATCAACTACAACTAAAAGGAGCTTCAACCCCTAAGTGTTTACCAACAACTACTCAAATGAGCTACAAACCCTAATTTGCAAGCTACAACTTGCATGACTTCAATGATTCATCTTTCATACAGTTTTCATATTCAAATCATGAAGTCATTCCTTTTATAAAATAAATAACTTGGTCACTTAAACTCTCAAAAACTCACCAAAAACACCATTACACACACCTTCAAAAATCTATTACTACTAAACAATTCAACAACATTAATTCATCTCAATAACACAGTTGATCACACGATTTATCTGTTTCACACCCCCTTACCTTGCACATTCAATTATGATTATATAAATTTCAAATTGATATTTTTGGAATTAAAACTTAATTATATTCAACTCTTTGCTTGCATGAATATCAATTCTTTTTCCTTTGTATTGCTTCTGTCAAGTTTAAATCTTTTTCTCCATGTCTACTCTCCTTACCTGAATCTACTTGAAAATCCTAGCTCAACTGCTTAATTTGTCTATTCTAGAATTTTTATTAGGATTTATCTGGGACTTTCTAAATCTGGTGTATCAGCAAATTTAGCTTAACTACCAAATCTATCTCTTAATATTCCCATGCCACTATATTTTCTTCCAATTTTTTCATGCCTTCTATTTTAATTTTAGCGTTGTTGGTGTTATTTTTGACAAAATTTAGTTGTCATTCCATCCATCAAAATATGGCATATAATTCCAAATTTATAAGATGCCAAATATTTTCATGCTTAAGGCTTCAATATAGGCAAAAATTGATTTTAAATCAAGACTATAGATATGTTACATGCCCGAGTTACTTTATATAAAAATGTTTCCAAATACAACTTCATTGGGCCTATTGCGCTTGAAGCCTCGAGGGATAATTTAACACTGAAAAATTTTGTGCGTGTGGTCTTCACGCCGTGAAAAAACCTTGAACTTGTCCTTAAGGTTTTAGCCCCCTTCTTGGATCACATGTCTAATTTATCTTTTGTTGCGATCTACTCTCCATTAGAGAAATTTTGAGGTCTAAAATGAGCCTCCTAAGGAATATTATAAAATAATAGGTAATAAAATAATATTAGATTACCTCCTCAATTTTGGAGAAAAATAAGAAAAAAAATACCTTTTCGACATGTATTTTCAACTTATCTCCCTATTATTTTACTCAAGTTTTGAGAGGTAGGACTTGTTGGATGCGGAATTTAATTTTTCATCCAAGGAGTAACCATGTTGCATACCTTCGATGGACCCTACTACATGAAAAGTGTGAAATACATGAAAAAATGTGATTGAAATCACGTTTTTCATGTATTTCACTTTTTTCATGTAGTATGGTCCATCAAAAGTATGCAACATGGGTACTCCTTGGATTAAAAATTAAATTTTGCATCCAAGGAGTGCTCCTACTCAAAATTTGAGTAAAAGCGTTGGGAGATAAGTTGAAAAAGTAGTCTTTTATTTATTATTTATTATTTATTTTTTATATTTTTACCTTTTTAATCCAAAAATGGTGAATCATCCCCCATGGTTGTCATCATCATATTGAATCCTATTGGTTCTTACAAAGTTTATTTTTTTATACATTTTTGTTTTGAGGCCCATTTTTTACTTCAAAATTTCTCTAATGATTGGTCTTGCCCCGCCCAACTATATTGTCACCATGTTTCGGATCTCCATCGATCCAGTGGTTCCTCCTTTACGCTCCCTTGAAATATTTATAGTTTAGGGAATTGGGGCTGATGTGTCCTTGTGGGTTTTCCTACTATATACAAGAGCCAATCGACGAATAGGTTGGGATGAATGTCAATGCCACATTTGCCCGAATCCGAGTAAGCTCAGTGTTCCTCTTTGCACTCACTTGAAATCCTTCAAGTTATCATCATGTCGACGTCACTAACACCACGTGGTTCCATCTTATTGGGGACACATGTCACCCATATTCGATCCAATAGAGTACTTGAAAGTGTTGAATATACCTGCTACGTGTCCTCGATATTGATGTCATGATGACTTCATCTTGGTGCAATAAGCTGTTGCCACACATTTGTCAGAGAGGAGAGAGAAAAGTGTCTCGGGCCTTATATTTTTCAATGAATTCCTTTGTTAAAAATTTCAAAGGAAAAACCACCGAATTCAATCCTTTTTATAAAAATTCAAAGAGTCCCTACTCCATTGTTACACTACTGCTACATTTCCCACCCGTTTACCATCTCGGGTCTTCGCCTTCTACACACACTTTGATTTCTTTCGAGAAGATCCCTTTGGGATGAGTTTTCCCATATGTTCTGCTGCTGTAGAGAATCTACCAATCAAACATACCTAACACCTGCTAACTCTACTCCGAGTTACGTCATCCCAGGTATTCCTTTACGGTACGATCCTTTGAACCTTCCAGGGACACCTACCATTGGGGTGAGATTTTATGTGGGGCTCCACCGCTAGCCAATCAAAACACTTCCCACTGCATTGTTATATATGCCATACTTTCCCAATCATTTTGATAATGACTCTGCTAACTTACTCCACCACATTTGGAATAACACCAAACTAAAACATGTGCCAAATGTCCTCTACCACTGATAACTTTGCAATATTTGACTTTTAGGGGTACAAACTTTGAATGGCCATAACTTGTAATCTAGGAGATCATTTTTTATCTTCCACATTCCATTGGAATTATCTTTCAGATCTCTAGCCATCTGAGTGGGTCCAAAATATGTTTGAAGTGATCTTATGAGATATAAATGGCTTCAAATATCCTACACCTTCATCAAATATACCTTGAGCATACTTTTCACTCATCTTAGCTTTATCATCATCACTTTTGCCTTTATCCTCATTAACTTTTCCATCAATGACAACACATTTCTAACACCTTTTTTACCTTTGACATATTCAATGTAAAAATCATAGGCTTGTATCTTAGTAACCCATTTCTATTTCATCTCTTTCATATATTTTTTCTCTAAGAAGCACCTCAATCTGTTATGGTTGATTTTGATTGTGAAATTTCCACCCACCAAATATTTTCTAAGTTTAGCTAGTGTGTGCATTATGGAAAGCATTTCCTTGTCATCAATGAAATAAATTATCTTTGAATACCTTAAATTTTGGCTCTCAAAATATATTGGGTGTTTATCCCGCATTAACGTGACCCCTATGCCTTCCCTTGATGCATCACATTCTAGTACAAAGGGGTGAGAGAAGTCATGAAGTGCTAGGACTGGGTAAATGATCATACCCTCCTTGCACCTCTCAAAATCTTGTTGTAACTCTTTAGCATATTTAAAATTTCTCTTTTTGGTTAAATCTGTTAGGACTACCACCATTTATGAATATCCTCTAACAAATATTCTATAATAGTTGCATATTTCCATAAATCCTCATAGATTTGTGAGGGTCCTAGGTGTTAACCAATCAAGTATCCCTAAATATTTTCTTGGCACACTTGTACTCCCTGCACATTGATGATATGTCCTAAATACATAATCTCCTTCTTTCCAAACTCACATTTGGACTCCTTATTGAAAAGGGACTATTTTTATAGTATTCTCAACACTTCATCCAAGTGTATAAGGTGCTCCTCCCAAGTCATATTATATATGAAGAGATCATCAAAAATACTAATATAAAATTTCATATTTTCTTCTTGAAAATATGGTTCATGCATGATTTGAATTAGGTTGCAAGTGTATTGGTTAAACCAAATGGCATGACCAAGGATTCATAATGTCCATAATGACATATGAAAGTGGTCTTTTTCACATCTTTCTCACGTAACCTGATCTAGTGATATCCTGATCATAAATCGATCTTTGAGAAATAAACTACCCTGTGTATTTCATCTAATAAATCATCAATTTAGGGTATTGGGTACCTTTCTTGATTTCCTATTGTTTAGGGTCCTATAGTTAATGCACATCCTCAAGGACCCATCCTTATTTTTTACCAACATGACTGAAGAGGCGAATGGGCTAGAGCTATGCCTTACCCCATATCCAATATATCCTTGATAGTTTTCTCAATATCTTCTTTAAATATCTCAGGATTCCCATAAGGAGTTGTTATAACTAGATTTTCCCCTTACTCTAGTTCTATAGTGTGCTCAAATCTTGTATCAGGAGGTCTTCCTAGTGGAATTTTCTTAAATACTTTTTGATGCTTGCTCAATAATTTTTGGACATCCTTTGGGTAATTATTTTGTCCATTTGGATTTTTCTATATTGTCACCATGCATTATACTACCCATGATATGTCTCCATGTTGAAAAATGACTTCCATTTTGTTGTTTGTGACAAGTCTTAGAGCACCATTATTCATCCCCCACAATAATACTCTTTTCCCATCATCTGTGACAAACTCCATATCCATGGTTTGATATTCCTTCCAATGTCTCCCTATGGAAATAAGCCATTGAATCCCCAACACCATATTGGTGTCAGATAATTCAACCAAATAGAAAACATCAATATGGGAATAATTCCCAATCTTGATATCTAGCTATGGAATCCTCCTTGTTCATGCTAGGAGACGACCACTGACCACTTCAACATCAAATCCCGCGAACTATTCTATAGTCACAAAAATTTTGGCTACCCAAGCTACATCTATGAAATTTTGGGTGGAAGCCTCATTGATAATGAAAATGACTCGTTGGTTCTACAGAACCCCTCTAAATTTGAAAGTGATATGCCTAAGAACATTAGAAATTTTGGCTATAGTAGCCCCGTTTGTAAGCCTCTACAATGATTCCTTATCACTACTGTTATGCCCACTATCTAGAATGACCTCTGGTTCCTTTGCTTCTTCACTATTAGATATCACCACTATATAATGAGCCTTACCTTTCCCGATGCATCTATGTCTTGGTACCCATGGTTCCTTGCACTCGAAGAAAATAAATTTCCTCCTTAATTCGTCCATCACATCCTCCACTTTTCCCTTACCCTTCCACGGTCTATTCTTTTTTCCTTTCTGGGAAGGAGTGAATTTTATTAGGGCCCTTTTTGGAACTGCATCCTCCATGTCTATGGTTTGGGATATCACATCCTATAGGGTGTTTTGGTTGAATTCTTTGACCCGACCTCATAATGTTTAGAAAATCATTCCAATAACAACAATACCAACCTCATCTCAGATATATTTGTAACCAATGCTGCTAACTTTTGAAATTATGAAATATAGGTGTTTAGAGTACCTATTTTCCAAAGTTGTGCCAGCTCCATGAAATGAAGTTCAAGATCATTCTTGACAAAGTGATTGATCGACCTCTTTTTAAATTACAAGTAAAAAGTGATACTAGAGTGACCCAAAGTAGTTACTCCATGGTACCATAATTCATGTGCCTCACCCTCTAAATGTAAGGTAGCATACTATATATCCCTTGATTCTTCCACTGGGTTAAGTTGGAAATATGTATCCAACTTATGGACCTCGACCCAGGCTGTGCAAATAGAGGTGTCATCAAAGGTAGGAATAGTTATTTTCCTCACCTTTTAAGGAATCTCAAAATTCTGTGTCCCTTGATTGTGATCCCTAGGATTGTTCTAATACTTGATAGCGTAGTATCCATGAAGAGACATAACTATGTGGAACTCTTCCCTGGTTCCTAATATTCCATAAGGTAATAAAACAAATTCTCATCTCACCTTGGTTTAAGGAAAAAATGTGAAGCTGGGTTACACTTTCGTGAGAAACGCGCCCAAAAATTTCACTCTCCCAAAAGTTCGCCAAACTTTTAGGAGGTTCGATTGAACTTTTGAAATTAATTCGGCCGAACTATTTTTTCCGTTTGTCAAACTTATTCTTCCGTTAACATTCACAATGTCGGTAACCATATTTTGTCTGGAGATAGAAAAAATGACAATATAAGTTCAGAAAAACTATTAGTTCGGCTGAATTTTGTTTAAAAGTTCGATCAATTTTTTCTTATAAATATAGCTACTATCAAAACCTCAAAATTTTTTCAGAGGTTTTCTAACGATTATGCGATTGTTGGAGAGGTAACTATTTGGTGTTTTTGTTTATTTATTTTTGGTTTTATAACCTCGTTATATTATGTTTACAATGATTTGCAGGCTTCCTCCTCTGCTCGTCCCTGGCATCCTCATCTCTCTTTGTATGCTCGCTCTTAGGCCTGTGTTTTCGTCTGCAACATGGCTCAACATCCTCGTCCTCACCTCAGCCCTCTGTCCTCAGCTCTGCGTTTGTCTGCAACTCGGCTCGACGTCTTTGACCTTGGCTCGACATGCTTGTCCTTATTTTTCCAGGTTAGTCCCCGAGTACAAATTTTTAGAAAAAAAAATTGAAGAGGAAAACATGTTAGATTATTGTGTTAGTTGATAAGCTTAAATTTACTCTCCATGTGGAGCTCTGATACATTATTCTTCTATATTTTTTGGCCCAACCTTTACCTTACTTCCAGTAAGCTCTTTCAAACTAGATTTTAAATAACAAGTGAAATCATTTAAAACCAAATCTAAAATAACAAATAATACCAAACTATTACAATAATTTTATCATCACTCTATTTTAAACCAAATCTAGAATAAAAAAAATATTTACAAGTCTAATCACCCTTAATTCACCAATTGCATACTGGGAACACAAACAAAAACAAGTTGGAAAGCGGGTGTTACACGGTAATTTGTCATAGTCCCTACCATTCCCCGTCTGCCACAATGGAGGACCCATTATGTGACACTGTGGCTTGATATCGAGCCTTAAATACATTCATTTGCATCCTTTCCATGAGGACAACATTCCTTCTACAATGCGTCACGGAAGCAGAGACTCAACTCCTAAAAACACACTGTTATTGCATTGGCCCCAGTGAACCGTTATGTATAGCGCGATGAGGAAGAATTAACAACGGGCGCGCCAGTGGCGCTACGTATAGTGTTGTACCCGCGCCACTACGGTTATGGAAATTTTTTAAAATAAGGCGGTTTCGATTACAACAACTTCGTGGATGAGTCATCGGGAGTGGTTTCGACTGAATAACCACGACCTTCCTCCTTTGGCCTCTTGTTTCCACCTTATGGGGAACCTCCCAAGGGATAAGGCCTCCCTTCCACTATTGTAGGGATCCCAACCTCCTCCTCTCCTCTATAAATATAGCCTTCATCCATTGATAAAGGAGGCAGATGTTTGATAATCTGAAGGGGTGATAATCTGAAGGGGTGGAAGCTTTGCATCTCCCTATTCCCAAGTGCCTTTGTGCTGTAAAGAATCCCTTCTTTCCTTTAAGGCCCATTCAAGCGAGGAGACCATTGTTACGAGACTCTGGAGAGGTTTCCCTTTCCTTGGCGAGCTTTGCGAGACGTGGACGACCGGAGACCCGTTCGAAGGAAGCTGCGACGTCAGAACTTGGTTGTAGCTTCTATTCGTTTATCATTTTAATAGATGACTATGATTATGGTTCCACTCCTTTTTCCATCATGTTAATGCGAGTAATATCTTTTCTGACCGATGTTTAGTTACGTATGCTGGTTCCTATGCTTGTATCTGTTCGTTTCTTCTGTGTGCAAGTGTTCATCCGCGGAGATCGCGGAAGGATTGTGATCTGCCAGGGCTGAAGGACGGGGACATCTCTTCTTCAGATCTAGCGTTGGAATCCAGGTAGGCTCTTATCCCAAGTCTTTCATTTGTAACTAGGAGCTTGCGTCATAGCATTGTTTGTTTGTTGCTAGACCCCTGCTGGGCTAGTAGGGATCGCCTCTGTCCGCAGAGGGGATTTACCTCCTCAACAAATTGGCGACTCCGCTGGGGATCCAGCTTATTGTTTGATTTGTAAACTATAGACGGAGCCTGAAGTACAGCCAGATAGCCTTCGAAACGCTTCTGCCTTGCATTAGCGGAGTAGATCAACGCTGCTTCAGTCAATCTCCGGTTTGGTTTACGGACTGAACAACTTGGAGTTTTGTCTTGCCTTGTCGTTTGTCTCTTGATTTTCCTTGCTTGATGAACCTTCTGGGTTGGGCTCTTCTTGTGTTTTGGCTTTTGGTTCAGCCCCAGAGGATCAGATCTGACCTCTGTTTTTCCGAATTTTCATCTTTTCATGGTTGGCTTGATTGGCGCGGTTTATAGCCTGACAGTCGCGCCAATTGGCGCATCTTGCCAGTTAATCACTCGCGCCATCCCCTGTCTGGCGCGGATTACAGCCAGACAGTCGCGCCATTTCCTGTAGGTGGTAGGGTTACCCTTGTTCGGAAGCTTCTTTTGGTCAGTACTTTGCTTTTGGGTTTGTTTTAGATTCAGCTTGAAGTGGGAAGTCTGGTTTTGGTTGGGAGAAATTCTTTGTTTTTTCATTTTCAGGCAGTGGCGCTTGTTGTCAGTTAGCAACCCGCGCCACTTGGCCATTGGCGCTAGTTTTCAAGTAAAAGTCGTGCCAAGTGGCGCTAGTTGTCAATGTACAAGTCGGGCCACTTTCAGGGTGTATGAAAATTGAGTTTTTTTTCCCTTAATCCTTCAACGGTGCGTCTTTCCCTTCGGGTATTTCCTCTGTATGAGCATAGATTACATTGCTCATTATTTGGAATGTCTTCTTTCTATGATTGTTTGATGTAAAAGGGATGAATGCCTTGTTTTGATATCTTGCTTTGGAAGTCCTTTTTGTGTTTGACCGCATATGTCTTGTCAACTTTTGAGGGATTTTGTCACAAAGTATTTTGAAACAACGGTTGCATTCTTAGTGTTTGTTTGCATCCCTTTTGCCTTCATCCTTCATTAAGGAGATTTGCGTTCTTTTAGTTTTCGTCTCATAGTTTGCTTTTCGTTTAAATGCATTAGATCACATTGCATCGAAAAGTGTTTTTGAGATTCATCATTGGACTTAGATCACATTGTTTAGTGATTGAAAACTAAAAATCGCTCTGATTGCATTCTCTTTTTAAAAGCGTGCATTAAGTAGATTCTCGTTTCATCGAAAAATGCATTGAGTGCATTCTTATAATTTGAAAAGAAAAAGGAAATTGTGCATAGATTACAATTGCATAGTTTTCGGAAAAAGAATTTTGCATAGATTACATTGCATAATTCGCTTCGTTGGATGTTTTAGAATACTTTTGGATAGTGAAAGTCATCTAGTTTGGAAAAGTTTCGTTTTCAGTTGTGATGTTTGTTGCATCATTGTTTGAAGCTCTTCCCTTAACTAGATAGCATTCATCGAATTGAAAAGATTTCTTTTCTCATGTAGCTTTGCATTTAGGCGTCTTTTGAGACACTACATACGATAGGGCCTGGAAATTGAAACTTAATTGAAGATCAACTGTAAAATTTATTCAATTAACCTAAGGCAACATTGGAACTTAACAAAACATATTTAGAAGGTCTAGGCTAGAGACGTGTTCCGGCGTCGTTAAACCTAGCAGCTGTCGTTCGCCTGTTGGCTTTAGACAGCGCTAGTACGGACTTGCGCTCCCCGTACCGTCGCGTATATAAAGGGAGACCCCTATAGGTTTCAATCCTTTATCCATAGGAAGCCGAGTCTGCCGCCCTATACCCGTGATACACCGAACACAGCATTCGGGGAGACTACCTGCACGTACGGAAAGTCCTTGGTCGATTTTTGTTTCATTTTTGAAACCAAGGTGTATATTGCAGTTCACGGATATTTGGTACACCCTTTGTGCCTAGTTTTTCCTGAGCAGTCATTTGGTCTTTTCTGACTCCCTAAAACTTGAAAAGACCGTCAAGCGCTTGTCCTTTCACGCTTGTATCAACTCTGAAAGAGATAGAGTCATCTTTTTATCGTTTCTCGACTCTTAAAACATGAAACGGTAGAATTTCTTATTTTCCAATGTGGTAAAATCAATCGCCCACGATTACACACCCGTTTAGACATTGCTTGTGACTGTTTGATCGTGTGTCTTAACTCGTTTTCAGCCCGTGTGTGGTTTCGAGTTTGATGGCAACTTTTTCAGAGTTCACCAACCAAGGAATCCCCTCAGAAGTGAATCCTGGTCATTTTCCTCCTTTTGGAAATGTTGGTGCTCCTTACATGGCGACGTTGTCCCTTCCTGGGTTAACTGTTGGGTTGCATGTTTGGTTGTTCTCAACCTCTGTTGTCCCGAATAACTCCGTTACTGCTCAGTCAGTCCCTCCGACGGAACAACATCATGTTGATTCCCAGGTGGACCTCTCCCCTTCTTCGCCTGTTTCTGCGTCGTCCTCTTCTACTTCGCCTGGTGAAAGTCTGGATTCAAGTAACCAGGTGGCTAAGAAGAAGAAGAAGAAGACAAAGAAGAAGAAGTCTGATAAGCGAGAGGCTAAATGTACAGCTACTGTCCCTAAGGAATCTCCTCTCGATAGTCCTTCCAACCCTCCTCGGAAAGTCAAGTTCCCGTGCATGTTGTGCACGGGAGACCATCTTCTTCGAGACTGCCCTGGCATTCCCAAGGTGCTCGAAGTATGGTCCAACGGCCGCCCACCGTTGCCTTTGGCTTCCGGGAGTCAATTTGGGGGCACGTCTTCAGCTGCTGTTGATAAGAACTCTAAGAAGCAGGGTAAGATCACCAATCCCTGTAAGTTGTGTGAAGGGCACCATGCTATTCACCTTTGTCCTTATATGGATGAAGCCAAGCGAGTCTTGGACAACCTGACTGTTTCTACACCACGCCTCCCGGCTGGTTATAAACATCTTTCTTTGAGTCTTCCACCGGCTGATGCCGTGATTGGTCAAGGGTCATCCTTGGTCGATCCCACTCCTCCAGAAATTCAGATTCAGGAATCCGTTCCCGACCAACCATTGGTCATGGGATCGGTCGAACTGGCCCCGTCCGCGGTGCACCAGGTCTTTTCTGTCGAGAGTGGATCTCACACCCCTCAGGTCCTTCTGGTCTCTTCAGATTCTTCAGGCTTGGAGAAAGATTCTCCTGCCCCTGTACTTCAAGAAGCCCCTCCTCCACCTCCCATGATGGAGGCTCCAGAGGATATCCCTCCCGCCTTCGAGATGGAGGTCATGGAGGATGCTTCTTCTACCGTAACATCAGGGGAAGACCTTCGCTTGTCGATGGTAGCCCCTCTGAGTAGTTTGGTCGCTTCCTTTGACTGGAATCGATTTGCAGGATTTCGCCTTCCGTCTTATGTGCCTTTCGAGATCACAGTACAGGCTCTTGGTCTGGTCGTACCCAGCACCATTATAGACGAAGGTGCGTCTGTTAGTATTCTGTCTTCAACTACCTGGCAAGCTTTCGGTTCGCCACCGCTTGCGCCTGTTACGCAGAATCTGTTGACATTCAATAGAAGAATGAGTCAACCGTTGGGGATCCTTCCAAGGTTACCTGTTACCTTGGGAGGCAAAACCGTCCATATGGACGTGATGGTTGTTCCAGGCCCCTTGGATTTCAATCTGCTCCTGGGGCGAGATTACACTTATGCCATGGGAGCGCTCGTCTCCTCCCTCTTTCGTGTGGCTTGTTTTCCACATGAAGGAAGGATCGTGACCATTGATCAGCTGTCGTTCTTTGGTCCTAATGTGGCAACTGGTCCACCATCACCCCCTCCGGGTTTTTATCCACCCGTTGTATCTGCTCCACCGCAGGTCAACTATGTGTCTACCTACCCCGTGCCTGTGCTCAGTGATGATGTCGTCGTGCATCAGGTGCTGGGGGCATTGGGTCCTGACTTCCAGGATGTTTTCCTTCCATCAGGAGTGGAACTCTTGGAAGCACCGCCTTCTTGTTCATTTTGATGAAGGTGGTTAGAGCACGGTTTCCTCCCTGGGTCAAGCTCTTTAAAAAATGAAACCAGGATCTTGGAGCACAGTTCATTTTCTTGTGTCAAGCTCCTTAAAAAATGAAACAAGGTCGTCGGAGCAGAGTTCCTTGTCTTGTGTCAAGCTCCTTAAAAAATGAAACAAGGTCGTCGGAGCACAGTTCCTTGTCTTGTGTCAAGCTCCCTAAAAAATGAAACAAGGGTGTCTGAGGATAGTTCTTTTTATGTGTCAACCTCGTTAAAATAATGAAACACGTTTTTGTTCAATTCGAGTCTTTGATCAGATCTCGTAAAATCCCAGTCGAGTCTTTCTTAGATCTCGTAACTTGAACCTTCACTCCATCTACCTTACATATGGACTGAAGCTTGGGGGGCATGTACCTCGAATTGAGTCACCATGCTGGGGGCATGCTTAATTTTTTTCAAGCATAGTTTGTTTCCGTTTCAAGCTTGTGTAAAAATGAAACCGGTTTCAAGCATAGTTTACCTTTGTTTCAAGCTTGTGTAAAAATGAAACCATTCTTATTTTACCTCTTGTGATTGCCATTTTATCAGCCTATTTCTGCCAGAGGAGCCTTGGTTTTCTCACTCCATTGTCACTATCTGCTTGGCCGATCATATGCCTTCACTTGGTTGTTTTACCCGTTCCTGAGGAACCGCTGCTATGAGTGGTCTTGTTAGCCAGCCTCTCGACCTTTATTTGTTCAGAGTAGTTCCACCATTACCGGAACCAGTTGCTACCCTTTATACCACTCGTTCCTCCGGGAGGAGTCATCTTTCAGCTCTTTTCTGACTCTCTAAACATGAAAAGATTGCCGAGGCCCTTGTCGTTTCGATCTCGTTAAAATGGACACGAATCGACATTCACCCAGTATACGTTTAACCCTTTTTCGGGCTGGGCTGGATCGATTACGAAAAAGGAATACCCTAGCCTATCGCGACTAGGAGGTTTTTCCGGATATTGTTTTCTACCTTTTCGGATCTGGGGAACTATTTACGAAAAGGGACCTGTGGAGTTTTCTTTTCCGCTGTCTTTTCAAACTCTCTAAACATGAAAAGGCGCCGAGTTCTTCCTTTGTCAGACTCGTTAAACCCTGATGACATTGGATTTCGTCGAAATGACGTTCTCCGAGTTTCTCCTTCCTAGGACTCGTTAAATGCACTAGGATGGATTCGCCCGAAGGGCGGATTTATATGACAAGCATATGGTATCCTCTTCAAGCTTGTGTAAAAATAAAGAGGTACTCACCGAAATGGTGGGGAAAATGGAACCATCGTCGTTGTCGTCGGCAGTATGTCGCTCTTGAACATGGCACTTGTCTGCATTCGTGTCGGGTTGGGGACATCTCATCTCGCTGCTTCACTTTGCTTCCATGGGTTTGGGTAATCTCTTTTGACCTCTCATCTGTTCACTTCCTCGTCGCCATGACCTTTGATCCGTTGATGTCAAATACTGCCAAGTCCATTGTCGTGTCGTTCATATGTTCAAGAGAAGTTGGCCTCTACAAATATCAACCTTCCTCTGTTTCTCATATGATCCTAATTCACAACAAACATTATGTTCCTCTGTCTCGTGTCGATGATGTGGGAATCATTATGGCCCACCTTCGATCAAGGTCACTTCTTGTCGACTTCAACTCATTATCCAGGAAGTTGGTCTAGAGACTCCTGATGGTACCTTGGAGCCTGCATGCCTCAATGGCAGGTTCGTCGCATTCGACGTGAAGTTTACATCATTGACTTCCGATCGAGTGATTCTGCGGGTGTTCGACGTCAACTCATTTATTCGCATGCCGTAGATTGTACCTGTAGTACCTTGAGGACCATTGTCATTATTGGTGGTTTCTCTCGCGTCTGTTAACAGCTTTCATCATTGGCTGGTAATCGGACGATGTTCTTGCATGTTCGACTTCAGCTCACATATTCACATGCTTGAACTTGTACTTTGTTGGGTCGAGATGGAGCGCAAGACCCTGGATTGTGTCTGTTGTAATCCAGGCTACGATTGTGGATTATTATCATTATGTACATGACTCACTGATTGGATGGCTGCGACCATACCTGAGTCTATTTGTTTGATCTTAGTTGGATGGCTGCGCCCATACCCTAGATCCGGATTATAGCATACTCTGTTTCGGATGGCTGCGTCCATGCCATATATACATCATGTACTTGAGATATCAGTTGTATCTTTCTGCGCAGGTTTTCCGACGGCGGGCCTTCAGTTGAACATGTTCTCGTAAAGCATTTCACCCCTCTCTCTCTCTCGGGCCTCATGCTTTAGGGGGCATCTGTTACACTGTAATTTGTCACCATCCCTGCAATCCCCATCTCGCCCATTGGAGGGTCGTTTATGTCACCAATAAGCAGTGTCATGCCTTGCAAATACCATCATTGCATCCCTTTCCATGAGGACAATATTCCTTCTGTTGATCATTTCCTGAGCAGAGCCCTAAAAACACCTGTTTTTGCATTGGCGCTGGTAGCCCGTTATGTACCCGCGCCAATGGGGGAAAATTAACACTGAGCCCGCGCCACTTGGCGCTCTGTCCCAGTGTTGCACCCGCGCCACTCTGTTTATGGAAAGTTTTTTAAAAAAGGAGGCGAAGTTTCGATTACAACAACTTCGTGGATGAGTCATCGGGAGTGGTTTCGCCTGAATAACCACGGCCTTCCTCCTTTGGCCTCTTGTTTCCACCATATGGGGAACCTCCCAAAGGATAAGGCCTCCCTTCCACTATTGTAGGGATCCCAACCTCCTCCTCTCCTTTATAAATATAGCCTTCATCCATTGATGAAGGGGCTGAAAGGTTGAAAGGCTGATAGTCTTGAAGTGCTGAAGCTTTGCATCTCCCTATTCCCAAGTGCCTTTGTGCTGTAAAGAATCCTTTCTTTCCCTTAAGGCCCATTAAGCAAGGAGACCATTGTTACGAGACTCTGGAGAGGTTTCCCTTTCCTTGGCGAGCTTTACGAGACGTGGACAACCGGGGACCCGTTCGAAGGAGGCTGCGACGTCAGAACTCGGTTGTAACTTCTATTCGTTTATCACTTTAATAGATGACTATGATTATGGTTCCACTCCTTTTTCTATCATGTTAATGCGAGTAATATCTTTTCTGACCGATGTTTAGTTACGTATGCTGGTTCCTATGCATGTATATGTTCGTTTCTTCTGTGTGCAGGTGTTCATCCACGGAGATCGTGGAAGGATTGTGATCTGCCAGGGCTGAAGGACGGGGACATCTTCTTCTTCAGATCTAGCGTTGGAATCGAGGTAGGCTCTTATCCCAAGTCTTTCATTCGTAACTAGGAGCTTGCGTCATAGCATTGTTTGTTTGTTGCTAGACCCCTGCTGGGCTAGTAGGGATCGCCTCACAATCGCGGAGGTTACCTCCTCAACACAATTAATGGTGGTTCTCTCGTGTTTGTTGACAACTCACATCATTGGCTGGTAATCAAACAATGTATTTCCATGTTCGACGACAAATCATAGAACGCATGGCTAGACTTGTACACGAATGATCGAGTGAATCTAGTTTCGCGCACTTCGGATCTAGTTTCAAATGCATCCAAATATCATGATTGAAAATACACATCATCCGTAGGTGACCTTACTGACTGCTACGCAATTTGTCACATGTCCCTACCATTCCCCCGTCCCCGCACAATGGAGGACCCATTATGACCCGTGAGCAATGTCAAGCCTTGAAATACCATCATCGCATCCCTCTCCATATAATTAATATTTCTCCCGTTGATCAATTCCAGTGCACCCTAAAAATTATGAGCAGCGTGTGTCTCGGCGCTGTGCAGCCCATTATGTACCCGCAAACGAATGGGGAAATTAACACCGAGCCCGCGCCATTGGCGCTCGTCTCAAAGAGCAAATCGGCCACTGTTTATGGAAAGTTTTTTAAAAAAAGAGGCGAAGTTTCGATTACAACAACTTCGTGGATGAGT
>CM076575.1:1630047739-1630282632 GCA_034641835.2 Pinus albicaulis | reverse complement strand
AAAACGGTTTTGCACATGTATCGTTGTAATGCATGCTTCCGCCCACAGATGCATTGGTAGTCCTTGATCATGCAACATTGCTCGTGTTGAACCCAAAATAGTTCTATTCTTCCTCTCCGTGACCCCACTCTACTGTGGATTATGAGGTGTTATGATTTCTCTTCGAATTCCTTCTTTGTTGTAGAAGTTCTTGAATTTGTTAGAGATGTATTCTCCACCATTATCGCTCTTAAGAGCGTTCACTTGCTTCCCCGACTCTTTCTCCACTAATGCCTTAAACTCACATAACTTAGAGAATGCTTGATCTTTCTTCTGCATGAAGAAGATCCAACACTTATGAGAAAATTCATCAACAAAGATTACTTAGTACTTATGTTTTTCTATTGAAGCAACAGAGAAAGGGCCACACACATTTGTGTGGACTCTCTCAAGGATCCTCGAAGCTTAGTTTTCCTTCTCATGAAAGGTGGCCTTTACATATTTTCCCATATTACATCCCTTGCATGTGTTTGAGTGCGCAAGTGCACTGGGATCATAGTAGAACATGTTGTACGATTTTCAAGATGAGGAAGATGGCCTAATTCAATTTGTAGAGATTCTTAACTCGAATCCCTATCCTCTTGGTTTGACCCATTGTTTTATGTCACAGGAAATATTTTCCATCACTAAAAACAACATCATAGCCTCTATCCTCCAACATTGCGACTGAGACCACATTTTTCTTCAGACCTGGTACATGCATTACATATTTTAATTTAAATTGTTTACTTGACCCCCTCTGAAATGTAATGGTACTAATATCAGCAGCACTATACCATCTATTGTTGCCCATTTCAATATGCATCTGGATATCTTTTTCCTCCAAGTAATTGAAAATTTTCTTATCTCTCGTCATGTGAAAGGAAGCACCACTATCCAAATACCGCATAGATCCCAATGAACTGGACACCATGCATGCGATCAATGAGAATTCAAGCTCAAATTTACAGGCAAGGGCCTCACCAGCTATAGATCCTCCAGCCTTCTTGTTCTTCTTATTTTGTGGACAGTTAGTAGAAAAATTCCCATGCTTGTGACAGTGAAAACACTTCACCTTGGACATGTCCTTCTTCTTGCAATTCTTGGACTAGGATTTAGCATAGAATTTCTTCCCCTTCCCCTTCCTCGCCTTGGAAACCTAAGCACAATCCTATTCATTCTCATTCTTAGATGAAGATCCATCATTGGTGTTCCGTCTGAAATCCTCCTGATCCAAATCCGACCACAGTCATTCCCAATCTGGCAATTTTTTCCCTTCCATTGATAGAGCCTTGATAACTGTGCCAACTCTTGGGAAGTCCTAGGAGAGCCAAGTTCACCAAATCGTCATCAAAAACTATTATTAAAATTCTCCCCAGTTCATCCCTACATTGGACAAACATTGTTAGATATTTTGGAATAGTGTCGCCCTTTTCCATCTTGATCTTCCTGAGTTTATCTTTGAGTACCAATTTCCTATGGTCATTGCTGCTTTGGAATAGATTCATAAAATCCTTCCACATTGCATATGGTGTGTATTTCCCATGAAGGCTTGAGAAATTGTGGTCTCGTACTCCCTCCAACAGGATCCTCCTCACCTTTGCCACTTTCTTTTGCCATGCATCAAGATTTGTAGCATCAGGTTTAGGAACATCTTTGCCAATGAATTCCTTCAACCCATTGTCTTCGAGTACTGCCTCCATCCTGTCCTTCCAAGAAATGTAATTCGAACTGCCCTCGAGTGCATACTCTAACCTCAGGCCATTGAAATCCATTTCAATCTTGAATCAGCTGTAGCACCAAGAAATTCTTTCTGCAAATTCCAATTCTATCTAGTCACAAAATCATCTCCTGCTTCACTTCTGCAATTTCCTGTACTTTGATACCATGTAGAAATTATACAAGATGCATGTATATCTTGGATTCACCTGATATAAAAATGTACTAAAGTTAAATACTGAATCACTTATACAAATTTTTTGCAGAATTAAAAACACAATCATTAATCACATGAACATGAAGAAAGATCAATCACACACAACACAAATAATTTCTCGGGGAAATGTTACAGCTAAAAAACCTAGTATCTTATATTTTATATTAAGCATGGATCATGAAACAATTACATACAAAATTCTTCTCACAAGAGCCCTCCAGTACTCAGCTAATTGTATCAAACTGTCATATGCAAAATTGACCAACACATAGCCAATTCTTAGCCTCCAGATAGTCTGCCTTGCTTGCAAAATCCCTGATGGTAAAGATCCCTAAAAGATAGGAATTATTGCATTCCTTGCCTATGAAATTATCATGGGCACTCCAATGTATGTTTGGTTGCAAGTGTGCAAGCCAATAATCCTACAACTGATAATCAACTTCCCTTTCACCTAGAACTCAACTGGGTCTCCACTGGATCTGACATGCATGCAATTAATAATAGTAAATCCTTAGTTGCATGTGAGATCACTGATTGTGAATTAATTAATATTTAATTCACTAGATCTCTCACTAGTGTATCTTTAGTTACAACTAGCACAGCTAATTTTAACTCAACTGAATTAAACTATTTGCAACTTGCACCAACTCATGCATCATTTCACTGCTAACTCTGTTACAACTAGAATTACTTTGCATGCCTCACCAACAACCTATAACTTGAAATCCACTAGATAAATAAATTTATCACTTTCAATTAACTCATTCAAGTCCACATTGATAATAGATTACAGTTTAATGTCCATCTTAATTAAGGGATAACCAAAATAGACATGCACCTAAAAATAGCACGGTGGGCCCCACCTTAGTCTGGGTGCTTAATGCACTAGGCATGGGTGTTGAATATTATTGTTGAATCTCAACATGTATTTTTCGACTAATAGGATGATATTTGCCAGAATAAATGTTAAATTTGATGAGGAGAAAGCCATGTGATTTTCCATTGAGAGGGAGCTTGACTTGCATGCAGATGAGGAACTCTTAGTTCCAAAGGATGAACCTTAGGATGTGGATCAGCCACAAGTAGAGGATCATAGAGTGGAAGAAACCAATCATGCAGAGCCATCCATCATAAATGGTAGGAAGCGCACCAAAGAGGTAGACAAAGCATGTAGGAGAACCTACATCACAACGCATGTAGAGAAGGCCCCCAGACATGTATACTGGATACATGGCTCTTATGAGTGAGCGCATTGTGAAATAACCATCCTGATTTGAGGAAGAAGTGTAGTAGCCAACATGGGTTGATGCCATGGTTGAGGAGTATGACTCCATTATTAGAAACAGTGCATGGGAAGTTGTCCCAAGACTGGTGGGGAAGTCAGGGGTTGGATCTAAGAGGATCTACAAGGTGAAGCAAGTAGTATATGGGAGTGTGGAGAAATACACGGCTATATTTTCATCCTAAGGATTCTCATAGGTAGAGGGGATTGACTATGAGGATACTTTTTCACCGGTTGCAAGGTACTCATCGATTAGATCTATCCTTGCACTCTCAGCATAGATGGGGTGGCAGATACATCAGATGGATGTAAAGACAACCTTTCTCAATGGAGTTATTGAGGAAGAAGTGTGCATTGAGCAGCCATAAGGTTTTGAGACCTTTGACAGGGAGTCGCATGTGTGTAGACTCAAGAGAGAACTGTATGGGATGAAGTAAGCACCTCGTGCTTGGTACACTAGGATTGACATCTATTTCACAAGGTTTGGATTCAAAAAGAGTGAAGTGGAGGCAAACCTATATCATATTTTGGTTGATGGTAAGCTTTTGATTATTGTACCTTATGTTTTTGATCTTATACTAACAAGTGATGAGAAGCTCATAACTTCTTGCAAAGAGGATCTTGCAAGGGAGTTTGAGATGAAGGACATGCGGCTCTTGCACTATTTACTTGGCTTGGAAATATGGCAAAGAGATGGGGAGATATTTGTATCTCAGGGAAAGTATGCTAAGGAGATTCTAAGGAAGTTCCACATGGAGGGAAGCAAACCCATGGAGACCCCTCTTGTAGGAAACTGGAGGAAGGAGGATGCTACTTCAGGTGAGGTAGTGGATGCTACAGTTTACATGCAGCTTGTGGGTTCACTTATGTATTTGGTGAACACACAACCATATATATACTACACATTTAACCATCTTAGTCAAGCTATGATTAAGCCTACCAAGCTCTTTTGGAAGGCAAGGAAGCACATGTTGAGATATACCAGGGGCACTACAGAGTATGGATTATGGTACAAACGAATAGAGGGAGTGAAGCTTCAAGGCTTCACCGATGCATATTGGGTAGGTAGTCCATCAGACAAGAAGATAACATCAGGGGGCATCTTTAGCATAGGACCAAAAGTAGTTACTTTATACAATAGGAAGTAGAGATCATTTGCACTCAATTCAACTGAGGCAGAGTACATGGCCGCTAATTAGGCTGCATGTGAGGCCATCTAGATGAGGAAGATACTTGTTGGTTTGTTTGTTCATTAGATGGATCCAGCGGTGATACATTGGTATAACCAAAGTTACATAAAACTCTTGTAGTACATTCCCATGGAGTATTAGGATGCAGATATCTTGATGAAGGTGCTTGCGAAGAGAAAATTCGAATACCACAAAGGTAGGATCGGGGTCGCAGATAATCCCTTTCTTGTTGACAGGGAGAGTTGAAATTCAATTATAAAATGCACACGCACTAGCCCGGGATCACAAGTCACACAGTGATGGATCCTAGCGACACATTAATGTGCAACCAATTTTTAAATAAATTAGAAAATTAATTGTAATCTTATCTCATAATAACTTGTAATAGTTACATAAGTGTGATAGAATTAGTTAGTTCAATAATTTTGAGTTGAGGGTCAAAGGATAGGCATGTAGAGTGATTCTATTATTAACATGGTCCAGTTGCAGTTGTAGCACTAGTGTAGTGTGAGTGGGATCAATTAACTCACATTAATTGAGTTAAAATCAGTTTAACTAGTTCTAAATGTTTGATGAGCTAGTGGAAAATCAAGTGAATTAAAATATATTTAATTCACCAGTGGTGATCTACCAAGTAACTGATGATTCACTATTTTTAGTTGCATGCATGTTAATTATGGTGGAGACCCAATTCAGACAAAGGTTCAAGGCAAGTAAACTATCAGTTGTATTTTTAGAAAACTACACAGATGCAGTTATATAACCGTAGGAAGCCCATGATGAATTGCGCAATTAAGGAAGGTTGAATTTCCTATTTAATAGGGGTTTATTTCTCTAACGATTGCGTAAGAAGGGTAGGCTGAGGGTAGGCTAATAATTGGCAATGTGTTTGCCCAATTTTTCCTAGATTAGTGTGATCAATTGGTAGAGTGTATGAAATTGTGGTGAGCACAAATACATTGTATTGTTTTATGATTCCCTCGTTGATTATAAAATAAATATGGAGGTGTTTTGAGTAGTTTCTTTCCTCAGGAAATATCTTGTGTTGTGTGATTGATTTATTTCTCTTTTTTACTTGCATGTGATTGAGCGATTGTGTTTTATATTCTACAAATATTGTAGAAGGATTCAATATCTTGTTTTAGTACACCGCATGATCGGATTGAATCCATTGGTGTAACTTCTACTTGGTATCAGAGCTGTGTTAGGTATTTTCTACACGCACCTTGTGCACTATACTACAATAGTGCACTGGTGCGCTATTTTAAACAGGGCACACCGATTAAAAAAAATCCATTATTTAAAAGATCATGCAAGGGCCGACATGGATTGGGATCTGACTCTACAAGTGGTCCCATGGGTTAGATGTCATACTCCTATATATATATATCAATACAAACCCTATAAATCTAAAATGAAAATCCCTAATTGTGAAGTCAAAAAAACAAGAAGAAGGAAGGGTTTAACGTAAGAATTGAATTGTTTTGTTATGTTTTTGTTTTTTCTTTTCTTTTTTCTTTGAAAATGCACAGTAACATTTAAAATTTTTACTACGCATGTATTCAATCCAAAAAAACTATAAAAAAAACAATTATTATAGTAAAATTTAACAATTTTACTATACTACAGGGTTTTTGTGTGAATCACGAGATGGTTAAAATTTTGATTCTCTGAATAGTTTTGTTTTTCGAAAGTATTTTTCTGCTCCACAGTTCTCTCATGCTCTCTTGCTCGAGGTATGTCTCTCGTGCAAATCACTTCCTGAATTTTTTTGCAAAAATAATGAAATAATGAATAGCTTTTACTATTTAAAGAAATTTTTTATGAAATTAGATTTCCGAAAATAATTTGCTGCCCATTTTTCAATTTACCGTTTTTTTCACTTTAAAAATATAAATTTGCACTTTTTTTATTTCTAGATATTCATTGCATTTGTGAACTAACCACATCGTTGTGCTAGTTAATAACATTGCATCGATGCGTAGTAACTAAAATGCACCAGTGCGGTTAATTGTACATTAGCATCGATAATAATAAGTCCATTTTTAAGGCACTGAAATTAATTTTAGGTATGTACACCAAAATTTATTGTTGATTTTTCTCAAATGCAGGGAGAAAATCTCATAATTATATCAAATGAAAAATTCTTCAAAATCCAACTCGTTCCATAATATTTCTCAAATTCCAACGTGGAGTTCCCCCTATCCATCTCCAGACATAATTCCTTCAGATTTTATTTATATTTTGATTATGTAATTGAATCAATTTTTTATCCATGTGAATCAGCTGAATAAAATAAATGTATACAAATTTTTTGGTTCATGTAGATTCATAATCGAGTTCAGATGAAAAAAATATTCAAATAACTCCAAAACGTCGAAAGCTCTTATCAGGAGCAACACACCGCAAGGCGTATTTGGTAGATCAAAATGGACAACTGCTTCACCCTACCAATTATAACATTTCATCTTATAGCCACAATCCTAGGACAATGATGGTAATAATAATTTTTGGGTATATTAATGTAATTATTTCAACATTAAACCAATTAATCATGCATTGTCGACACACTTACTAATTGATATCATTTATTTTGTACTAATCATGTTCAAATATCTTTTTTGAATTTATTAGGATTCTAGTGATGATGAGCGACCTACCTAAAATATTCTATTGCACCCCACGACAATGTCAAATTGATAGAAGGTTGGATTAAGAGAAAAACTCAGAGAGGAAAGATATCAAGAATGGTTGAATCAACCACTTATTCAATTCCCACAATGTCCAGATTCACCAATTAGGAATCACTACAAAAATAGTATTTCTTCACAAGCTCGCTATGGAGGCAATCAAATAGAGGTTCGTATGGATGATTACTTATGAATTCCATGGATACAATGTTGTTAGATGCACTCCAGAACGATGATTGGCTAGGGGATGATGCTCATATCACTGGTACCTTTTTTGAAAGCCTTAAATTTGCTTCCACCACCCCTCTCTTTGGACCTGGCGGTCAATCAAAGTCTACCTAGTTGGGGACAGTGATGTTACTATACAACTTGAAAGAAAAATTTGGCTTGTTGAATGCATGTTTCTCAAAAAAATTTAGGTAATTGACCATCAAGTCCTCCCTTAGATTTTGATAAATATAATCACACAATGAACATTAAAAATGGTCAATTTTATGAAAGTTAATAATTATATCAGAATTAATGTAAATTTAATATTTTCCATGACCAACTACAAGTTATTCAAAGATCAGGTTCTTTCGAGTGATAATGTCTTTCTCGGTAGCTGCAAAGAGGCAAAGAAATTGTTGAAAATGTTGGTTGTTGAGTACATATCATATCATGCATTTCCAAATGATTGATTTCTATATATATGAGAATATGTAGACAAAGAGATATGTCCGAAATGTGGCCATGATAGGTATGATAAATAAAAAAAGAACGGCAAATCACATGGTCCTCCTTTTAAGATATTAAGGCACATGCCTATAATCCTAAGGATTAAAAGGCTCTTTTGTTGCAAAGAATTAGCTATGTTGTTGGGATGGCATGCCTCACACAGAAGTGAGTTGGGAGTTATGAGAATCCAAAAAGATTAAATAGCCATGAAGCATATAGAGGATACATGGCCTAAAAAATTCAAGGATGAAGTATGAAGTCTATGACTCAACATAGCCATGGATGGCGTCAACCCATATTCCCTCCAGAACACCAACTATTATGTTTTTCCTATAGTATTGATCAACAACAATATCCCCCCATGGTTGTCCGTGAATAATGAACATCTTATGTTGGCTCTCATAGTCCCTAGTAGAAGACAAGTGAAGAATATGGATGTCTAATTACAACCACTGGTAAACAAATTGAAGGAATTATGGGATGGGATAAATGTATATGATGTATCAAGACTCATCGCAATAGAGAGGAGTTTTACGTTGTATTGCATATGTGCTTACATGACACATGATTATCTTGGATTAGGATTTTGCTCTAGTAAATTACAGGTTTATTTATTTTATTTCTATACGTAAAAATATTATTTTGCGTATTTTTTTTTTTAATTTGTTGTAATTGTTTCGATCTTCATGATATTATTTAACGTGCCATGCATATTGTAAGCAATAATTTTGCAGGTCTTGTAACAAAAGGTTATTTTGGATGTAAATGTTGTGGACCTTCTTTGAAAGCTAGATGGTCCAACGACCTACAAAAGCTAGTGTATGAATGCTCCAAGGTATTCCTCCCAGGAGAACACAAATACAGAAGAGTAGCATACACTTTCAATGGTAAGTGAGATAAAACCCAAAGGCCTCCAATAACGACACCAGCTGAATGGATTAGAGCATATGAAAGATAGAACGAGAAGGAGTTCATAGAAATGTTCGATTCAAATGGAGAGCCTATGTTCGATGATCCAGAATTATTTGACACCTATGTTGTGAAAGTACCCATTGGGATGAAAATGAAATCTATATTTTATAACCTCCCATATTGGGAGCATCTTAAGATTACCCACTTATTATATCCCATGGATATATTTAAAAATGTTTCATCTTCTTTATGGAGGCACATATCATCGAAACAAAGTGACACATTGGTTGTTAGGAAAGATCTTATTATTTAAAAAACTAAAAAGAAACATTGGCCAAGATGATTAGAAAGTACATTATTAGAGGCAACTGGTCCCTTTAATTGGTATTTCAAAGGTGATGTTCCATGGATTTAAAAAAAATATGATATTTCTTTGGCAAAGGAAGTTATAATGGGTGTGAGGGTGCCATCTTCATATGGGGTTTCACTACGATACACCTTCACCGTGGATGAACATTTGACAGGGTTGAAATCCCATGACCATTTGAATCTTCTAAGAGTACGTATAATGTCAAAAGCATGATTTTATTACTTGTTATATTAATGAATTTTATCCCATGCAGGGATCATAAAACGTAATTAATTTTGTATATTATTGCATGTGTTTATAACTTTGTAGTGTCATTATCCTTTGTTCGTGCATGGGTGTGTGAAACATGACTTCCCCCAAGACCTAAGATGTGCCATATCTAAATTATCTGCATTTGTACATTGGATCACGTCAAAGGAGATTCATGTGGTTAGTATTCCACAGTGGCATCAAGAGATAGATGAGATTATTTATATGCTTGAGAAAGAATTGCCAACGAGTTTCATGGACTTGCAGGTTCATCTTATAATAAACCTAGTAGATGTGGTTGAATTAGTTGGGGTGGTTTCTTGTCGATGGATGTTCTTCTTAGAGAGGTACATGAAGAAATTAAAAGGTTTTGTTCGACAAAGGGAAAAACCCGAGGGATTGGTGGTTCGTATTGAGACATGACCCTATCAAAACATATTTTTGAGAACAATAATGTTATCATGCCAAGTGAGCTGAAAGATAATGAGGGTGATCATGAGAACCGAGTGTGAAATGGTACATGTGTTATTTCATCATTTATACTTTTTAAGATGGGTTTTTTATAAAGAAGAGGACTTAATATTATAACTAAGACTCTTTTTTTCGAAATATTTTAATATGTATTTTGAATTAATTTGTTTGCATTATGTTAATGTTAAAATTATTTCACTTGATAATTTTCAATTATGTTGATCTCGAAAACAATGACGCACTATATCAAGTTCTTTTTTTTATAATGTTAATTCCTAAAATAATACATCTACTTGATTACTTTAAATGTGTGTGAATGATATCTTCAAAAAGAATATTGTTATTTTTGGTATGTAAGATCATAATACATTAATGATAATTCTAAACATGAATTTATTTGTATTATTTTCCAAACTTTATTATGTTACAAAAATTCATATTATTCTAGATTTATTATTTCACAATTATTTATATTTATACAAATTCAAAAATTTACAATTATACAATTATGGTAATTTAACAATATTTACGGTATACATTTTATTACTGTAGTTATGTTTCAAAAATGACAATTAATTTACAATTTTACAAATTTACAAATTCTAATAAAATTGAATGATGAAACTACATACAATTACAATTTCACAATTCAAGTACAATTACAATTAAAATTTTACAAATATTTTACGCACAATTACAATTAAAATTACAATTACAATTTTAAAATTTTACATACGATTACAATTACAATTTCAATTTTATGATTTTACATACAATTACAATTAAAACTACAATTACAATCATTTCACAATACAATTACAATTACAATTTTACCAATATTTTACATACAAATACAATTAAAATTACAATTTTACAATTTTACATACAATTACAATCACCATGCACACAATTACAATTACAATTACAATTTTACAATTTTAAAAATATTTTACATACAATTACAATTACAATTTTAAATACAATTAAAATTAAAATTTCAATTACAATCACGACATAATATTGAATACATATCATGATTTAACATTAAAAATAAACATCACGATCATTATAACCATCGTACAAACATCATATTCAACTAAAATACACATTCAAATTCGCTAACATCATCTAATCATTGTGATCATGATCATCTAACAAAACACAAGCATTGTATAACATCATCACAACACAAACATAAAATATACATCTCATGTCAAATAACTGCTATCACATACACATCTATCTGCAAGCACATTAAATGAACATATCTAAGATGACCTAACAACATACACATCATGATAAACACCAACATGTAAATTAAGTATATCAACATGAACATAAAACACATTGACCATATATATATATATATATATATATATATATATATATATATATATATATATATATATATATATATATATAATGTCAAAAATATAAAACTGTAATATAATTGCATATAAATGTCAAATATATGGTGGTACATCAATATTAGTAATAGTTGAGGCCTACTCAGTCCATGGTGCAGCCTCATGCTTAGCTATATGGCGTGCCTTCTCCGAATGTGCTTGTTGGTCAGTCGATGGTGCAGTCTGCTTAGGAACTGCATTTTGATGACTCGTCGAGGATGCAGCCTATTCAGTGGATGATGCGGCCTGCTCAGATGGACATGCCTCCTTAGATGGACCAGTCTGTTTAGGACCAGGTGCCTGCTCAGGAATAGGTGTCTGCTGAGATGGTGTAGACTACTCAGAAGATTCCTGTTGATCAGGACTGGATGCTAGCTTCTCATCATGATCTCTGATGTGAGGTGAAGGAGGAGGAGGTGGAGTACTAGAATGATGATCACACCCCTCATGATCATGATCATCATATGAGGCGTTGCTCTGTCGTGCATTTCCACAACGCCTACCCCTCATATCCCACTCTAGTGCTCTGGAAGCTCCAATGATAAGGCGCATGAGGGTCAACATATCGTGGAGCATGCCTCTGCAGAGCCATGTAAGCCTACGATCAGCTTGGATATCTCTAATCATAGCTGGGTGGACTCCCTCATCAACCAAGATTCGACAAACTTGGTCACCCAACTCCATCCTGAATCGGGTGTCCGACCTACACCTCACCCTCGCGGGTATCTGAGCCCGATTAGGATCATGTTTATCACCCTGATCCTCCGCCTCTGCCATCTCCTCGTCAACATCTACACCTGTATCATTTGATGGGGGTGGAATCATGTCCCTAATGAATGTCCCAATATCTACAAAATATATAGTACACAACAATAATTAGACATTTTAATTAAAAAAATTAATAAAACAAGTTAAATAACATATTAGAATGAATTTGATAACTCTAATTGATTAATTAAAACAATAAAATGAAACTACATTAATTAAAAAAAAAACACTAATATTACCTCTCGCATTCGGTGGCTTATCCTGTGTGAAAAGGTTGATGGTACACCATCACCAATCCAAATCGTTGTACGAACATGGCACCAGAATAAAGGAGTGATCATCAACACTGGATATTGACTCGAATGCATCAGGAGATATCTTGGTGGGAAAGTCATCTGGCCCCACATCTACATCCGTACATGAAGCATTGACATACGAGGCTTCCAAAAAAAAATAGGCCTTGTCTCTGGAAACCTCTCAAAAAATAAACAAAATAAATCTAAAGAAAAAGGGAAGATCAACCTCCCACGTGCCTAATAACGACATCTATCTAATGTTGTACAAAACTGCCACAAAAAAATCACAAACCATCTCACAAGTCATGGCGCCTGGAATAAAGAATCAACATAAAATAAAAGGGAGAAACTAATGCATTTCCCATCACCGGTATAGTATGAAATGGTCATTAGCAGTAGTGAGAGGCACCTCACCTCCTCTGCACCAAATGAAGAAATACGTAACTGACCACCAGACACCCAAAAATATGTAGGAGAAACTATATCATCCCTAATTTTTCTCTGGGAGTATGCCAACTGACTCCCTAATGCATAGCCGATGGTGACATTTAGGAACTAGGAAAAATCCCACCCTCTCCTAGATAGGCCAGTAATAAAACATATTTCCTCCTCAGTGGGCACAAACCACTTGCCAGGACCGACCCGGAAAGCCTTTCGGCGGGCATCCCCCCTGAAGATCAGTTGTCACAGTAACCCACTATGGCCCTTTAGGGATGTAGCCTCCTCGTAGAAATTGAGAATGCCTGCCTCCCTTAGGAGCAACTGGGTGGTTTTCGTAATAGGGTGAGGGTACATAAGTCTCTCCCTCTCTCATGCCTCCCACAGTTGAATCATATCATACTAGTCCTCTATATGTTCTTGTTGTTTCCTTTGTTCTCTTCATTGACATCGCTGAATGATTCACATATTAAATACATTTTTTTATTAAATGAGAAATGTATATATATATATATATATATATAATATTTTTTTAAAAGAAAAAAATAGTTGTGCACCCAAAAAAATGTCACGCACCGGTATTAGTGTGTACTTTTTTTATCATGCAGCGTGCTCGGTGCACATGGAAAATGTTTGCACACTGAAAAATATGGTGTAGAAATTATATAACTTATGTGTTATATATCCAAGATTCTCCTAATCACACACTATTTTAACTTCATTCACAATACAAAATCTATTCCACTATTGATCATCACATGCAGAAATTAAATCAATTGCAATGCACACATGAAACCATAAAAATTCACGCACATTAACATAGTTGTTTCACGGAAAAGCCTGAAGCTAAAAACCCCAACTATATGTATATAATATATGTCATAGAGATCATGTAAAAATCCTCATACAAAGCTGATCATATCAAGCTCTCAGTATAATACAATCGCTACACACTAATCAGGCACGATCTTGCAAATCCATGCACCGATCTCTACCACCTGCTAGCCTGCCTCTACTGCGCAATCCTTGCTGAATAATGGCTTTGAATGAAATCGAATTCACCAAGCTTGCACTACACAATCCTCATTGGCATCCCCACTGAGTGTTGGATGCAATTAATGCATCACTATAGTCACAAATGATAGTCACACTTTCTCTTTCACCTACCTCTCCACTGGTCTCCACTAAATTTTCCATGCACTATTGTTAACTGATGTATTCTTCAGTTGATTAATGAGTTATTATTTAGTGAATTAATTAAATAATTAATTCACACCACTCTCACTAGTGTATCAATCAATTATACTAAATACAACTAGCTCAATTGATTCTAACTGAGTTAAACTAAATACAACTCCACCAACTACTTCTATAACTCCACCAAACTCTGTCACATGAGTTCTAATTGAAGTCCTCATGCAATAGTTCTAGTAAACCCTCAGGAATAGCGTAATTCCTTATGTCAGCTACTATGCCACATCTGTGCACTTAAATGAAGTTCTCCAAGAGAATAAGATAATGTTTAGAGTCCAAATATTATTAAGAGCTAATAATATTCGACATATCTATTTTTAGACTGGCAATCTAAAAATAGACTCGCTCATGCTCCAAAATAGAAGTCTATCTATTTTTCAAAACTTGACCAATTATCCACAAATAGCATCCTCGTAACTCATAGAATATGATCGATTTGTCTAAAATATTATATCTAAAACGGACTGCTCCAAAAAATAGCTCGAAGTGAGCTCACTTAGTGAAGGCGACTTTTCACTAAGCTCATCATCTTTTTGAATATCAACACCCTTCTCAACAAGATAGGGACGGCCCTCCACCTCAACTGCTCTCTATGGTATTCGACTTGCTCCTAGTGAGCTCGTCAAAATATCCGTATCCCGAATCTCTGTAGGAATGTAAGATAGTAACTTGATCTTCCGTTGCACACAATCTTTGATATGATGATACCGCATGTCAATATTTTTAGATATATCATGAAATACTGGATTAATCGAGAGTTTAATGCAACTCTGATTATCACAATATATCACATTAGGATCTAAGTGTGAACCAAGCAACCCGACCAGGATCTTCCTCATCCATATAGCCTCGTATGCATCCAAACTTGCTGCCATGTACTCAGCCTCCACTGAATTGAGTGCCACGGATCTCTGTTTCCTGCTGTACCAAGAAACTGTTGTAGACCTGATACTGAATATCCCTCCAGATGTGCTCTTTCTATCCGTTAGGCTCCCTGCCCAATCTGCATCCGTGAAGCCATGCAGGTTCAACTCATCCGACTGTCTGTACCATAATCCATATCCCGATGTGCCCCTGAGATATCTCAGGACATGCTTGCCTGCCTTCCAAAAGAGCTTGGTAGGCTTAACCATAGCTTTTGAAAGATGGTTAACATCATAGCATATGTCTGGTCATGTATTGACCAAATACATGAGCGAACCAACCAACTGTCGATAAACAGTGGAATCCACTACCTCTGCCGATGTAGCATCCTCTTTCCTCCAACCATCAGGAAGAGGAGTGTCGATAGCTTGCATCCTTGCATGTTGAACTTATCCAGTATCTCCCAGGCATACTTTCTTTGAGACACAAACATTCCGCCCTTCCACTGCCAAATTTTCAATCCCAAGAAATAATGAAAGAGGCCCAAGTCCTTCATCTCAGATTCCTTTGCAAGATCTGCCTTGCATGAGTGTATCAACAGTTCATCACCCGTTAGTATCAAATCATCTACATAAAGTACAATGATTAACAACTTAACCTCCACAACAATTTGGTATAGGTTCGGGTCTGCCTCACTCTTGGCGAAACCAAGTCCGGTGAAATAATTGTCTATCTGTTTGTACCAAGCACGAGGTGCTTGTTTCAGCCCATACAACGCTCTTTTGAGCCTGCACACATGTGACTCGCTGCTAAAGATTTTGAATCCTTCAGGCTGATCTATGCACACCTCCTCCTCAATGACTCCGTTGGGGAACACACTCTTCACATCCATTTTATGAATGTGCCAATCCATCTGCACTGAGAGAGCAAGGATGTTCCGTATGGAAGAATACCTTGCGACAGGTGCAAAGGTTTCTTCATAGTCAATCCCCTCGATCTGTAAGAAGCCCCGGGCAACAAATATTTCCTTGTACTTCTCAATGCTCCCGTAAGCAGTTTGCTTCACTTTGTAGATACATCTTGAACCTACCACTGTTTTCCCTTCAGGCCTTGGGACAATCTCCCATGCATTTTTTTTGACAATCGAATCATACTCTTCCACCATGGCATCTACCCATGTGGGATCTTCCACAGCTTCCTCGAAAGAAAATGTTTCTGTCATGATACACTTGCTCATCAGAGTCATGTATCTAGTAAATCAATCACGTGACTGTATCTGTCTACGCTGTGATGTAGGTGCTCTACATTTTGTACTGCATCAAGATTCAGTCGCTCAGCTTCTGTAGTGCGCTTCTGCCCTCTAATTTTTGGTGCTACATTAGTGGTTTCTTCCACTCCCTAAACCTCCTCTTGTGCCTAATCCACATCCAGAGACTCATCTTTAGGAACAGGTAGCTCCTCATCTACATGCAAGTGTAGCTCCCTCTCAAGCGACAACTTCATGGCTTTCTCCTCATGAAATTTGATATCATGTCGCACAACAGTCATCCGACTGTCTGGAAAATACACACGATAATTGTGGGGTGTTTCTGTGTACCCCAAAAATATCCCAACCTCTGCGGTCGGCTCCAGCTTCTTCCTGGCATCCTTCTTCACATGAATGTAAACAGGTGAGCCAAAAATCTTCAAATGAGAAATATCAGGCTTCTTACCAGAAAACGCCTCTTTTGGTGTACGCATGCTAAGTACTCTATGAGAACAACGGTTTTGCACATAAACCATAGTGTTGCATGCTTCAGCCCACAAGTGTATGGGAAGGCCCAGATCATGAAACATCGCCCATGTAGCACCCACGATTGTTTTGTTCTTTCTCTCCGCGACCCCATTCTGATGTGGGTTATGAGGCGCTATGAGCTCTCTTCAAATTCCTTCTACGTTGCAAAAGTCTTTGAATTCACCAGAGATGAATTCACCACCATTATTGCTCCTTAGAGCTTTCACCTGCTTCCCCGACTCTTTCTCAACCAATGCCTTGAACTCACAGAACTTTGAGTATGTCTCGCTCTTCTTCTGCATGAAGAAGATCTATCACTTATGAGAAAAGTCATCAACAAATATTACATAATACATGTGCTTTTTTGTCGAAGCTACTGAGAAAGTTCCACACACATCTATGTGAATTCTCTCAAGGATCATCGTGGCATGAATATCCTTCTCATGAAAAGTGGTCTTCACAAATTTTCCCAAATTACATCCCTTGCACTGATTTGACTGCGCAAGTGTACCCTTGGGAAGTCCGGTAGAAATCTACTGCAAAATTTTCAAAGCGTCATGGTGAATATGGCCCAATCTCCTATTCCACAATTTTCCCTCATCTCGGCTCACCACTGCTTCTGCTTTTCCTGCATTTTCTGCGCAGCCATCTATCTTCAATTGATAAAGGTTCTTAACTCAAACACCTATCCTCCTAGTTTGATATGTTGCTTTACTGCGCAGGAAAGCCTTCCCCTCACTAAAAACAACATCATAACCCTTGTCTTTGAACATTGCCACAGAGATGAGATTCTTCTTCAATCCTGGAACATGCATGAAATCCTTCAAGATGAAAAATTTTCTAGAATCGCTCTCAAAGGAAATGGTCCTAATACCAGTCGCACTATATCTACCATCATCACCCATCTCGATGTGCACTCCACTATACTTCTCATTCAGATCACTAAACAAATATTTGTCTCTGGTCATATGGAAAGATGCACCACTGTCAATAAACCACACTAATCCCATCACACTTGAGACCAAGCATGCGATCAGCAAAAAATCCAGCTCAAACTGCGAGGCTAAAGCCTCTCCAGCTGCAGATCTAGTAACCTGCTTATTTTTCTTCTTCTGTGGACAATTAGTGGTGTAATGTCCATGTTGGTGACAGTGAAAGCACTTCACCTTGGACAAGTACTACTTCTTGCCTTTCGCACTGGATTGAGAAGGATTTTTCTTTCCCTTCCCTTTCCTTGCTTTGGCAGCCAAAGTGTAATTTTATTCATCTTCATTCTTTGATGAAGATCCATCCCTGGTACCCCGCCTTATCTCCTCCTGCACAATATCTGACCAAAGTCGCTCCCATCCCAGCAGTTTCTCCCGTCCATTGACAGAGTCCTCGTAGCTATGCCAACTCTTCGAAAGCCTAAGGAGAACCAAGCTCACTAAGTCCTCTTCATCTATAGTAACCCCCACACTTCCTAGCTCATCTTTGCAGTGGACAAACTTCGTGAGGTACTTGGGTATACTATCGCCTTTCTCCATTTTTATTTTTCTGAGCTTGTCTTTAAGCGCCAAATTCCTTTGGTCACTTCTTCTTTGGAACAAGTCTGTCAAAGCTTTCCACATCAAGAATGGAGAAGCTTTATCGTGAAGGTTGGACACTATGTGATCCTTCACACCTTCCAACAGAATTCTTCGACATTTTTCTGTCTTCTTTTTCCATGAGTCAAGTGCAGCTACATCGCTAGAAGCAAGTTTTGGAGTTTTTGCATCTATGAACTCCTTCAACCCATTATCATCTAGCACCGCCTCCATCCTGTCCTTCCATGAAATATAATTCAAGCTTCCATCAAGGGCATACTCCAATCGCAATCCGTTGAAAGTCATTTCAATGAATGCTCAACTTCAACACCAAGAAAACACTGCAGCAAATTCGAATTCCACCAGCTCAAAACTAAACCGCTTCAATAATTGCAATCTGCTCTAATCAATATAGCTCTGATACCATGTAGAAATTATATAACTTGTGTGTTACATATCCAAGATTATCCTGATCACACACTATTTTAACTTCATGCACAATACAGAATCTATTCCACTATTGATCATCACATGCGGAAATTAAATCAATTGTAAATGCACACATGAAACCATAAAAATTCACACATTAATGGCTAGGCTTGTTTAATTGAAAGCCTACAGGAAGCTGAAAGGGCCAAACATATGTATAATATATTTCATAGAGACTGCGTGTCAACTCTCATACAAATTTTTATATCAAGCTCAACATCTAATACAATCGCTAATAATAATAAATTCAAAATGTATCTTGGCAAATCCATGCACCAATCTTCACTACACCGTTAGCCTACTCTCATTGCTAAATCCCCGTTGAAGAATGGATCCTAATAAACTCGACTTTTGAAGCTAATCGTGAACTTAATGCTAATTATCCATCGAGGTTGATGCAATCAATGCATCACTATAGTCACAACTGATAGTCACACTTGCTTCTTCACCTACCTCTCTCCACTAGTCTACCCAATCGTCTATGCACTATAGTTAATCGATGTATTCTTCAAACTTGATTAATGAGTTATTAATTAGTGAATTAATTAAATAATTAATTCACACCACTCTCACTAGTGTATCAATCAGTTAGACTAGATACAACTAGCTCAATTGAGTCTAACTGAGTTAAACTAAATACAATTCCACCAACTACTTCTATAACTCCACCAAACTCTGTCACATGAGTTCTAACTGAAGTCCTCATGCATTAGCTCCAGCAAACCCTCAGGAATAGCGTAATTCCTTCTGTCAGCTGCTGTGCCACATCTGTGCACTTAACTGAAGTGCTCCAAGAGAATAAGATAATGTTTAGAGTCCAAATATTATTAAGAGCTAATAATATTCGACATATCTATTTTTAGATTGGCAACCTAAAAATATATTCTGCCCAATATGTCTAAAAATAGAAGTCCATCTATTTTTCTAACTTGACCAACCATCCACAAATAGCATCCTGCAACTCATAGAATATGATCGACATGTCTAAAAATAGACATAGTCTAAAAATAGACTTTGCGCCAAAAATAGCCTGCGGGCCCACTTAGTGAAGGTGACTCTTTTCACTAAGCTCATCATCTTGTTGAATCTCAACATATGGAAATATTTTTCTGTGGTGCATTGATAAAACTATCTGCCCCAGGGCAGATAGTTTGGTCAACACAACACCTAACAACAATACATGGTCAATAGTGTGGTCCTATAAATGACCGCACTGCTGATCATGTACTGTTGTTGGGTGAATGGTGGGTTGACCAAACTATCCGCCCCAGGGCGGATATTTTGGTCAATGCACCGCCCAAAAATAGTACATGGTCAATGGTGCAGTCCAGTAAACTATCGCACCGTTGACTATGTAATGCTGTCATGTGGGCAACGCACTGACCTAACTATTCGCCCCGGGGCAATTAGTTTGGTCAAAGCACCGCCCTCTCAAAACTAGTACAAGTAAATGGTGTAGTCGTTTAAACAACCGTACCACCATGTTATTTTTTAAATTAGTCATGGTGTGTGCGTTTTCGATACCACATCGAAAATCAGTGCATTTTCCATTCACATCGTTCACGGTGCGGCCTGTAAATTTACAAGCAGCACCATGAATAACACGAGTTGAACAGCTCGAGCGAACCATGTAGCATATATATATATATATATATATATATATATATATATATATATAGATATAGATATAGATATAGATATAGATATATATATATATATATATATATATATATATATATATATATATATATATATATATATATAATGGTTAATTTTAAGTTTTTTTCAAAATCTAGTCCTCTAAAACGTTTAGTTACTGAGAAACAAGTAGAATACCTGTACATTTGTGCGTCGAGGAGGCATATTTGATGAGGAATTGAAGAAACCAAATTTTCCCACCGTTTTCGAAAATTCGAACTACACAAGGTGGGCAATGGACGACAACAATGCGTGCAATGGGAGCACCAATGGCAGGGAGTCTCACACAAGACAAACTCACACTGGTGCTTGAGAGGCATGGAGCACTGAAGAAGTAAAAATGATGTTTTTATGGACGGTAATTTTTTTTTATTTAACCCTGTTTCGATGTGCGGGTTTTTGAGACGCACCGGTGGTATTATCGATGGCGCACCACACGTCATTACTATGTGCTAGATTATGGAGATGCACCAGACTTGTTTATACGTAGATCACTAGTGCGCTACAATACTTAGATATAAAGAGCGGGTTTGTACACAGAGCACAGTGTCTCAGTGTGCCAATTTTTAGTGCGCACCGGTGTGTTTTGTGTAAAACACATTGGTGCGATTTATGATGAGAAATGCAATGCAAAAAAAAAATCTGCAAGAACCTCCATCCACCAACCTCCTCTAGAGACCTCCACTAAAAACATATATTTGGGCTATTTTTATAAGGGGTTCCTCAAAAACATCTCCTAGAGGGTCTTGTTCTTGTAGTGCATTATCTCCCTTTCTCTCGCATCCTCTCTCCCCACTCCATCTTTAGGTCTCCCTCTCCCTCTCTTACCCTTCTCTCCCTCTCACTCCTCTCTTTCTCTATTTCTTCATTTCTCCTCTCCCCCCTCCTTCATTTTAGCTCCATCTCTCCCTTGTCACTCCCTCTATCTCTCCACCTCTATGACTCTATATCTTCGTTCTTCCCTCCAAATATATATATATATATATATATATATATATATATATATATATATATATATATATATATATAATTAAATATTATATTAAATTTAATATTGTATTAATCCAAACTTATTAAATTTAATAACATTAATATTATATTTAATATTGATATTAATATTAATATTTTAATATCAATATTAGATTTAATGATACCTTTTACATAACATGATAGCAAAATTTATAGACAACTTGACAGGGCCTAATGTTTAAGAGCATGTGTTTCCTCTTTAAAGGTCATAGATTCAAAAAAATTATGTTTATATTTAAATAAAAAAACCAAACTACCCTAAAAGTTGTAATAGAAGTCAAAAATTTAAAAAAACTTCTATTCATTTATGAAAAAACAACAATGCATTAAGCATGTTTATTTTTATATTTATTTCATTGACCTTTGCATTTCTACAATATATATATTCAATTATTTGAATCACAATCATCATTTTCCTGATGATGAAATACACATTAATTAGAAATGCATCCGCCCTTTGAATAATAATGTGGTTTTCTAGAATAGTTTTGTAAAATGTTTATGTTTATTTAATACGTCTTCAAAATACAAAATATAAATATGTATACGTGGGTATTGTAAAATTTTGTTCATTAATTTCACCGTAAAGGAGTACTCATTAAATTTTGTCAATTGAACTTTCGCATGGGAATAACCTTCCCAATTTTTATAATTGTATTATTAATTTCGATGTAAAGGAGTAATCCTTAAAGTTTGTTTCATCGAATTTTGGCCAGAGAAATAATGTTAGTTTCTTTTATCTAGATACATAATTGAAACTTTTAAACTTGCATGATAAAATCAGTGAGACCACAATTTTGAAATTAAGAAAAACATACTGTAACTAAAGTTTTAAAATTAAATCATTATGAATGTGCACGGTAACTCTACATGATCATCCTTGCAGTTGGTATCAAAATTGAAGGAATGGATGCATCATTGGACATATTACATTATTCATTTGTAAATCTTAATTTTTTTATTTTTATTTTTTTCAATACAAAAAATACAATTTTTTTCATTATAAATAAAAGAAGCTACATAAGTTCAAAAATAAAGAAAGAGAGATCATTCTAAAAAAAAAAAAAAAAAAAGACAAGATAGAGCATAAGCTAAGATACCATACATAACCAAAAAAGATCTGATGAGCTAGATGAAAACATGCTCAGACCACGAAGAAAAAGGAGCTAGAGGAACAGACAACCAAAAAATCAGACCTTGAAGGGGCCCAGATCAGAGATGGAACCATCGATCAGATACTCAAAAAAAAAAAAATTCTAGGTAGAAGAGAAACCACTGTTTTAGACAAAGCATCCACTTCCATATTTTTCTCCCTGTAGATGAGAAAAGAATGAAGCACAATAATAAGAGCCATAAAATAATATAACAATGGGACCTCCATATAATTCCTCTCCAACATCCAATCAATGAATATCTTAGAGTCACCAACCACCTTCAAGGAATAGATGTCCAACTAGGCATCACTCTATCATAACCCCCACAGTGACACTACCTCTGCCTCCACCATTTTAACAGAAGTGAAAAGCCCTGCTATGGTAGATTTTAATGACAACCCCACAACCATAGACCCGAGCTATAGAGGCCCCATCAAAGAAGCCCAATGGAAAAATAGACCACAAATCCAAAAACTACACAGAATGTCGAGAAGGCAGAGGAGACCAAGGGCCCATATCGAGGAAGTATCTGACTATTTTGATGTTGAAAAATGACAGTCAATGATTCGATCCTTTAAAATGGTGGTGTTCCTAGAGCCCCAAATCCCCTAAAAGACATATAAGGGGAGAGCTTGATAGGGCCTATGACATGTAGGCCAATACATTAAGCAGTCAAAGAAGGAGAGCCAACCACCGACGATCCTAAGGTTCAATCATTCTTCCAAATGATCCCAAATAGCATTCACGAAAGTGAAATATAAGAAAATATGGAAAACATCTCCCAGATAGCATTCACGAAAGTGAAATATAAGAAAATATGGAAAACATCTCCCAGATAGCATTCACGAAAGTGAAATATAAGAAAATATGGAAAACATCTTTAGAGGTTGTATGACAAAAATGTATAGCTACATGGGTACCTCTCCCAGGCATTGGAGAGCATGTATCCCAAGCTCCCACGCTCTTGGGAGATTTTAGGAAACGTTCCAAAACCATCAAGAGCTTCAATGGGTATTTTGGAGCTTTTCGGGATCTTCACTACAACAATTTTTTGCCATTTTGGGAGCTTTGCTGCAATGAATAAGTGCAAACTTAGGTTTAATTGACGCTGCCACCTTGGGTGCTACTTAAATTAATGGAATTGTGTGAAAATAGGGGTGTGTCATTGGATCTAGAATCTAGATATGGATATGGGTTTGGAACTACGAAAAACAACACGTTTATGGACAGCCCTTTTATCCAAATGAAGATGAGGTGCCCGCAAATCTTGATTCACATGATTTGGATGGAAATAAATAATTTTTTTTATTTTTATTTTTAATATATATTATATTATTGTTGCTACCAACTTGACTTTTAACGTACCAGAAGTACCCACTTATCATATCCAAACATTTATGCTCTTCAAAACAGGTGTAGAGAGGCAGAGTTGTGGGACTAGAAAACCACTTTAACTCTTTGTGGGCTTCTAGTGATTCCAGTGATTCTCTACGATTGTGAACTGTGGGCTTCCAGTGAACTGGTTATCAGAACCTATCGGGTTTACATTACTTTCCTCAGGTTCTTCAGCCTCTTTTCCCTCTTCATCTACATAGTTATCATGGAAGGGTGGCCTAATTTGTTGATCATTGTCTCTTGGCCTATTTTGGGGAGGGTCTCTTCTGAAGTTTGGATTTCTATTTAAATTTTGAGAATTAGCTTGGTTTTCCCTAGGAGGCATTATTTCATTCAAGTTTATCGTTTCTATCATTCTCTCCATGGTTCTCTTTAGGTTGTCCATTTTGGTATGTATGAGGAGATTGAGGGCATGGTTTCATCTTTGTAGTTCACTCTGTTTTCTGATCTCATCCTAGTTCTCTTTTCAATCAATTTGACCTCTTCACTGATAGCTACCCTTTTCATTTCTTCTAAAGTTGTGAGGTCCCTCTCTCTCAATTGGAATGTCATGTCCAGATCATATCCTTCAGGAAATTTCACTAGTGCTAGGCCTTGTGGGGGTTTCATGTGAGGTGGGAGGGCATTGTAGATACTGTTAAACCTGGTGCAATAATCTTGTACACTTTCCCCTATATTCCTCTTAAGATTGTTATATTCAGAAAGGATTTGGAGGGGATTTTTCTTTATTTCCCACTTTTTTATGAAAGTCTGGTAGAGGGAAGGGAGATCATGTATTGTGTTAGGAGTTAATGCTTTGAACCATTTTTTGGCCTCTACTCCTAAGCTTTGTGAAAAGATCCTCATTTTAATGGTTTCTTCTTCTATTTCCACGTAATCAAAGGCATCATTTATCCTATATACATGCTGTTGGGCAGTGATGGACTCAGCTCCTGTGAAATTAGGGATCTTGGATTGGTAGTCATTTGGAAAAGGCACTAGAGGTTGAGGTAAAGCCAAGGGGGCATACCAAGCTGCCATGATAGGAGCTAATGGAGGGTTTACAAGAGGAGAGTTAGTGAAAGGAGATGTATGATGAAGCGGAGTGGTTTTCACAGTGGTGGTATGGATGCGTATGGTGGAAGTACTTGGACCAAGAAATTGATTTTGAATAGATTTGGTATGGAAAGAGTTGAAGTGATGGAGAAGATGAAAGTAAGGTGGTGTGGAAAGAGAAGCTTCTCTACTAGAACTCTGTTGCAAATCTATGGGCTCAAGGTCAATTTGGTCAATATCAGTTTGTGACTTGGTCCTGAAGAGGTTCTTTGTATGGTGCAAGTCAAACAGGGGATCTTGAAAAGTTGTAATATGTTCAAGTACAGAGCTTTCTCTATGAATGGTCCTAATAGTGGTTAAGTTTTCAGATCTAGAAGTTTGCCACAAAATCTTCTCAGGGTCATCAACTATGTTGGGAAGGTCTGGGTCCAGATGAGATCTGGCACTGATCCTATGTGAAGCCAAATTTCAAACTTAAAATTCAGAGAGGCTAAAAGTTTTAGGACTTTTTCCGAAGGTTGACCTCTCTTAGTGCTTGGTAAACTCTCGCAATATATAACTAGGTTCATAAACTTATCTGGGTTGTCTCGACACAAATCCAGGGAGTCAAATGAGTACTAGTGAAGCAATAGGCCTACTAGAGTCTAGTGGAGTCGCCAGGTGGATTTTTTTTCTGTTTTAAGAATGTATGTTTATGGTCCACCACCAATAACTGATAAAAAACCAATCTAGGGATGTTTTGGGGTTTTATGAGTTCCTATATGTAGCCCTAAGGTTTGTATTGAGTGTCCTATAACTGAGTCATCATTTTGATAGGATGGTGAAACAACTAGATTCTACTCTATGACTATCAGTTGATTTACTAATTTTAACTGAGGGTTAAATGAGTCTATAAGAGTTTCTTAGGTTACTATGTACTTAGTCCCACCATGATCTTCCTTATGTTAGGGTCCAGTGATTTGGCATATTGGTAGACCAAATTCACAGGGTAACATCAAACAAGCCTTTGGAGTCCTAGGACCTAACCTTCCTACACTCACAGAGGGATCTCTAGTGTTTGCAAAGGATGTGAACTTGTTTGCTTTTAGGGTTTTGATTTTTAGACTAGTTGTTAAGTGTAAGGTTTGTTGTTTGTTTTGGTTGGGTAAGATAAACAGGTAGAAGAGGTGGAGCGAGAGGTCTTTAAATCATTTAGCTATGGATTCAATGAAAGTCATGGATATCTCAATAATGAATCACAGTGCATTATAGGGCCAATCTGGCAAGGTTAATGGATCCTTAAGGTTATGTGTGAAGTGGGATGGACATCAAGTTGGTGAATAAGGTAGGGCAAAGGGAAATCAAGAATCCTTTGTGAAATACCTATAACAAGGAGGTCTTAAACACTGATAAGCAAAAGATATAACTCATGAGGTAGGGAAAAACATTAAGCTCAATGAAAATACTTAAACCAATAACCATTCAAGGCAAACGATTTCAATGAAATATAGAAGGCGAGAAACTCATTTAAATTCTAGTGATTTCACCTTCAAGCTTTAGAAAACATTTAATATCACAAATAAATTTAATTCATGAAGAGGGAACTCCTAAACATCATTAATAAAGCTATAAAGAACTTTGAGGCAAACTGATAGGCATGGACGAAGGGCAAGATCAAAACAAGACCTCTTTGACTTAACCTAGCAAGCAGTACTTCAAAGAGAGGTTTGAAGACAAAGTTTAGATAGCATCAAATAATCAGGGCTTACCATGAAACATATTTGTAAACTATCATACTAATCTATTAAAGAAAAAAACAAGTTTAGGTGGGCCTAAGGAGCAGTCAATAATTTCTTAAACTGACCAAACATAGGAAAACATCAAGGAAATAGAAGGCAGGAGGACTAAGGCACTTCAAAGAGCATTTCTCAACCTATAATTTTCTGTTCTACTGCAACAAAGAAGGATGAAACATAATGATAACAAGAAAACATGAAAAAATAAGAATACATCACCATTAACCAAGCTCAGGGATCCTGCAAACAAGCTTCTCCATCATCAATCCAAGCAAGCCATTCATAAACTCCACAACACCAATTTCTTCTCCAAGCTCATAAAAACCATGTATTGCTCTCAAATCTCATCAAATGCCAACATTTACAATGAAGCCCTCATTCTCTATTTAACTCAGCAAAGGAGGGAAAAAACCCTAGATAGGGTTGGAAATCCTCACATCCTAAGGTTGTATTTGCGTGTTCGTTTACTGGAAATACATTTTGATTACATTACATATCAACATATTCTTAGACGAATGAATGTGTTGACTGATACATTAGCTAATACTGTATTAGATATGCATTTGCGTAATTTGTAAAAAAATCTTCATCACATGACAAGATCCATACAGGAAAATAGATGTATACACGTAGTGTACACATCCATGTGAATCATAAGTCCAAAAAGTATAAAAGGGTGCCTAGCTATACGTCGAAAAGACATCATGTCTCTCAAAAAAGATGCGTAAATAAAAGCCTAGGTGTCTAGTCAGCGTGATGCTCATGATAACAAGTCACTGCCCGTACAAGCTACCTCAATAAGCAGTGAACATGCTTTGACACCCCTGCAGTGTGTCTATGGTACGTGTGAGGGACATAGTCGAATATTGCATAGTCAAGGATATCATGGGAGATTCCCTCCAAGTTGCGTATGATTTCCTCCTCCTCACCTCCCTCACCATGAGGAGCCACATCAAAGTCACGGGGAATCCTCTGCGGTATCAAAGACATGCCTATGGATATTTCTAGGCCAACATCTATAATTACATGGATTAATGTCAGAACATGCATAACAAAAAAAAAATCGTAATACTCAAAATTAAAATGAGTCTTACCCAATGCTTCATCCCAATCTTCTCCTTCCAGGAGTGGGAGATCCGCATCACCAGTGAAATTCGTGCCAAAATAGGGCCAGTCCTCCATGACAATCAGGTGTCGACAGAGCCACTAAAAAAATCCAGTCTCCAGGACATCTGTTGACCGCCCCCTGATCTTGGCATTAAAGCTGACCAAAGGACCATCCGTGGCTCCTAGGCTGGTGGTGTTGGAAATATCACTTCTTGGCGTTGGAAAATTGGTAACCATTCCAAGAAGAATGGTACCAAGATGGAGCCATAGCTGAACTGCTTCAGCTTACCATTGTTGCATTTTTTCAAGTGGAATTTTATGTTGATTGTTACTGCCTCTGCCCAGTTGTAGAGCATTGGTGGCATGTAATCCACTGCAAAAAGTAACTATGTTTTTGTGGCCTCATGTGGAGCCTGAAATCCTGCAGCTCGCGTGATGGTGGGTAGCACTACTCTGAGTGCCAGATCGAGAATGGTTTGGATATACACCTTCCCACTTTTGGATCCTTTCTATGCTTTCTGGCACAGTTTGTCGATAACCATACTCATGTTTTCCATTGTGGGCTGAGTACCTGTCATGATTGGTACTTCCCTCCTCCATGACAATTTGTTTATGAATTAAATATCTGAGACCTCAATCTCAAGTTCCTAATCACGAATAATGAATATTTCCTGATCAATGTCCTAGACATTGATCAAGTACTGCAATAGCTCCGGTTGAGCTCTAAGACATGTTGCCATAAAGAATTTCTTGAACCTGCAATCTATAAGAGCTTCCATGCATCTCACATTTCCCATGGCTTCCTCATCTTCTTCACTATGTTCTTGTTCTTTCTATTCGATCACCATTTTTTTTCTTTCACACCTGCAAAAACATCCATATAGTTGTCATTAGCCAAATTAAATGATTTTTAACTAGTTAAATTGGGCTCATTGTTTTAATTTTAAAGCTAAAAATGGTTGTCACAGTTGGCGTGACTGTTTTAAAAACAACCATGCCAATTGGTGCGCCCCCGTTTGATTTTTAGGTCGGCTGGGACGAGTCTGTGCCCAATACCCACACCAATCACTGTGACCTAATTTTTACAAAATCCCCCTATAGATCTACAAAAATGGGTTGTAGGTAATGAAAATGCTATCAAAATGCAGGGAAAGATATGAGTTCTTACTTGGAACAGACATATTCACGATTGGCCTTCCAAATTTCCCGCTTTCAGCTCCGCAAAATCACAGTGAAAAAAGGTAACAAATTGCTCAAAATAGGTAAAAGTGAAAATTAATTTTCTTTTACCATTTTGGCATTTTATAAACTTTTCAAAACCCTAATTAGGTTTTGAAGCATATTTTTCGATTAATTTTCTATTTTATTTTGAAAAATGGGTTTTACGTGCATCTCTTGTGTAGCGACAGGTCCTCGACGTGACAATGATGAAGTAATGAGTTGTATTTTATAATTTTTTGGACTCGGTAAAAACACGAAAAGGTCATATTTGGAGTCATATTTCAACCTTTTTCTGACTCTCAAAAATTGAAAATATTGCTGAGACTCTTGTCGTTTTGAACTCGTTAAATGGCTGCGAAACGATATCTACCCACTATATGTTTACCCCTTTTTCGGGCTAGGATAGATTATTTATGAAAAAAAAATACATTATCCTATTGCGACTAAGAGGTTCTCTCAAACATATTTTTCTACCTTTTTGGATCTGTGAGACTACCTACAAAAAAAGAATTGTTGGAGTTTTACTTTTTGTCTCTTTTCAAACTCTCTAAACATTTTTTCACCCCTAAAATCCTCTTTTCTAGAGATTTTCAATAGTAAGCAAGTTTTTCTTCAATGTCAATCATATAAAATGTCTTGCCCGGTAGCTGCGAAGAGGAAAATAAATTTTTGAAAATGTTGGGTGTTGAGTGCATATCATATCATGCATGTCCAAATGATTGTATTCTATATAGATGAGAACATGTAGACAAAGAGATATGTCCGAAATGCGGACATGAGAGGTATGATAAATAAAAAAAGAAGGGTAAATCACATGCTCCTCCTTTTAATATATGAGGCACATGCCTATAATCCCAAGGATTTAAAGGTTGTTTTGTTAAAAAGAATTAGCTATGTTGTAGGGATGGCATGCCTCACATAGAAGTGAGTTGGGAGTTATGAGAATCCAAAAAATTCAATAGCCATGAAGCATATAGAGGATACATGGCCTAAAAAATTCAAGCATGATGTATCAAGTCTATGACTCAACATATCCATGGATGGCGTCAACCCATGTTCCCTCCAGAACACCAACTATTATGTTTGTCCTATAGTAGTGATCAATAATGATATCCCCCCATGGTTGTCCGTGAATAATGAACATCTTATATTGGCTTTCATAGTCCCTAGTAGAAGACAAATGAACAATATGGATGTCTGCTTACAACCATTGGTAAATGAATTGAAGGAATTGTGGGATGGGATAAATGTATACAATGTATCAAGACTCATTGCAATAGAGAGGAGTTTTACGTTGTATGGAATATGTGCTTACACGACACATGATTATCCTATATTAGGAGTTTTCTCTGGTAAATTACATGTTTATTTATTTTATTTTTATACGTAAAAATATTCTTTCGCGTATTATTTTATTTAATTTGTTGTAATTGTTTCGATCTTCATGATATTCTTTAACATGCCATGCATATTGTATACAATAATTTTGCAGGTCTTGTAACAGGAGGGTATTTTGGATGTAAATTTTTTTGACCTTCTCTGAAAGCTAGATGGTCCAACGACCTACGAAAGCTAGTGTATGAATGCTCCAGGGTATTCCTCCCAGGAGAACACAAATACAGAAGAGAAGCATACACTTTCAATGGTAAGTGAGAGAGAACTCAAAGGCCTCCAATAACGACACTAGTTGAATGGCTTAGAGAATATGAGAGAGAGAAGGAGAAGGAGTTCATAGAAATGTTCGATTCAAATGGGAGCCTATGTTCAATGATCCAGAATTATTTGACACCTATGTTGAGAAAGTACCCATTGGGATGAAAATGAAATCTATCTTTTATAGCCTCCCATATTGGGAGCATATTAAGATTACTCACTTATTAGATCCCATGCATATATTTAAAAATGTTTCATCTTATTTATGGAGGCACATATCATCGAAAAAAAGTGACACATTGGCTGTTAGGAAAGATATTATTACTTCAAAAACTAAAAAGAAACATTGGCCAAGACAATTAGAAAGTGCAGGATCAGAGGCAACTGGTCCCTTTAATTGGTATTTCAAAGGTTATGTTCCATGGATTTAAAAAAAAGATGATCTTTCTTTGGCAAAGGAAGTTATAATGTGTGTGATGGTGCCATCTTCATATGGGTCTTCACTACGATACGCCTTCACCGTGGATGACCATTTGACAGGGTTGAAATCCCATGACCATTTGAATCTTATAAGAGTAAATATAATGTCAAAAGCATGATTTTATTATTTGTTATATTAATAAATTTTATCCCATGCAGGGATCATAAAACGTAGCTAATTTTGTATATTATTGCATGTGTTTATAACTTTGTAGTGTCATTATCCTTTGTTCATGCATGGGTGTGTGAAACGTGACTTCCCCCAAGACCTAGGATGTGCCATATCTAAATTATTTGCATTTGTACACTAGATCACGTCAAAGGAGATTCATGTGGTTAGCATTCTAGAGTGGCATCAAGAGATAGTTGAGATTATTTATATGTTTGAGAAATAATTGCCGACGAGTTTCATGGACTTGCAGGTTCATCTTCTAATGCACCTAGTAGATGTGGTTGAATTATTTGGGGTGGTTTCTTGTCGTTGGATGTTCTTCTTAGAGAGGTACATGAAGAAATTGAAAGGTTTTGTTCGACAAAGGGAAAAACCAGAGGGATTGGTGGTTCGTATTGAGACATGACCCTATCAAAACATATTTTTGAGAACAATAATGGTATCATGCCAAGCGAGCTATAATATAATGAGGGTGATCATGAGAATCGAGAGTGATATGGTACATGTGTTATTTCATCATTTATACTTTTTAAGATGTGTTTTTATAAAGAAGAGGACTTAATATTATAACTAAGACTCTTTTTTTTGAAATATTATAATATGTATTTTGAATTAACTGGTTTGCATTGTGTTAATGTTAAAATCATTTCACTTGATCATTTTCAATTATGTTGATCTCGAAAACAATGGCGCACTGTATCAAGTTCTTCTTTTTTTATAATGTCAATTCCTAAAATAATACATCTGCTTGATTACTTTAAATGTGTGTGAATGATATCTTCAAAATGAATATTGTTATTTTTGGTATGTAAGATCATAATACAATAATGATAATTCTAAACATGAATTTATTTTTATTATTTTCCAAACTTTATTATGTTACAAAAATTCATATTATTCTAGATTTATTATTTTACAATTATTTATATTCACACAAATTCCAAAATTTACAATTATACAATTATGGTAATTTAACAATATTTACGGTATACATTTTATTACTGTAGTTATGGTTCAAAAATGACAATTAATTTACAATTAAAATTTTACAAATATTTTGCATACAATTACAATTAAAATTACAATTACAATTTTACAATTTTACATACAATTACAATTACAATTTCAATTTACGATTTTACATACAATTACAATTAAAACTACAATTACAATCATTTCACAATACAATTACAATTACAATTTTACCAATATTTTACATACAATTAGAATTAGAATTAGAATTACAAGTACAATTACAATTTTACATTCAATTACAATCACCATGCATACAATTACAATTACAATTTTACATACAATTAAAATTAAAATTTCTATTACAATCACAACATAATATTGAATACATATCATGATTTAATATTAAAAATAAATATCACGATCATGATAACCATCGTACAAACATCATATTCAACTAAAATAGACATTCAAATTCACTAACATCATCTAATCATCGTGATCGTGATCATCTAACAAAACACAAGCATTATATAACATCATCACAACACAAACATAAAATATACATCTCATGTCAAATAACTGCTATCGCATACACATCTATTTGCAAGCACATTAAATGAACATATCTAACATGACCTAACAATATAAACTCCATGATGAACACCAACATGTAAATTAAGTACATCAACATGAACATAAAATACATGGACCATATATATATATATATATATATATATAACTGTATAATGTCAGAAATATAAAACTATAATATAATTGCATATAAATGTCAAATATCTGGTGGTACATCAATATTAGTACTAGTTGAGGCCTACTCAGTCCATGGTGCAGCCTCATGCTCAGATAGATGGTGTGCCTTCTCCGGATGTGCATGTTGGTCAGTTGATGGTGCAGTCTGCTTAGGAACTACATGTTTATGACTCATTGATGGCACAACCTCATCAATGGATGATGAAGCCTACTCAGATGGACCAGCCTACTCAGGACCAGGTGCCTGCTCAAGACTAGGTGTCTGTTGAGATGTTGCAGTGTGCTCAGAAGATTCCTATTGATCAGGACTGGATGTTGGCTGCTCATCATGATCTATGACACGAGGTGAAGGAGGAGGAGGTGGAGTACTAGAATGATGATCAAACCCCTCATGATCATGATCATTAGATGAGGCGTTGCTTTGTCGTGCATTTCCACGATGCCTACCCCTCCTAGCCAGCTCTAGTGCTCCAAAAGCTCCAACGATATGGAGCATGAGGGTCAAAATATCATGGAGCATGCCTCTGTAGAGCCGTGTGAGCCTACAATCATCTTGGATATCTCTAATTGTAGTTGTGTGGACTACCTCATCAACCAATATTCGATAAAGTTAGTCGCCCAACTCCATCCTGAATCAGGTGTCTGGTCTACGCCTCACCCCCGCGGGTATCTAAACCCAATTAGGATCATGTTTATCACCCCGATCCTCCACCTCTGCCATCTCCTCATCAACATCTACACCTGGATCATTCGGTGGGGGTGGAATCATGTCCCCAATGAATGTCCCAATATCTACAAAATATATAGTACACAACAATAATTAAATATTTTCATTAAAAAAAATTATAAAACAAGTTAAATAACATGTTAGAATGAATTTGATAGTTCTAATTAATTAATTAAAACAATAAAATGAAACTATATTAATTTAAAAAGAAACACTAATATTACCTCACGCATTCGGTGGCTCATCCTGTGTGAAGAGGTTGTTGGTACACCACCGCCAATCCAAATCGGTGTACGAACATGGCACTAAAATAAATGAGTGATCATCAACACTAGATATCAACTCCAATGCATCAGGAGATATCTTGGCGGGAAAGTCATTTGGCCCCACATCTGTATCCGTACATACAGCATCAACATATGAGGCTTCGAAACAAAATTAGTCCTCATCTTTAGAAACCTCTCAAAAAATAAACAAAATAAATCTAAAGAAAAATGGAAGATCAACCTCCCACGTGCCTGAGAACGACATCTATCTAATGTTGTACAAAATTGCCACACAAAAAAATCACATACCATCTCACAAGTCGTGGCGCCTGGAATAAATAATCAACATAAAATAAAAGCAAGAAACTAATGCATTTCCCGTCACCGGTATAGTGTGAAATGGTTGTTAGCAGTAGTGAGAGGCACATCACCTCCTCTGCACTAAATGAAGCAATACATAACTGACCACCGGACACCTGAAAATATGCAAGAGAAACTATATCATCCCTAATGTTTCTCTAGGAGTATGCCAACTAAATCCCTGATACATAGCGGACGGCGACATCTGGGAATTGGGGAAAATCCAACCGTCTCCTAGATAGTCTAGTAATAAAATATATGTCCTCCTCAATGGGCACAAACCACTTGCCAGGACCGACCCGGAAAGCTTGTTGGCGGGCATCCTACCTGAAGATCAGTTGTCCCAGTAACCCACTATGGCCCTTCAGGGATGTAGCCTCTTCATAGAAATTGAGGATGTCTGCCTCCCTTAGGAGCAACTGGGTGGCCGTCGTAATAGGGTGAGGGTACATAAGTCTCTCCCTCTCTCGTGCCTCCCACAGTTGAATCATATTATATTTGTCCTCTATATGTTCTTATTGTTCCCTTTTTTCTCTTCGTTGACGTCACTGAATGATTCACATATTAAATACATTTTTTTATTAAATGAGAAATATATATATATATATATATATATATTTAAATAAAAAAATAGTTGTGCACCCCAAAAAAAAGGTCACGCACTAGTATTAGTGTGTACTTTTTTATCATGCAACACGCTTGATGCACATGGAAAATGTTTGCACACCGAAAAAGATGGAAATATTTTTTTGCAGTGCATTTATGAAACTATCTACCCCAGGGCAGATATTTTTGTCAACACACCACCTAACAACAATACATGGTCAACAGTGTGGTCTTGTAAATGACCGCATTGCTAATCATGTACTGTTGTTGGGCGGGCGATGCGTTGACCGAACTGTCTGCCCCGGGGCGGATAGTTTGGTCAACGCACTACCCAAAAAAAATACATGGTCAACGGTTTGGTCCAGTAAACTACCGCACCATTGATTATGTAATGCTATCATGCAAGCAATGCGCTGACCTAACTATCCACCCCGAGGCGATTAGTTTGGTCAACGCACCGCCCTCCCGAAACTAGTACATAGTCAACGGTGCAGTCATTTGAACAACCGTACTGCCATGTTATTTTTTAAATTATTCATGTTTCGTGTGTTTTCGGTACTGCACCGAAACTCGGGGCAGCTTCTGTTAACATCGTTCGCGGTATGGCCTATAAATTTACAAGCATCACCATGAACAATGCGAGTTGAATAGCTCGAGCGAACTGAATAGAATATATATATATATAATATATATAATGGTTAATTTTAAGTTTTTTTCAAAATCTAGTCCGCTAAAATGTTTAGTTACTGAGAAACAAGTAGAATACTTGTACATTTGTGCATCGAGGAGGCATATTTATGAGAAATTGAAGAAACTAAATTTGCCCACTATTTTCGAAAATTTGAACTACACAAGGTGGGTAATGGACGAAAGCAATGCGTGCAATGGGAGCACCAATGGAAGGGGGTCTCACACAAGACAAACTCACATCGGTGCTTGAGTGGCATGGAGCACTGAAGAAGTAAAAATGACTTTTACGGAGGGTAATGTTTTTTTATTTAACCCTGTTTCGATGTGTGGGTTTTTGAGATGCAGCAGGTGGTATTATCGATGGCGCACCGCATGTCCTTACTGTGTGTTAGATTTTGGAGATGCACCAGACCTATTTATATGTAGATCACTGGTGTGCTACAGTACTTAGATACACCGGGTGGGTTTGTACAGAGAGCACAGTGTCTCGGTGTGCCAATTTTTAGTGTGCACCAGTGTGTTTTGTGTAAAACGCATTGATGCGATTTATGATGAGAAACACAACAACAACAAAAAACATCTACAAGAACCTCCAGCCACCAATCTCCTCTAGAAACCTCTGCTACAAACATATATCTGGGTTATTTTTTTAAGGAGTTCCTCAAAAACATCCGCTAGAGGGTATTTTCCTTGTAGTGCACTATCTCCCTCTCTCTCGCATCCTCTCTCCCCACTCCATCTTTGGGTCTCCCTCTCCCTCTCTTACCCTTATCACCCTCTCACTCCTCTCTTTCTCTCTCTCTTCATTTCTCCTCTCCCCCCTCCTTCATTTTAGCTCTATCTCTCCCTTGTCTCTCCCTCTATCTCTCCACCTCTATGACTCTATATCTTTGTCTTTCTTTCTCTATATATATATATATATATATATATATATATATATATATATATATATATAAAACAAATTAAATATCATATTAAATTTAATAACATTAATATTATATTTAATATTGATATTAATATTAATATTTTAATATCAATATTAGATTTAATGATGTTTTTTACGTAACATGATAGAAAAATTTATAGACAACTTGAGTGGGCCTAATGTTTAAGAGTATGTGTTTCCTCTTAAAAGGTCATAGATTCAAAAAAATTATGTTTATATTTAAATAAAAACACTAAACTACCCTAAAAATTGTAATAAAAGTCAAAACTTTAAAAAAACTTCTATCCATTTATGACAAAACAACAATGCATTAAGCATGTTTATGTTTACATTTATTTCATTAACCTCTGCATTTCTGCACTATATATATTGAATTATTTGAATCACAATCATCATTTTCCTTAGGATGAAATACACATTAATTAGAAATACATCCGCCCTTTAAATAATAATGTGATTTTCTAGAATAGTTTTGTAAAATGTTTATGTTTATTTAATACATATTCAAAATACAAAATATAAAGATGTATACGTGGGTATTATAATTTTTTTTTCATTAATTTCACCATAAAGGAGTACTCATTAAAGTTTGTCAATTGAACTTTGGCATGGGAATAGCCTTCCCAATTTTTATAATTGTATTATTAATTTCAGTGTAAAGGAGTAATCCTTAAAGTTTGTTTCATCGAATTTTGGCCAGAGAAATAATGTTAGTTTCTTTTATCTGGATACAAATTGAAAATTTTAAACTTGGACAATAAAATTAGTGAGACCAAAATTTTGAAATTAAGAAAAACATACCGTAACTAAAGTTTTAAAATTAAATCATTGTGAATGTGCACGGTAACTCTGCATGATCATCCTTGCAGTTGGTATCAAAATTGAAGGATGGGATGCATCATTGGACATATTACATTCTTCATTTGTAAATCTTAATTTATTTATTTTTTATTTATTTATTTTTATTTTTTTCAATAATTGATTTCTTTTTTAAATGAAGGAAAATATTTATTTTTATTTATTTTTCTTTAATTGATTTCAAAGAAGGAAAATAATTGATTTCTTTAAATGAAATATTTACAACTCAAATATATTTATCATCAACATATATCATCATAGCTTTCTCATAATGTTGTATCTTTGCTTGGAGAATTTTACAAAATTGATCATGAAGAGGAGGGACATCTATGTATGCTGAGAAACAAACTCATAAGAGAAAGTTGAACATATAAGTATTGAATAATAGAAATAAATACAATCTCCTAGAAGAGCATAGACAATACAAAAGTGAGAGCATCATGCCAAGGAAAAAAACTTCCCATTTGATACAAATAGACGAGCTCGAGACCAACTTGGAAAAACAAAAGACCTGAGAGAGACCAACATCAACAAAAACTTGCTACTCCTAAAGGAAGATCTGCCTGATGACCTGTCAAAAAAACCAATTCTTTCAAATCTAATCCTAGATAATCCATGAAATTCCTGAAAAAAATGCATCTTTCCTCCACTGTGAGGGCACTCTTTCAAAGATAATCCACTTGCGCATTTCATTCACGTTAAATGTGATGAAAAAAAAAAGATGAAACATATATTTTAGAAGTAGGATCGTCTCCTTCCAACTGTGAATAGAAAGTGCTTGTTGAAAAGAGTGCCCCTAGAGCCAGTTGATCACACACATAGAATCACTGAAAACCTGAAGGACCTTAACATCATATTAAGAGAAAATAAAAAGTAACCTTCATGCTGCAATCAATTACACCAATGTGTTTGATGATATTCCATGTTTACCCAAGCCTTTATTAACTTGTTACCATTAAAATAGATATATATACTTGCCCCTCAACACCATTTGTAGACGTCCCATAAAAAAATAGTGATTTTCAAGCACCAAAACAGGAGGTCCGAGTTGGCGAACCCGAACTTTCTATATTCATGAAGGAAACCAAGGATTTGAGGTGTGATATAATGTAGATCTAACATCTGTCTTTGAAAATCAAATAATTGTGAGATTTCCATATCCCACTCAATAAAAATAGACAATCCAGAATTGATTCTGATGTGAGAATCCCACTAATAAAACAACCTTCCAATTCTTTATAAAAAAGGAACCGAAATTTTTTAAGGAAAGAAGTGACACTCTCCATACTTTAAGAGCAAAGGAGCATTCAAAGAAGAGATGTGAAACATATTTCCCATCCACAACACATAGAACACATTTTTTTAGCCCCTAAAATTCTTTTTTCTGGAGATTTTTAATAGTAAGCAACTTTTTCTACAATGCCAACTATATAAAAAAATTTAATTTTGGAGAAATAGAGGAAGCCCAAATCTTCTTATACCACCATACATTTACATACCAACATACATTAACATCTGAATGAGAATTACTACAAAGAGCATCCTAAATAGCCTTTACATAAATTTAGTGAGTTAAAAAATGCCAAACCAAACCAATGAATACATTCCAACTTCTAACGTAATATCCCTCGTAACCAAAACTAAGATAAAAGAGTCCCATTCAATAGCAACAACCCGTGAAAACCAATCTGAAGAGAAGATAACCAAGAAAAAAACCATCCTAAACAAAGGATCCAAATTTGCTCCAAATATATAAAACCATGAAAATTTAAACTTGAAATAAGAGAATTTCATAGCAAGAGATAAAGAAGTGGTCTCCGGTTATCTACGGAATCATTACTTCAGCATTTCAGTGATTCTGAATTATTTCATTCGCTTTTGGGGCCGATTCCTAGCGGTATAAGCAGATTTGGTGGACTTGTGAGAAATTAAAATGGTGGTCCGATTCCTAAGATTTTTCGTGCGAATAATTGGACATTAAATTGTTTTTTCGTCGATCTTTTTAAGTATTATCGGAATCACCTTGAACGTGAACTCCGTCATTGAAATGGTTTATTTATCTATTTTTTTGGTGAATTTAAATATTAAATTTATTGGAAATATTTCATTGAAATCTAATATGAGAGGAATGTATAAGTTTGTCAGTGTGTAGGTTTCTTTCAAAATAAAAATAATGTTTTAAATAGAAAAATAATATCCACCATACTAAAAAAAATGAATATGTTCTAAAGTAATTAGAATTTTAAAAAAGGTGTAAGCTATAAGATGTTTAAATCTTATAACTTAGTTATTGATAAAATGTTTTAATAATAATTAATATTGACATATATTTTAAAATATGTTAATAATAAAAAATCATTTTAATTTATGTAAAATATTTTAATGTCAATTGCATATACATTCTATTTCAATTTTTTTTTTGCTAATGTCGTAGAGCTTTACCATTTTCTATATATAAAAAAGAGAGGAGATTTCAATACATAAGCATTTAGTGACTTCAACCTGCCCGAAGGAAAATAGGTCTGTTAGCCACCTTAAGGAGTTAAAAGCCAACCAATATTGAAATAGTTTCTTTCTTCTACTAGCCGCTATATCTACTTTACTATGTCTAACAAAGTATAACTGAATACAACAAAATCTAGCCGCAAAATCCATTGGAAACTAAGAAGATCATGAATCAACCATCTGAAGAGTCAATAGGAGCTGGGTCCTTTGCAATAGACCCTGACATATCTACTTGCTACATAGATTGGAACTGCCGTTCAATTTTTCCAATTCGAGCCATTACATGGTACTGAGATACTCCAATCTCCTGAATTTCTTGTTTGATTTCCTACAGAATTGAAACCCCATTAGGGTTTCCTTCCATTTCCTGCAAATTGAGCAAGGCCTTAGCCAAAACACATTTAAGAATCCAATACGTATGGATAGATTGTTGAAAGAGGGATAGCCTCCCTGTTGTATTCCCGGGGTCTGAAATGAAATTCATGGTGTTCTCTGGCTGTTCAATGTCCTCTTCTTTGTGATTTCTTTCTCTCTCCCAGCCTTGAATTATCTTGCGAACCTATGGTGGGTTTCATGAGGAGTAGATACTGAAGATATTCTCCATGACCTCTTTTTTAGTTTTTCTACTGTGCTTGCTTGGTCCAGTAGTATGTTTTGGAAGCTTCTACTTCCATTTTTCCGTAGCCTAACGTTTTCCAGATTGACCTTTTACCATGTTTATAAGCAGAGGAGCACACGTCGACAGCAACTGAGCAACTGCTGTGAAAGTATAAAACAGGGCTGTATGCGACAAGGCAAAGTCAATAACAATATGCTTATGATCACTTATGGGGCCCACTACTTCCTTCGAAGAATTCGATACCATTGAACATGTTGCCATGCAATCACTATTGAGGGTGATAGTAGCGACATGAAGGGTAAATAGAGAAGAAATAAAGGCCAGGGAGCATGAGTCTGTATCCCAAAATCCATAACAACAAAGAGACTGGCTAACTGAACTGGGGTAACAATTTTTGTCCCTAACAGAGAGGCCGAAGCAATGATACAAAACAAAGGTGACCTACACGCCCCGCAGAGGTAGATTGTTTTGATGAAGGCGATTATGGAAAATAGAGTTATCTTGCCTTGACATACAAACAAGCTGATAGGCTTGAGATACTTTGAAATTATTAAATAATCACAAAACCAAGGTCTGAAAGGAATTATCCTTAGTATTCCGCGAGAAGGTCTTAATTTGATCATCACACAGAAACGAAGAAGGGGTTATGAAGCAAGGGTCAACTGGCGGAGCCAGAAAAACCAAAAGCAATAGGAAGGATACATTGAAGGACCCTTCGGTACAGTCATAACAGAGGAAATCAAAGATAGTCCATAATTGAAAAGAAGACTAACCATTACATCGACGAACCACATGCAAGTCAAATAAACCATCCATGAAATTAACGTCACCATTTTTATAGTGAATAGGAAGAGGTAAATTAAGTATGTAACTTAATAGAGCCATGACATACCAAGTAGTCAGTTGATGCCGTAGATCGGAAGCCTTCGGATTCTTCTTGAATTTTCCTGCCTAAAACACTGCTTTTCTTCCTCTTCTCAAGTTGCCTTAACCTGTTATGCATGCAACGCTTTTTCCATAGACGGTCTAACATGCTTTTTTGGTGCCCGGAATTACCATCTCTAGCCATTATTATTCAGCATCCTTTGTACTTGCCTGCCTCCGACCAGCTTTAGGCTGGAGCCTTAAACGACTTTAATTGACGGTGTGGTGCAAGCCGCTGCGTGACACTAGCCACATCCCATCATCCTCGATGTGGTACCCCAATTGTGGGTTTCTATTTCATTTTTAAAAAATTATGTATATATCATAAAAAAATCATTTAGTATACAATTTAAATAATGAAAAATAACATGTTGTATTTTACACTTTACAGAAGTTTGCAAGTGAAGAAATTTGATCTCTGAGCTATGTTTGATCTGTACTTATAATGGATCTATGCTCGTAATAATTAGGAAAAAAAATAATTATTTGAATTATAAATATTATGGAAATGTGAAATTAACATAAACATGTTTTAATAAAAATTAAATTCGCAATCTACATCAGAATGCCCTAATCCAAATAATTAATGAAGTTAAAATGAACAAAGAAAGGGACATTTAGTGAGATTTTCATTAGATTTTTCAAGCTATTTATTATATTTACTTAAAAACAAGAAGCAAACAATTTAAGATAAATCTCAACTCTAGAGAATAACTAGAATGACTAAAAATCTTCAATGAAAGTGAATCTGGACCATATATCTAATTTTTTGGGCTAAGAGATCTTTGTTGTAAAATTATGTGATGTGATGTTATGTAAATATAAAGTTACATAACATTACAAATAAATTAAAATACAGTGAAAAAGTAAATAAAATAAATAATTATAATTATTTATAATTAAATCAATTTAAATCCATATTCTTGATTTATTAGAAGAATTAAATCTCTTTTTATTTTAAAAGATATTTGTACTTTATAAAATTTGATCTCTTCACACACTTAATAAATCAGAAATTAAAATAAATCTAAACTAATTTAAACAAAATAAAAATTATAAAAATATATAGAATTATTTATGAGATAATTGCTAACACAGTGAAATCTGCTAATATGGATGGAAATGGTAAAGTTATTGGGCATTCGGTATCATCACCACGCACCTGCTCGTTTCCACTATAAAATTGAAATTTTTTAAATGGTTTTATGTATAATTCTCACATTACCTGCACTGAGTGGAAAATTTTCATTAAATTACTGTGAAATATATATATATATATATATATATATATATATATATATTACAATAAAATTGTCAAGGAAATATATACATACTCATTTCTTGTTGAAAACCATCAATCCTGCCCCACACCTGATCCATTATATCCCTCCCCCTCCATGCCTCCTCCCTCGTCCATGCCTCCCCCCTCTCCTCCCTCTCCACACAACGAGAATGTGGACTTTTCAGACTCCCCAATAAATTCTGTGGGATGTGATATTGAATCCCTATTAAATAACCCAAACCTTGATTTGGCTGCCCTTACCATTTTTGATAACATCCCTAGGGACCCTGATATTGTCATCTCGCCAGCTTCGGGGTGCAATATTACGGTGAGGAAAAAATCGAAATCTGCATCCAGACACTTCAGAGGGAGGCCAAAAACTAAATCCCTTTTCCGGGATGAACTTCTTGACCTCAGGGAGGTACCAATTTATTCTGCAGCTGATCTCAGGGTGCTTGGTGTTGGTGACCCGCCTGGGGCCTCCAAATGACATACATTCTCCCCTTCTATAAGAGGTTCGTTTGCTGAAATGGCAAATTCCGTGGGCCATCACGACCTGGATATCCTCCTCCTGCATGCGGGCCAGATTTTATATTTGTTTTTCTTTTCAGGTGCAAGCGAGCCATTTTTTGGATGAACATTATATGCAAGCGAGGCTGTTTCCATCACGTACTCCCTTCTCTGAATGTATCCTTCGGATGGGGTATATGAGTCGGTTTATCCACAGGTTTACTCTGGTTCCTAGAATTAAGTAGTGGCATTTTTATGGTGCAAAACTTTTTGATATAATTTGTGGACACATCATAATCTTTTTGCCTTCGTCAGTTTCTTTCTGCCAGTATATATGGGGCATCATATATTGTAACTGATTGCATTATCTATGCTTTATAATCTGCGCTATTTGTACAGTGCTGCTATGCACTGTATCATCATGTAATATGTACTGTTTTACATATCTTAATATATAAAACAGCGTTTTTTTCTTTCTGAAAATATATATATATATATATATATATATATATATATATATAACAGCTATTTACCGTGAAATATATATAATTTTCAATAAATTACCGTGAAATATATTACAGTTAATTGACCTCTGCATTTCTGATATATATCTATATATATTGAATTATTTGAATCACAATCATAATTTTCGTTTGGATGAAATACACATTAATTAGAAACACATCCGCCCTTTAAATAATAATGTGATTTTCTAGAATAGTTTTGTAAAATGTTTATGTTTATTTAATACGTCTTCAAAATACAAAATATAAAGATGTATATGCGGGTATTATAAAATTTTGTTCATTAATTTCACCGCAAAGAAGTACTCATTAAAAGTTTGTCAATTGAACTTTGGCATGGGAATAACCTTCCCAATTTTTATACTTGTATTAATTAATTTCAGTGTAAAGAAGTAATCCTTAAAGTTTGTTTCATCGAATTTTGGCCAGATAAATAATGTTAGTTTCTTTTATCTGGATACATGATTGAAAATTTAAAACTTGGAAAATAAAATCAGTGAGACCAAAATTTTAAACTTGGACAATAAAATCAGTGAGACCAAAATCTTAAACTTGGACAATTTTAAACTAAAATTTTAAAATTAAATCATTGTGAATGTGCACGGTAACTCTGCATGATAATCCTTGCAGTTGGTATCAAAATTGAAGGACGAGATGCATCATTGGACATATTACATTCTTCATTTGTAAATCTTATTTTTTTTATTTTTTTTATTTATTTTTATTTTTATTTTTTTTCAACAGAAAAAATACAAATTTTTTCATTATAAATAAAATAAGTTACATAAATTCAGAAACAAAGAAAGAGAGATCATTGAAAAGAAAACACTAAAAAAAATAAGATAGAGCATAATCTAATAGACCATACATAACCAACAAAGATCTGATTTGCTAGACGACAACATTCTCAGACCACAAAGAAAAAGAGCCAGAGGAACAGACAACCAAAAACTCAGATCTTGAAGGGGCTCACATGAGAGATGGAACCATCGATCATATACTCAAAAAAAATAATTTCTAGGTAGAAGGGAAACCACTCTTTTAGACAAAGCATCCACTTCCATATTTTGCTCCCTATAGACGAGAAAAGAATGAAACACGGTAATAAGAGAGATCAAATGATATAACAATGGGACCTCCATAGAATTCCTCTCCAACATCCAATCAATGAATATCTTAGAGTCACCAACCCAACCCAACCCAGACATGTCGATTCCTTTCGTTTCCATCTCCGGTTTTGAGGGTGAGAATATGATTGACTGTTTTCCCATCTCCACATTGTCGTGAAGTTAGTTTGTTGAGATCATGAGCGTTCTGGAAAGGAAATGCAGAAGGAGCCTAAGTTACTTAAGAATGGTGATGTTGGGTTTGTCAAGATGATTCCAAACAAACCCATGGCCATTGAAACCTTTTCTAAGAATCTTCCTTTGGGTAGTTTTGCAGTGAAAGAAATGTAGCAAATGTACTGTGGATGTATAGTAGATACTACCTCACTGAAGTTACGGTTTCATTACACAATTTTTATAGTGTTTTCATAATGTTATTTAGCATTTACAATCTATACTTATCCATACTCTACGTTCTTTTATAATACGCACATAATTGTTACGGTTTCATTAGATAATTCCTATAGTGTTTTCATGATGTTATTTAGCATTTACAATTCATACTTATCCATACTCTACGGAATTTTATTTTATATATATGTTTGTTGAGTCTACTAATCTCTATACAGGATATCAATGCATTACTTATCCATACTCTACGTTCTTTTATAATACACCCACAACTCTACGGACTTTTATTATATATATATATATATATATATATATATATATATAATTTATTTTTTATATATATTTGTTGAGTCTACTAATCTCTATACCTGATTGAGGATATCAATGCATTACTTTTCATCTGAAGTACTAAACTATGCAAAAATGCATTACTTTTCATCTGAAATACTAAACTATGCAAAAATGTGTTCAAGAATGATGAGACCTGTTTTCAATTTGCACAGATTATCTTTAGTGTTGATATGAATGGTAGGTTGTAGTGTTTATGTTTTTATGTTAAAAAAATATACACTATTATATTTATATTTATTTTACTCTCTTTATATTTATGTTGGGAAAATGACTTAAAAATATTTCTTGAACTCAGATATATTTATATCAGGGAAAATAACTTATAAATATTTCTTGAATTCAGAAAAATAAAATAAAATAGTAATAATAATAAATTTTAATATTTCTATTTAAAATTCTAAATGGTAGATAAGATGAGGAGAAAATAATTTTTTTGAGGTGCAAGTTGCTTATTTGCTATGCTCAAATATATTTATATTAGGGAAAATAACTTATAAATATTTCTTCAATTCAAAAAAATAAAATAAAAAAATAATAAAAAAAACATTTAATATTTCTATTTAAAATTCTAAATGGTAGATAAGATGAGGGGAAGATAAATTTTTTGAGGTGCAAGTTGATTATTTGATACACTCATCAATGGTAGGTTACAGTGTTTATGTTGTTAATACAAAATAAAGTTTTTAGATTTTTTTTTTTAAATATAAAAATTATTGATAATATATAATTAATAAATTGAGTTAAATATAATTTCAATAAGAAAATTAGATAAAATCAAGAGTTTCTTAGGTTATGGCTAAAAATTTTCTTGTTTTTCTTTCTTAGTTATTAAAACCTCTATTTGAATTGACAAAATCGAATTACTTGAAAAAAAATATAAGTTATTATCATTATATTTAAGCTACTATCTTTATATTTATGCTAGGGAAAATAGCTTAAATTTTTTCTTCAATTTATATATATATATATATATATATATATATATATATATATATGGAAAATAACTTAAATATTTCTTGAATTAAAAAAAAAAAGGAGGTATTTTCAATGTTTCTATTTAAGATTCTAAATGGTGGACAAGATGAGGGGAAAATGAATTTTTTTGTCAATTACTAAAATAAATATTTTATAATTTTAATAAATGTCAAATTGGTAATGTTGGTAGTGATGAAAATTTAGCTATTAAATTAAAGTTAACACTAAATATGTCATTCTGTAATGGTTTTTTTGAGATGCAAGTTGATTATCTAAATAAAATTTAGATGATTGATTGATATATTTTCATTATTTAGTATTTAGATGATATGTAAATTACATATTGTAGTAATATAAATTTATAATTAATTTACATGATAAATTTATCTAAATTTAATTGATTAAAAATTATTAATATAACTGTTAGTAAAGGATAATTGATGTGAAGAAATAAATGTTAATGTTAATATTAATGAATTATTGATATTACAAATCCAATGAATTAGACCCTGATTGGGCCTAATGGTTAACATCATCCCTAGTTGTGCTTGGAAGTGGGGTAAGGGAATGGTATGGGTGGGCCCTTATCACATGTGGGCATCATTGTAAGACGGGAAACTTGACTTCTTTTCCATATGGGTGGGCCCTTATCACATGTGGGCATCATTGTAAGACGGGAAACTTGACTTCTTTTCCATATGTACCGGGCTCTCAGGAGACATGGAAAATGTTCATGAAAAATTCTTGTCGCGTTCTCAAATAAGCATTAATTAGTACTATATGCAATCACCTTACGGCGTTTCTTTTGCAACATCTAGTGTAATTGCTAGTAATGTGATTTTCTAGAATAGTTTTGTAAAATGTTTATGTTTATTTAATACGTCTTCAAAATACAAAATATAAAGATGTATACGTGGGTATTATAAAATTTTGTTCATTAATTTCACCGTAAAAGAGAGTACTCATTAAAAGTTTGTCAATTGAACTTTGGCATGGGAATAACCTTCCCAATTTTTATAATTGTATTATTAATTTCAGTGTAAAGGAGTAATCCTTAAAGTTTGTTTCATCGAATTTTGGCCAGAGAAATAATGTTAATTTCTTTTATCTGGATACATGATTAAAAAATTATAATTAAATCAATTTAAATCCATATTCTTGATCTATTAGAAGAATTAAATCTCTTTTTATTTTAAAAGAGATTTGTACTTCATAATCTCGGCATACAGTTAATAAATCAGAAATTAAAATAAATCTAAATTAATTCAAACAAAATTAAAATAATAATATATAGAATTATTTATGAGATAATTGCTAACACAGTGAAATTCGCTAATATGGATGGAAATGGCAGTTATTGGGCTTTCGGTATCATCACCACGCATTTGCTCGTTTCACTATAAAATTGAAATTCTTTAAATGGTTTATGTATAATTCTCACATTACCTGGTACAGCTGTGTGGAAAATTTTCAATAAATTACCGTGAAGTTTTATAATTGTATTGAATAGATTTTCTTATTATATTATAATAACTTAAATTCTTAAAATTTAGTAAGAAGAAATAAATCAAAATGAATGTATCCATGGAATCTATCCGCATTATTAACTCGCGTCTCTTTTTGACAGACACTATTAACATTTTTGCTGCATTACCTGCATTACCTCTGAAATTGATGCTCAAGAGAGAGGTAAAACCATTGTTTTACCCTAATGTTTAGGAGAAGTGTAAAATGCTCAGGAAAGAGGTAAAACAATTATTTTATTTAGGAGATGGTAAAACAATTGATGGTTCTGATCATATTCTGATATATTTTTAGAATTTGCAATTCACACTTGAAAAAAAATGTTTTAGAATCTTGCCAGAAACAATTGATCTCTCTTCATCATATTTTCAGATATTTTCAAAATCTACAATCAACATAATAATATCTTAATTAAATTTCAATACCTATTACAATGACACATAAATCTAATAAGATTTGTTAAAAGTTTCCAGCTTTTTGACAAATCATTAGCTAAATAGATTATCCCAAAAGCTAACCAAACATTTATTGATATACTATATAACTAGACATACTACCTAAATAAATTATCGTAAAAACTAACCAGACATATTACCTAAATAAATTATCCCAAAAACTAACCAGACATTATTTATTTATATACATCATCAAACTAAAACTTAAGTTGCGGTAACTGCAATCTTCATTCCTGCAGCGCAATGGCCGGGTTTACTGCAGATGAAGTGATTCACCCCCTTTCTCAGAGTAACTTTATCGCTACCAGAAATGAGAGGACGAGACCCTCTAGTGGTACAGTCGTTGTAAGCTTGAGCAGTGACTACAACCACGTCGTGCAATGTTGTATCGTAATTAAACACTGCATCCATTGACCCATGATATTCATATGTATATTTGAGAGCTGCGTGAAATAAAAAAAAGAAAAAGAAATGAAAATAAAAATTTACCGAGAGTGTCACCGGCCCTGAATATTTTCCCAACAGGCCATGACCTGGCCGTGGCCAAATTCCAGCCCTGGCTATCCCCAACGACGTAGGTAGCCCCTTCAACACATTGAAGAAGACAGAGGAGGAAGAGGAGCATACCTCCCACCGCCACTACCGTTGCACTGCCTCCTCCCTGGGCCATTTCTCAGATACGGCACGCCTGAAAATAATAGCAATCAGATGAGATCTCTATTCTCTTAATTACGCTGAGATATGAGCGATTCGAGTATTAGAAAGGGAGAGGGAAATGGGTTTATATAATAATCCCACTCCCATTCCAAATCGATGATAATTCTTTGTATGATACTTCTTTTTTTAATCCAAATTTAAGATATTCTTGCTTATAACTCCCATTTGCTAATATATGATTATGCTAATTTTATTGATAATATAGTTGTCCTAATTTTAACATCAAGTTGGAACCATTGTTCAATCTCTGCCTTCTGTTGTGCGCTGTTTCAAACGAATTTTATCGTCTCGATCTCGTATTATCTTATCTTCTGCGCTTACTATTAAAAAAATACTTAATTGTGTAATAGATATGAAACAATATAGTTTAAAATAAGTTAACATTTTAAATCAAACTAATTCTAACCAAAAAAATCTCTCTAATGGAATATTGTCGTATATGCAGCATCATCAATCTTTATATAAAGTTAGTTTCAAGAGGGAGGAATACTTCAAGTTTTATTGCGGTTTTTATTTGTTGGTTAAGAAAGTTGTTAATATTGGGTTAATGGAGTAAATACAATTATTTTAAGTAATCTATTATAATTTATCAAAGTGATTTTGTTGTTCAACTAAATCTTTTAAACACAATTTTTTTTTACAAATTTATAAGTGAAATTATAGTCATAATTAATTATTCTAACACAATTTTTTTTTACAAATTTATAAGTGAAATTATAGTCATAATTAATTATTGAATACAATAATTAATTCTTCTTCATATTTGAAATCTATTTATTCCTTTTTACTATTTTTATGTACACTTTTTTAAGGCTTGGATTGGTTTTAATTGAATTAAGGTTTTGATGAAATCATTTGAGTAAGCTAAACTACCTTGGTGGTACAAGTTATGGGTTACCAAGGTAATGAATTTGATTTTCAACAATTTTCAACAATATAATGAATTTGGTGAAATTGTTGAAAGTCTAATTTAGGTCAAAAACAAAAGACTTTGGTGAAATTGATGAAAATTAAACATAGGTTAAAACAAAATATTTTCAATTCCATTAGGATAAAATGAATTTTTCATTCATCATTAAATAAGAAGAAAATAAATTAGTTTTTAGAAAAATCAATTCTTAAGCATGAAAAGATAAGTGTGAAAAACTAGCCTTAGTCAAACTCCAAAAATGAGCTATATGAAGTGATTGTTCCTTCAATTACATTTATAAAATTCCATAATAATGAAATCAAGCTTTCATGACTAAAATTATCAAAGTCCTATAAGACTAAGAATAATTTTGATGAAATACAACTTTTATAAAATCCACTCTTAACATAGCTGCTCACATTGTGGTGAGAAATATTTACATTACAATAAAGGAGAGGAGGAGGATGTAGAGGGTTCTTGGAAATCCTAGAAGGCTTATTTGTCATATGCTGCAATGATGTGGATGCTCTGTCCCAAGAAATGACTATTTTCTTGCCACTATGTCTCACTTGCATTCATCCATCTTTTGGTGATGTGCCCTTGGTTTCATTGAAAGGTTCTTGTATCTTGTAAGGGGCCATATTTCTTGCTAAAGGAAACCCTAGTTACAGAAGCTCAATGAGAAACCCTAATCCAACATCTCGCTTCCTTCATTCTGCATGTAGACAAATATCATTGTTCAGATACAATTTCAAACAAAGGATGATACTAGGAATACAATTAACTAATTTAAAAAGTGAAATCAATCAAAAAACTAATTTAGACCCCTGTGTGGCCAATCATCAGGCTAACACTGCTGTCATCATTGTGCCACCGTTGGAAAGAATCAAATCAATCAACACTAATTTAGACCCCTATGTGTGCCAATCATTAGGCCTCAATAATAAATCATGGGAAGTATCCAACAACTTCAATTTTATTCCCTTTGCAAAGCCTTATTTAACTGCTTTCTCGAATTACTCCAATCAACTTCGTGCATTTATTCACCTAACAATGGTGTGCTAAATTGATCCTTGTGGAATGGTTCTTTGGAATCTCAGCCAGAATGTGGGAGTCATTATAGTGATATTCAACCTGAACAATTTCTCAGGCCCGACGAGCTGGATCGACACTTTTGAACACGCCTGAACCTATAAAATGCCATCACAACCTAGTTGCATCACCAAGGCAACATCAACAGGTGAGCAATGCCTCCTATTGCAAAAATTGCAACAGGAAACCTTTCCAGCTGATTGGTTTGTCTCACAAGATCATAGGGAGCAACAATTTGTTTATCAAAGTTAGAAACTTCATCATCATCCAAGATCTGTAGCTTACATATATCACCCAAAATATACCTTACATGTCTTACTACTTGTTACACAACACTTTGTCACCATCCCTACAATCCCCGTCCTGCACATTGGAGGACCATTTCTGTGACTTATATGTAGTGTCATGCCTTGCAAAAAGTGTTATTGCATCCCTTTCCATGAGAAGAAAATTTCCTCTGTTGACTATTCCTGTAACAAACCATAAAAAACACATAATTTTGTGTCAGAGGTGGCAGGAAGTTATGGCCTCACGCCCATAGAGAAATAAGCACTGGGCCTCGTGCCCATTGGCGCTCTGTCTCAGTGGACTGTCTGCGCCAAGATGTTTTTGGAAAGTTTTTTAAATATAGAAGCGAAGTTTCCATAGCCAACCACTTCATGAGCAGAGTCAGCATGGGTTGTTTGACTAAATAACATCAAACATATTCCTTTGTCTTCTTGTTTCCTACATTTGAGCAACCTCCCAAAGGATAAGGCCTCCCTTCCACCATTTGAGGGATCCCAACCTCCTTGTTGAGGCGGTAAATCCCCTCTGCGGACAGAGGTGATCCCACTAGCCCAAGAGTGGGTCTAGCAACAATCGAATCACGTAATAACGTTGGTTCCTAGTTACAATAAATACAAAGATTGCGATAAGTGGCCTACCTCAAATCCCACGTTGTTGTTATCGATGAAGAAGCGGTGCTCTTCATCTGTAGCCTGACAGATCACAGTCCTTCCGTTTTCTCTGTCCGGACACCTATACACATGCAAAGAAACGACGAAATACAACATAATACTTAAAGCATGTAACTATATATCAGTCAAAGAGTATATAATTCATTGAATTTCATAAAAGAGTAAACACACGAATGGAACCAAAATTAGAGTCGCTTATATTAAAGATGACAAAAGGGGAGATTACAACCAAATTCTCTGACGTTATGATCTTCCTTCGTAGGGGCTTGTAGTGGAGCGCATCTCAACGAAGCCTATTGGGAATTTGGACAAAGCTCTCTCTCTTACGGGGTTCTCCTCGGCTCTTCTCTCAATAGTTTCCCAGCTATATTTTCCCTCCCACAAGTTCAGCTAGCTTGCTAATGGAGAGGGAAAGCTTTTATAGATGGAGGAAGGGAAGTTGGGATCCCTATAATCATGGGATAGGTCCTATCTCTTAGGAAGGTTACATGATAGGTGGAAAACCACTTCCTATACATGGATATTCGGAGCCAAACCACTCAACTTCTTTTGATGATTCATTCTGGAGTTTGTTAGAATCAAACTTCCGCCATTTATTTAAAAAAAAATCCTTAATAGGCTTGGCGCGAGTGAAACACAGGGACAAAGCGCCAACTGGCGCGCCCTCTAGTGTGGATTTCCCCCATTGACGCGAGGGATGAACTGGCTAGTCATGCCAAGGCTAAAACATCTATTTTCAGGGTTTTTCAGAGGAAATGTTCTTCAGGAGAATGTTTATCCTTATGCAGGAGGATGTTATGAAGGTGTTTTCAAGACATTTTACTTTTCACACATCATGGGAATAGTCCTCCAATGTGTGGGACGAGGGATTGCAGGGACAGTGAAAAAATGCTGTGTAATAGATGCCCCCTAAAGCATGAGGTCCGAGGGAGAGGGAGGGGTGAAATTATTTATGAGAATGCGCCCAACCGAAAACACTAACATCAGAAAAACTGCGAAGACAAATACAATTGATATCTCAGATACATGATATGTGGTATGGGCGTAGCCATCCATAATAGAGTGTACAAAAACCGGGATCCAAGGTATGGACGCAGCCATCCAGTAAATAAGGATCAACAAGTAGACTTAGGTATGGTCGCAACCATCCAATCGAATGAGTCATGTAATAAATCATAATAATCCACATAGAATCCGCAGCCTGGATGTTTATCAGACAAGAAGAATAACCATATTTATTCATAACCAAAATGATGTATGAATCTCTTTTTTTAATGAACATAAGAGTTTTGGTAAAAATTGATGGTTTGTTTAAATTCAAAATAGTATGAGTGCCTTAAAATTTATATACACACACGTATATATATAAAATATGGTTTTTTTAAATTTTCAAACTACCGAATAATATAGAAATGAAAAAAAGGCATATTTTTAAATAAAAGTTGAGGGATGATAAAAGAATTAGATGTTATCCTATTTGAAATCTATCTATTCCTCTTCACTATTTTTATGTACACTTTTTTGAGGCTTAGATTGGTTTTAATTGAATTAAGGTCTTGATTAAATAATTTGTGTAAGCTAAACTACCTTGGTGGTACAAGTTATGGGTTACCAAGGTAATGAATTTGATTTTCAACAATATAATGAATTTGGTGAAATTGTTGAAAATCGAATTTAGGTCAAAAACCAAATAATTTGGTGAAATTGATGAAAATTAAATATAGGTTAAAACAAAATATTTTAAATTCCATTAGGATAAAATGAATTTTTCGTTCATCATTAAATAAGAAGAAAATAAATTATTTTTAGAAAAATCAATCCTTAAGCATGAAAAGATAAGTCTGAAAAAATAGCCATAGTCAAACTCCAAAAATGGTCTATAAGAAGTGATTGTTCCTTCAATTACATTTATGAAATTCCATAATAATGAAATCAATATTTCATGACTAAAATGATGAAAGTCCTATAAGACTAAGAATAATTTTGATGAAATACAAGTTTTACAAAATCCAGTCTTAACATAGCTGCTCACATTGTGGTGAACAATATTTACATTACAATGAAGGGGAGGAGGAGGATGTAGAGGGTTATTGGAAATCCTAAAAGGCTTATTGCCCATATCCTGCAATGATGTGGATGCTCATTCCTGAGACATGACTATTTTCTTGCCACTATGTCTCACTTGCATTCATCCATCTTTTGGTGATGCGCCCTTGAGTTCATTGAAAGGTTTTTGTATCTTGTAAGGGACCATATTGCTTGCTAAAGGAAACCATAGTTACAGAAGCTCCATTATAAACCCTAACCCCACATCTCGCTTCCTTCATTGTGCATGTAGACAAATATCATTGGTTAGACATAATTTCAAACAAAGGATGATACTAGGAATACAATCAACTAATTGAAAGAATGACATCAATAAAAAACTAATTTAGACCCCCGTGTGGCCAATTGTTGTGCCACTCTGTTGTCAAAGAGAACGGCTTTCATATTCTCCCTGTGCTTTTTCAATCAATATTTTGTCGATGGGTTTACAATGGAATGTGTGTTGAATGTAGCTCCACTGTTGTGTAGTTTAACTAGTTGTGGGGGGCTTGGATTTCCATTAGGCCTCAGTAATAAATCATGGGAAGTATCCAACAACTTCAATTTTATTCGCTTTGCAAAGCCTTATTTAACTACTTTCTCGAATTCCTCCACTCAAATTAGTGCATTTCTTCACCTAATAATGGCGTGCTAAATTGATCCTTGTGGAATGGTTCTCTGGAATCTCGGCTAGAATGTGGGAGTCATTATAGTGAGATTCAACTTGCACAATTTCTCAGGCCCAACGATCTGGATCGACACTTTTGAACATGCCTGAACCCATAAAATGTCATAACGACCTAGTTGCATCACCAAGGCAACATCAGTAGGTGTAGTGATGCCTCCTACTGCAAAAATTGCAACAAGAAACCTTTCCAACTGTTTGGTTTGTCTCACAAGCTCATAGGGAGCAAAAAATTGTTTAGCAAAGTTAGAAACTTCATCATCATCCAAGATCTACAGCTTAAATATATCACCCAAAATATATCTTACATGTCGTACTGCTTGTTACACAACATTTTTTCACCGTCCCTGTAATCCCCATCCCGCATATTGGAGGACCATTTCTGTGACTTATATGTAGTGTCATGCCTAGCAAAAAGTGTCATTGCATCCCTTGCCATGAGAAGAACATTTCCTCTGTTGGCTATTCCTGGAATAGACAATAAAAAACACTTGATTTTGGGTTAGTGCTAGCAAGCAGTTATGGCCTCACACTCATAGAGAAATTAGCACTGGGCCTCGTGCCCATTGGTGCTCTGTCTCAGTGGAATGCCCGCGTCGAGTTGTTTTTGGTTCTCTTTTGGGTTTGATATGATTAATCTTGTGAAATACATATAATTATCCTTGACCAATTAGATATTTATGAATGCAAGTATTGTTTTTCTTGCTGCTATCATTCTTTGATCCTTGTGCAGAAACCTGAGTACCACCATTGAAGGACCGCAACGTGTTAGGATGAAGATCAGGAGACTGCTGCCATGACTACGACAACTGTTTTGGAACAAAGTTAGGGCATCTATCCCTACTTAGTTTCATTCATTAACTAGGAATCAACGCATTAGCATGTCCTCTTGCTACTAGACCCACCCTAGGGATAGAGGGATCGCCTCTGTCAGTGGAGGGGATTTTCCTACACAACAAGTTGGTTACTCCGCTGGGGATTAGTGTGTGTTTTTCATCTCGTTGTTTGTCGAGCATTTAGCTTGTGAAGTTGACTTTGGTCGTTTCATCATTTTCTACTTTTCTTGACTTGTCTGACTATTTTCAACCATCCTGTTCATTTCCAGAGTGTCAAGTCTAACCTCTGCTTAGTGGTTTTATTTTCTTACCATGGTTTTCTAGCTTAGCGCTGCTTTTCTTTGAACAATCACGCTGATTGGTGCATGCTTCTTTTGTCACAGGTGAGAAAACCCATGTTTAGCGTGGATTATAGCTAAACAACTACACTGAATCATGTAGGATTAAATTTGGCCTCTTTTCTGAGTTTTTGTCAGTGTTTCTTGTCTCTGGATTGGTTTTTTACCTTGCAATTAGTCTACTGAGATTTTTTTGACTCTGTAGCATCGGTCTTCTATGTTGTTTGTCTATAATATTATCAGTGGATTTTGTTTCCCTAGGGTTTCTAGGTGCCTTGTGCTATTTATTCGGCCCTCTCCTCACTGAGCCTTCTGAGTTAAGTTTGAGTTGCTTTTTTTCGTGTCGTTTCAATTTGCTGACTGATTGTGTTAGTCTTTCTTTCGGTTCTTCGTGTCTTTTTTTTGTTGAATGATCACTTTTGTTTTCTTTTAGCTCTCCATTCATCACTTGGAGCATAGATTACATTTCTTGTTGGATCGTTTCGATAGCCTTTCGTTTGCTTGGAAGAGTGCATCCTTGTTTTGAGTGTGTTTTATATTTGTATTACATTGATCTCTTTGTTTTAGATCGTTACATGAATTCGTAGTGCTCAGAACTATTGCTTATTTTGATTTTTAGTGTAGCAATGCATTGTGTGCTTCATTCATCTAAAAAGACAAAATTTGCATTCTTTCGTTTAAATTGAAATTGAAAATGTTATTTTGCATTAGTAGCTCTTAGTGAACTAGGAAAGAATTTTCGTTTTCTGATTTTGTTGTAGTAGATGCATTAGTGAAATTATTGTTGTGGTTCAATTATTTGTTACTTTGTCATAGATCTCTATCCTTCTCTTAGCTAGCATTCATTGAATGGAAATGATTTTCTTTTGTATGTAGAGTGAATTTAGGAATTCGAGATCACATTCGGTAAGGCCTTGAAATCACAACATTAATTCAAGATCAACCTTAAAATGAATTCAATCAACCTAAAGAAGCATTGAAACCTAACGCAAATATTTTAGAGGTATAGGCTAGTGACGTGTTCCGACATCATTAAACCTAGTAGCTGTCATTCGCCATCTAGCTTTAGACAACACTAGCACGAACTTGTACTCCCCATACCGTCACGTATATAAAGAGAGACCCTCATAGGTTGCAATCCTTTATCCATAGGAAGCCGAGTCTACCGCCCTCTAACCATGATACATCGAACACAACAATCGGGGAGATTGCCTGCATGTACGTCAAGTCCTTAGTCATTTCTCTTTTATTTGATCACCAAGGTGTATATTGCAGTTCACAGAAACTTGGTACACCCTCTTGCTTAGATTACCTGAGTAGTCATTTTGGTCTTTTCACGACTCTTTAAAATGTGAAAATATCATCGAGCACTTTTCATTTCACGCTCGTTCAACCTGAAAGTGACTAGAGTCATCTTTTTTCTGTTTCTCGACTATTAAAACATGAAACAACAAAGTTTCATTTCAACGTCATAAAATTAACTCCTATGATCACATGCCCATTAAAGATATTTTCTTGGCTTGTTTTTAGCAGTTCCTTAGTGTTTGGCCTTGAAGCCTTGAATAGGCTATCTCGTTTCCTTTCTGTTTTGAAACACAGTCATAGTGGCGGAACCACTAGTTTCATTGTCCTATTCACTACCTCCTAGTGGTGATCCTTATCCTGAAGTTTCTTCTGAAGCATCTCAACCCACTAGGTCTACGGAATTCTAGCAGTCTCTCCTTCCGAGTATATTACCTCTCACTACCAAATATCCTCTTGATGAGCCATTTGATATCAATTGGCAACCTCAAGACGCTTGGCCTCGTTTTGGGAACGAGGAAGAATTCCCTACTCTTACCTCGGAATCACCTTTACTAGCTACTACCTTACTCGGCACTATTCGTCATCTTTTTCACGATCAAATGTCTTCATCTGACATGGATTCTTCAAATGAGAAATATCAGGCTTCTTACTAGAAAATTCTTCTTTGGGTGTACTCATGCCAAGTACTCTATGAGGACAATAGTTTTTCACATAAACCGCAATGTTGCATGCTTCTTCCCACAAGTGCATCGGTAGGCCCTGGTCATGCAGCATCGCTCGTGCAGCACCCATGATAATTTTGTTCTTTCTCTCCGTGACCTCATTCTGCTGTGGGTTATGAGGCGTTATGAGTTCTCTTCAAATTTCTTCTTTGCTACAGAAGTCTTTGAATTCACCTGAGATGTATTAACCATCATTATCGCTCCTTAGAGCTTTCACCTGCTTCCCCGACTCCTTCTCCACCAATGCCTTGAACTTACAGAACTTTGAGAACATTTCACTCTTCTTATGCATGAAGAAGATACATCATCTACGAGATTAATCATCAAAAAATATCACATCATACGTGTGTCTTGCTGTTGAAGAAACCGAGAATGGTCCACACATGTCTGTGTGAATTCTCTCCAGGATCACCGAAGCACGGTTCTCCTTCTCATGAAAGGTGGTCTTCACAAACTTAGCCATGGTACATCCCTTGCACTGATATGACTGTGCAAGAGTACTCTTGGGAAGTCCAGTAGAAATTTATATCAAAATCTTCAAAGCACCATGGTGAAGATCGCCCAATCTCCCGTGCCATAATTCACCCTCGTCGCGGTTCACCACTTCTTCTGCTTTTCCCACCATTGCAGTGCAGCCATCTACCTCCATATTGTAGAGGTTCTTAATTCGAACCCATATCTTCTTGGTTTGATCCATTTTTTTATTTTGAAGGAAGGCTTTTCCCTCACTGAAAACAACAACATAACTGTTGTCTTCCAGCATTGCGACTGAGACCAAGTTCTTCTTCGGACCTGGAACATGCATGAAATTCTTCAACAAGAATGGATACCAAACTCCCTCTCAAAGGTAATGGTCCTAATGCTAGTCACACTGTACCAACCATCGTCACCCATATGTATATGCATCTGGAGGTCCTTCTCCTCCAAGTCACTAAACAACTCTTTGTCTCCCGTCATATGGAAAGACGCACCACTATTAAGATACCACACCGATCCTATGCAACTTGAAACCAAGCATGTGATCAAGGAAAAATCCAACTCAAATTTCAAGGCTAAGGCCTCTCCAGCTACAAATCCAACAGCCTACTTATTCTTCTTCTTCTGTGGACAGTTAGTGGCGAAATGTCCATGCTCGTGACAGTGAAAACACTTCACTTTGGATAAGTCCTGCTTCTTGCCTTTCACACCAGATTTAGAAGGATTTTTCTTCCCCTTCCCTTTCCTTCTTGCTTGGAAGCCAAAGCAGAATTCTCTTCATCTTCATTCTTTGATGAAGATCCATCCCTGGTACCCCACCTTATCTCCTCCTACACAAGATCCGACCAAACTCGCTTCCATCCTGACAGTTTCTCCCGTCCATTGACAGAGTCTTCGTAGCCATGACAACTCTTTGGAAGCCCAAGGAGAGCCAAGCTCACCAAGTCTTCTTCATCAACGATAACCCCCACACTTCCCAGTTCATCCTTGCAGTGGACAAACTTCGTGAGGTATTTTGGTATAATGTCACCTTTCTCCATTTTTATTTTTCTGAGCTTGTCTTTAAGCGCGAACTTCCTCTGGTCAATTCTACTTTGGAACAAGTCTGTCAAAGCCTTCCACATTAAGAATGGAGTGGCTTTCCCATGAAGGCTGGACACAATATGGTCCTTCACACCTTCCAATAGAATCCTCCTCGTCTTTGAAGTCTTCTTTTGCCATGCATCAAGTAATGCAGCATCGCTAGATCCCGGCTTAGAAACATCGCTATCGATGAACTCCTTCAGCCCATTATCCTCCAACACCGCCTCCATCTTGTCCTTCCAGGCTATGTAATTTGAGCTCCTATCAAGGGCATACTCCAATCTTAATCCGTTGAAATAAATTTCAATGTATACTCAATTTCTGCACCAAGAATATTCTATAGCAAATTCGAATTGTCCACCAGCACAAACTCATTTCACAATTGCAATCTTCAATCAACAATCCTCTGATACTATGTAGAAATTATATGCACTAAGCATGGACATGTCCAAGATCCACCTGATCTCACACTATTTAAATTTATGCAAAATACTGAATCTATTCCACTTGTTAATATTTTTCAGAAAAATTAATTGCACACACATGTGAAGCATAAACAAAAATATTCAATCGCACATAACACATTTTTTAACCGGGAAAGCATGAAGCTAAAAACCCCAACTATGTATTATGTAACATGGAGATCATATGAAAATCTCATACAAGCATACAATGCTTATCACAAGCCCTCAGTACAGTACAATCGTCATACACTAATCAGGCCTAATCTTTCAAATCCATGCACCAATCTTTGCCACCTGCTAGCCTGCCTACACTGCACAATCTCTGCTGAAGAATAGCTCTGAATGAATTCAAATTACTCCATCCTTGAGTGCACAATACTCATTGGCATCTCCACTGAATGTTGAATGTGTGATGCAATAAATTTTCTTATTTCTAGTCAGCCATAGCTCCCATATTGCGAAAAGTGGAATCTCCACTGGTCTCCACTAAAACTGCCATGCACTGTAGTTAACTGTTGTATTGTTCAGTTGATTAATGAGTTATTATTTGTGAATTAGTTAACTAATTAATTCACCCCACTCTCACTAGTGTATCAATCAGTTAGACTAGATACAACTAGCTCAACTGAGTCTAACTGAGTTAAACTAAATACAACTCTATAACTACTTCCTCCAACTGTATCATAACTCTGCCACTTGAGTTCTAACCGAGTCCTCCATGCATTAGCTCCAGTAAACCCTTGGGAATTTCTTAATTTCCTTAGTCCACTTATGTGCCAAATTTGTGAACTGAACTGAAGTGCTCCAAGAGAATAAGTTGTTGTTTAGTGTCTAATTATTATTAAGAGCTAATAATAATCGACATGCATCTATTTTTAGATTAATGATCTATAAATAGACTTTGCTCAATATTCTAAAAATAGAATTTCATCTATTTTTCCAACTTGATCAACCATCCACAACAAGACCCCGGCAACTTCTGAAATATGATCATCATGTCTAAAAATAGACTTGCGCCAAAAATAGCCTGCAGGTCCACTTAGTGAAGGCGACTCTTTTCACTAAGCTCATCATCTTGTTGAATCTCAACAATCATAATTTAGTAATTTAATGAGTTAGCATTATGAAAAAGAATAACCATATTTATTCATAACCAAAATGATGTATGAACCTCTTTTTTCAATGAACATAAGAGTTTTGGTAAAAATTGATGGTTTGTTTAAATTCAAAATAGTATGATTGCCTTAAAATCCGTATTGGCTTCCTATTCCAACCGAAATTTTTGGCGATTGTCCAAAATTTGAGGGAAAGTCCAGAGAAGACCCCCATGTGCATGTTATGACTTACCACCTTTGGTGTTCCTATAACTCTTGGGTTGACGATTCTATCCGACTCCATCTTTTCCAACAGACTCTTACTGGTGCCACTGCCAAGTGGTACATCGAATTATATCGTGGTGTCTTCCAAGCTTTCAAATCTTTAGCTATGGAATTTCTCACACACTTTCAGTTGCTGGTTCACTATGAGACCAAGACACACCTCCTCACATCCTTGAAGAAAGATTGAGCTCTACCCATATCTATGATCATATTCATGAAAGGAGGCGTCGTCGTTTCCTGATCAAGTTTGAGATTCCTCATCAAATTATAACTTATTGGCTCACTAACTTCTTTGTTTGTACGATTAATAAGGACATTGCTATGGGGGCATGCGTTACTGAGGAACAAGCCATTTCTCATGCCCAATACCTTGATCTTATGTACTCTCAGTCTGGCACGTTGTACTAACTCTTGTCTGATGCTCCTAGACCTGGAACTTCCAAAGCACCAGTGATGCCATCCGTCGATGGTATCATAGGTTTTGTGTCTCAGACTTCTCGGAAGTTTCCTCCTTGGAATCCTAGGAAGCAAAAATGTACTCCTTCCAATGATGTTGCTTCTCAAACGACTCCAAATTCTGGTAAAACTGCAAAAGTGAATGTTGTTTATGCCAATCTAGTGGATAAAACTTCCAAGGGTAAAAATAAGGGTAAAGGTAAGGCCAAATTCGATACCCCGAAACAGGATTCTCAGAAATATCGTGTTGATGATGGTTCACAACGTAAAATTAAGTACCCTTTCTTGATTTGTGACGAAGAGCGCTACACCAAGGATTGTCCCCGACGAGCCGAAGTGTGTCGATTTCTCAAAGGCACCCAAGGCATTGCGGCTGTTCTTAAAGAACTGTTTCCATCACGGCAGACTCAGTTGGTAGAGAAACCTTAGTCGTGTACCACATTTGGCTCTCAGGTTTTCATGATGAATGGTTCTACATCTGTTTCTATTGTTACCTAGTCAAAATATTATACCAAACCCCATTAGGCAGCGAGGAAAGAGATCGTTGATGGTCCCCCTCCTCCAGCTACCTCTGATCCTCTTCAGATTGAAAGGCCCAGTACTGATATCGTTGTACAACCACCTTCCAAAGGTGTACTCCGTAAGTTTTCTTATAATCCTAACGCCCATGCTGCTCAACATTACAACTTTTTTGCGGATTTGACTCTGGTGCCATCTGCTATGTTTGCATTAGAAGTACTTCAGAGTTGTCTGTCTCAATGGAAGGCTTTCCTATCTGGCATTAGTGGGGTTTATCCCGCCGATTCAAGCCTTATCACTTTCGACTTGGATAATTTCGTTCCATGTCTCCCTCAATAACTTGCGTTGATCATCCAAGTTGGGGTTAATGGATTGAATATCCATCGAGCGGTCATGGATGAGGGTGTGTATATGTGCATCATGTCATCTACCTGCTGGAAAGCCATTGGTTCTATAGCTCTCAATTTATCTCCAAATGCTATAGAAGTGTTTGATGGAAGGAAATCTAAACCTTTTGGTGTTCTCGCTAGTTTACCGATTACCGTGAAAGGGAAAACAGTTAACATCAAGGTTGAAGTAGTTGACGCCAAGCTCAATTAAAATCTTCTCCTCGGTTTCAGTTGGACTCACGCCATGTTGTGCATTCCATCCACTCTCTTTTGTGTATTGCGATTTTCGCACAAAGGAAAGATTGTCACTCTTGATTAGTTGTCTTTTTTCACTTCTTCATCTTCTAAGAGCAACGTTTCATACGTAGATGAAATTCCTATGCCTTACGAGAGCGTAGGGTCGGGTTTCTTCAAATATCCTACCCTCATGGGTATTTTTGCTCTTCCTCAACCCAGCACTGTTCAGGTTAATGTGATCTCCAAGTCTTCTGATCCGTGGATCATCCCTTCACCCGATCAGATTGAGTCATTTGGAGACTTGATGTCGTTAAGCCCGATTGAGATTGATTATTGTGAACTTATTTTGGCTTTGAATCCTCCACCTCCTGATCATGCTCCTTTAAGTATGTCTCTTGACAGTTATTCTCAATCGCCTTGGCTTTGCGATTCGGATTCGCTCGATCTCTTGAGTGAGATATTTCCCTCTGATGAGGCCATCGTGGAAACTATGTCACTTGAGGATCTTCCTTGGGACGATAGTCATCATCGTTCCTCGTTCATGCGTGGCCTTGGGGCCATGTCTACGTGTCTCGAGAGGTTTTCTTCTCAAGTTCCTTATCCTCCACTTCAAATTCCCATCCTAACACACGAAGTCATCCTAATTATGAAGGTCATCCTCTGGATCAACCCATAAATGGGTTGTATCTTAAAAATTACTATGCATGAGTCATTCGTGCATGTTTCTTTGTACATAAGTGTTTTTTCACTTTTTTACATTTTTGGCTTGGTGTGCTTTGTGAGCATTTTCTTGCTCATTGGATCATTTTTTATTGTGTAGATGTCCATTACCATTTATGTCGGTTTCGCGGATGGTATTTCCTGTAGTACTTGAAGCCTGTCTTCAGCAGCCTAGGTGATTTATTATCCTGCTGGTGAGTTGATAGACCTTCAAGGTTTCTGTCTAGGAAGAACCACAAAAAATTTCACTGAATATAGTGTTATTGAACTATTAACCAAGGCCATTGCTCTCGACATTGTGCATTGATTGTTAACTTAGACTCACAACTTCTTGTTCTTAAGCTTAATGGGCATTATTATGTTAGAAATCCTCAAATCCTAAGGTTGTATTTGCATGTTTGTTTACTGGAAATAAATTTTGATTACATTACATATAAACATATTCCTAGACGAATGAATGTGTTGACTGATACAGTAGATAATACTGTATTAGATATACATCTGCGTAATTTGTAAAAAAAAACATCATCACATATATTGATCCATACGGTGAAAATGTATATATATATATATATAGTGTTTGCATCCACGTGCATCGTAAGTTCAAAAAATATGTATGTTTCGGTTACATCCTGAGACATCATGTCTCTCAAAAAATATGTAGAAATAAAAGCCTAGGTGTCTAGTCGGCGCGATGCTCATGATAGCATGCCACTGCCCATACAAGCCGCCTCAATAAGCAGTGAACATGTTTTGACACCCCTGTAGTGTGTTTATGGTACGTGCGAGGGACATAGTCGAATCTCGCATAGTCAAGGATCTTGTGGGATATTCCCTCCAAGTTGCGTATGATTTCCTCCTCCTCGCCTCCCTCACCATGAGGGGCCACATCAAAGTCACGTGGAATAATCTGTGCTATTCGAGACATGCTTGCTGGTCTTTCTGGGCCAACATATGCAATTACATGGATTAATGTCAGAACATGCATAACAAAAAAAAACATAATACACAAAATTAAAATGAGTCTTACCCAATGCTTCATCCCAATATTCTCTTTCTGGGAGTGGGAGATGCACATCACCGATGAAGTTCATGCCAGAATAGGGACAATCCTCCATGACAATCAGTTGTCGACAGATCCACTTAAAAAACTCTGGTCTCCAAGATATCTGTTGACCACCCCCTGATCATGGCATTAAAGCTAACCAACAGACCATCCGTGGCTCCTAGGCTAGTGGAGTCGGAACTATCACTTCCTGGTGTTGGAAAATTGGTAGCCATTCCAAGATGAAAGGTACAAGATGGGCCTGTAGCCAAAATGCATCAGCTTACCATTCTTGCACTTTTTCAACTGGATTTTTATGTTGATTGTTACTGCCTCTGCCTAGTTGTAGAGCATTGGTGCCATGAAATACACTGCAAGAACTAACTATGTTTTTGTGGCCTCGTGTGGAGCCTGAACTCCTGCAGTTCACATGATGGCGTGTAGCACTACTCTGAGTCCCAGAATAGGAATGGTTTGGATATACACCTTCCCGATTTTGGATCCTTTCCATGCTCCTTCGCACACTTTGTTGATAACCATACTCATGTTTTCCATTGTGGGCCGAGTACCTGTCATGATTGGTACTGGCCCCCTCCACGGAAATTTGGTTATGAGTTAAATATCTGAGACCCCAATCTCAAGTTCCTGATTGAAAGTAATGAATCTTTCCTGATTAATGTCCTAGATATTGATCAAGTACTGCAATAGCTCCGGTTGAGCTCTGAGACATGGTACCATAAAGAATTTCTTAAGCCCGCAATCTCTAAGAGCTTCCATGCATCTCACATTTCCCATGGCTTCCTCATCTTCTTCACTATTTTCTCGTTATTTCCATTCGATCACCATTTTTTTCTTTCACACCCAAAAAAACATCCATATGGTTGTCATTAGCCAAATTAAATGCTTTTGAACTAGTTAAATTGAATCTAGGATGCGAGATATTTTGGTTTATCATGACTATATGCATGACTCGTTTGATTGGATGGATGCGACCATGCCTGATTCTATTTATTGATCCTTGTTGCTGGATTGCTACGTCCATACCTCAGATCTCAGTTTTATATGTACTCTATTATGGATGGCTGTGCCCATGCCACAAGTTCATGTATCAGAGATATCAGTTGTATTTGTACTTGTAGGTCTTCCGAAAATGGTGTTTGGTTTGAATGTGTTCTCGTAAAACATTTCAATCCTCCCTCTCTCTCAGACCTCATGCTTTAGGGGGAATCTATTACATAGCATTTTTTCACCATCCCTACAATCCCCATCTTGCACATTGGAGGACCATTTATGTGACTTATATGTAGTTTCATGCCTTGTAAAAAGTGTCATTGCATCCCTTGCCATGAGAATAAAATTTCCTCTCTTGACTATTCCTTAAATAGACCATCAAAAACACATGATTTTGGGTTGGCACTGGTAGGCAGTTATTTCCTCATGCCCATAGATAAATTAGCATTGGGCCCCGTGCCCATTGGTGCTCTGTCTCAGTGGAATACTCGTTCCGAGCTGTTTTTGGAAAGTTTTTTAAATATAGAAGCGAAGTTTTCATTGCCAACCACTTCGTGCGTAGATTCAACATGGGTTGTTCGACTAAATAACATCAAAAATCTTATTTTGGCTTCTTGTTTCCTACATTTGAGCAACCTCGCAAAGGATAAGGCCTCCTTCCACCATTTGAGGGATCCCAACCTCCTCCTCCTCTCCTATAAATATATCTCTCTCACATAGATGCAGCTAGCTGAAAGTTTTGTATAATAACTGAGAAGTCTGATATAGCTGGTGTGAGATAGAGTAGAGAGAGACCTATTGTCGAGATAGAGTCTAGGATTATCACCTCGCCAAGTCCAATTCCCCGCAAATGCTGGAGACGCGTTTTGACTGGACCCGCTGAAGGAGGATGCAACGTCAAGGCTCTTTCGGTTGTAAACTCTTTCTCTCTTCTTATTTAGACATGGCTGATGTTTTTGTTCCCATTTCACATTTGATATGATTAATATTGTGCAATACTTCTAATTCTCCTTGAACAATTAGATAGTTATGAATGCAAGTATTTTTTTGTATGCTTCTATTGTTCTCTGATCCTTGTGCAGGAACCTGAGTACCACCGCTGAAGGATCGCAATGTGTCGGGATGAAGATCAAGAGAATGCTTCCAAAGCTATGACAATTGCGTTGGAACAAAGGTAGGGCATCCATCCCAACTCAGTTTCATTCATTAAGTAGGAATCAATGCATTAGAATGTCCTCTTGCTGCTAGACCCACCCTAGGGCTAGAGGGATCACCTTTGTCTGCAGAGGGGATTTACCTACACAACACTACTTTAATAACATTACCAGTACCAGTTTCTCCTTTGGCCATGATCATAACAACTCCTCCAAAAATACCTCTTAGAGCTTGACCAAGGTTCCAATAACCAAAGACAAAAGGTATATGAAAATTATGTTTGTTGATATGATGCATGTCATCTGCAATAATGAGTACTTCACTCTCATTAATGTAATCAATACCGATGGCCTCCATAATTCGCGCTTCAAAAAAATGACCTATTCTAGCCTTAACCATGACATGGATAGTCACAACACACTTAATTTCTTTGTGAACACTTATTACAAGTAACAAAAAAACTTTTCTAAGTAAATTTTTTTTAGGCTTCAACAACTTTCTCCTCCTATTTAACCTCAGTGTTCTTTTCCCTCTTTGCTTCATAGCCCTTAACAACTTCCTTGATAGCATCCTTAGCAATCATGCTGCAATGAAGATTCACTAGAGGTGGTCACATCATGATGGAGATCAAATGGATTGTTGGTATGGTCTCGATGCGACTACGATACTCATCGAACTTGGCAAAGGTCGTAGAGTCGCACTGCACGAAGGTTGCATATTTTCACCGTTTGTGGATTATGATGCTATGACTTTGGTGGAGGTGCGACTTGTCAAAGATCACATAATCGCATAAGATAGCTAGTCGCACATATAATTTATCAAGTAATTTATGCAATTGTAGTGGAGGTCAGGTCACGTTTTTGACTACATGGATGGAGCAAAAAATTGAGATCTTGTGACGAAGAGAGATCTCGCATGGTTGCACCCTTTTGGCGCATGGTTCTGTGGACTCAATCATCAATATGAAACTCCATAGGCTTCAGGTCTCTTTGTCTTGAGAGATATTTCCAAATATTCTTGTTCATTTTTCTACCAAACCGTTTAAGCAAGATTTTGAGTTTGTAACCAAGAAAATCACTTTCTAGTTCCTTTCTCTTATTCCTGTAATCATTTTTGTGTTCAACTTGTATTTATACAAAATCAGTTTACTAAATACCCCAAAAACATGGAATTTTTCTTTTGCTCCCCATTGCCTTCAATGTAACCACAACTTCACCTAGTTCAAATGGATGGTAATTGTCCTTATGCTTCTGCGATGAGAGTTTCCATTGATGGGGACCATTTCACAATGGCATGACCGTGCTTTGTTTGTAATTAGCCACCACTGCCTTTTCATTCTTTGTTCCAGTGAAATAATAGAATGAAAAACTATTTGTGTCATCCTATAAGGAGGTGTCAACTTCATGCAGTTGTTTATGTGAGGAAGAAAAATCAAATCACATCCAATTCTATCCACGAATAGCTTTAGTGCCATAATTCTTTCTTCATAATGCGCATCATCCCATTATCTAGATAAAATGGGTTGGGAGTATACTTTGGAATATTTTGCACATTTTTGTGACTAATGCTAGCAAATGATTCTTCATGTTCAGGGGACCATATGGGAATGGTATTACAATTGATACAAAACATCCCACATCCAAAGTATCCTTAGACATTGTGAGATCCTTCCATCATTGGACTTCCTTTCAGATAGGTGGGATGGGTGTCACATCAATATATAGATATACATGGTTGATTGAGTTTTCCTTCCATATGGGAAATGATATAGCCATTAATTTTCATCATCACGTTGCAGAGATGAAAGTTTCATGACTTCCCCGAAGCGTTTGTGGAGTGTGGATTCTCTCAAATAGGTAATGTGTTTTTAAACATCAGAATTTTACTTTTCCATCGTACTTCCTCTTTGAAAAACAAGAATTTCATGTGCTTGCAGGTCCTAACATGGAATAGTTCTCATGTTTTGAATCACTACAATGCACCAAATTATATGTTCTGCCTCAAATTATAGATATCCCCATAACCTTCATTCATTTGAAACAATAGGGCCTTCTAATTGCGCTTTGATGAGGACCTCAGTTTTGTTTGTTTCGACTTGCCCATTACTCCATTGTGATGCATATTGTAGACAATTGAGCCTTGAGGTCGCGTGAAACTCTCAACACCTTATTTAGGAAGTTAATTCAAAAACCCTAATGCAACCAAAATACCAATATCGTGATGTGTGGGGAATAGAGATTCTGAATCCGCCTTAATACAAGCTTTAAGAGTTTCTATTTTTGGCCTTGCATGGGACAAAGTGGCCACAAGTTAATTAAATGATATCATTATTATATTAATATTAGACTAAAATGCATGACATAAATAATGAAAGTGCATGTAAGCTTCAAGGGATATGCATATGTGTTCAATGTCTTTTGAAATTGCAATACCTCAAGCATTTGGTGACATTTTCAAGGAATAGCCTTTTAGACCACAATAAGGTCATTTCTCCAATAATGTGTTAGTCAAACACATAAATAAACTTGATGATTGAAGGTTATGCGATATATAGTTACTTTCTCTACATGATGCATTCATAGGTACAACCTAAAGAATGCTCAAGAGAAAGCCTGTTAAAGGATGGGAATACATATAGTGGAGACTTTTCAGCATGGGAATTTAGGGTTTAACATGTGTGTAAGAAAAGTCACACTTTCTTAACTCTAAAGTAGTTGGGGAGAGATCATTGCTTGATAACATAGGGTATCTTTACCTTATGGCAATGCTCGTTGACATATGAAGCATGAGGGTACACGATGCTTGTAGTGTATTATCAGAGTGACCACCCTCAAAACCTAATTCATAAATGTGATATGGATTCCATGAATTGGGCACAAATAGGGTTTGTGAACACTTAGGTCATGGGGGAATTTACTAGCTCAAAATGTGATAAAAACTCTAATGGCTTGTGGCAAGCAGAGGGGGACGCATAATTTTGAATATGCCCAAAATTTTGGGTGTTGTTGTAGAGTCAAGAAAATTAGCTCTAGAAGGAGAGACATATGACAAGCTTAGGCCTTGGAGCTTGTAGTTAGTCTCATATCTATAAATGGATCCATCCTGAATCTCTATTGTTACACCAATTTTTGGTCATCTATCCATTTACAATTACATGGATCAAAGTACATGATATAATACCAATTTTACCATAGTAAAATTGCTTTCACTATAAGAAACAATTTAATAAACGATATTTTATTAAGTTATTTCTCATTGAAACAAGAAACCCCATGAGGATAATTAAATAAATTCTTATTTATTTGATATTCCTCAAGGAATAATTAATTAAACCAATGTTTAAATAGTATTCCTGGTCATATTTAACCCAATTATGAGAAATAATTAGATAAATCATTATTTTTCTTATTTTTCTATTGGAATAATTAATCAAATCACTATTTAGTTATTATTGTTTGTTAAATTTGACTAGAACACCTAGAAATACTTAAGAAAATAATTATTTGTTAAATTATTCCTTACCCCATCCTTGAAATAATAAATAAATCATTTATTTGTTTATTAATTCTAAATAAAGGTAATTTAAATTCCTTTTCCCTCCAACAAAATATAATAAAATATTCCAAGCAATTAGATCTAGATCTTGGCTAATAATATTTTATTATTTTCCATTATCATGGATAATTCAATATTTTGTTATAAATATGAGGGCTTTCCATTCATTATTCACTTTGATCACTTTCATTGTCGCACTTTTATCATTCTCATTGCTGCTACTATTTTCTTACTTCTTGAGCTCCCATAGAGTTCAACACATTTTGTGTTTTCTACACCATTGAGAAAGAGAAACTTTTGAATCTGAAGCATTGAGGACAACCAACAACCCATCCCATTGAAGGGGACTGGTAGCATCATTCTTTGTTCCCTTCCCAGTGTAGGAATTATACAACATGCATGTATATGTTGGAATCACCTGATCTAAAAATGTACTAAAGTTAAATATTGAATCTCTTATACAAATCCTTTGCGGAAATAAAAACACAATTGCTAATCACATGAACATGAAGAAAGATCAATCACACACAACACAAATAATTTCTCGGGGAAAGATTACATCTACAAACCCCATTATCTTCTATTGTATATTCAACATGGAATGAAACAATTACATAAAAAACTCTTCTCACAAGAGTCCTCCAGTACTCAATGAATTGTCTCACATTGTCATATGAAAAACTGACCAACACATAGCCAATTCTCAGCCTCCAGAAAACCTTCCCTGCTTGCACAATCCCTAATGGTAAAGATCTATAAAACATATGAATTCTTGCCTGTCTTGACTGTGCAAGTATCATGGGCACTCCAATGGGTGTTTGGTTGCATGTGTGCAAGCCAATCATCCTACAACTGATAGTCAACTTCCCTTTCACCTAGAACTCAACTGGGTCTTCACTAGATCTAACATGCATGCAACTAACAATAGTAAATCCTCAGTTGCATGTGAGATCACTGATTGTGAATTAATTAATATTTAATTCACTGGCTCTCTCACTAGTGTATCTTTAGTTACAACTAGCACAAATGAGTTTAACTCACTTAACCGAGTTAAACTATTTGCAACTTGCACTAACTCATGCACCATTGCACTTCGAACTTTGGTACAAATAGAATTATTCTGCATGCCTCACCAACTACCTCTATTTCGAAATCCACTAGCTAACTAAATTTATCAATTTCAGTTAATTGATTCAAGTCCACATTGAGAATAGATTACAGTTTAATTTCCATATTAATTAACGGATAATAAAAATAGACATGGACCCAAAAATAACAAATTGGGCCCCACCCTAGACTGGGTGCTTAATGCAACCAGGTGCTTAATGCACGAGGCATGGGTGCTGAATTTCTTGTTGAATATTAACACTCACTCTCAACAAGAAATGGATTATCCTTCACCCCAATCATGTCTCTATGGTATTCAAATTTTCTCCTCATGAGTGCCTTCGTCAAAATATCTGCATCCTGATATTCCGTGGGAATGTACTGAAGCAAAATTATCCTTATTTTCACACAATATTTGAGATGATGGTACCGAATATATATATGCTTGGACCTATCATGAAACAACGGGATTAATCGGGTGTTTAATGAAACTACGATTATCACAATGAATCACTCGTCGGATCCATCTAAGAACCAAACAAGCCGGCCCAAGATCTTTCTCATCCGGATAGCCTTACATGCAGACTTGACTTGCTGCCATGTATTATGCTTCTTCTAAACTGAGTGCCATGAATTGTTGCTTCCCGTTGTACCGGGAAACTATTGTCGATCCAATGCTAAATATCCCCCCCGATGTTCTCTTTTGTCCGATGGACTGCCAACCCAATCCGCATCCTTGAAGCCATGCAGATTCACTCCATCTTTCTGTCTATACCATAGACCATACTCTAATGTGCCCCTCATGTATCTCGGGACATGCTTCCCCACCTTCCAAAAGCGCTTGGTAGGCTTAACCATAACTTGACTCAATCGGTTAGCTTGCATAGCAAATGTTCGATCTTGTGTTCACCAAATACATTAGCGAACCCACTAACTACCCAGTAGAAAGTAGCATCCACTACCTCTCCAAAATTAGCATCCTATTTCCTCCAATTTTCCGGAAGAGGAGTATCCATGGGTTTCCGACCTCTCCATGTTAAACTTACCCGAGTATCTCCTTTTGCATACTTTCCTTGAGACACAAAAAGTTCACCATCCCAATCGCCATATTTCCAATCCAAGAAAAGAATGAAGGAGTCCCATGTCCTTCATTTCGAACTCCCTTACAAGATCCTCCTTACATGAGTGTATCAACTTCTCATCACCAATCAAAATTAGATCATCAACATAAAGAACAATGATTAATAGCTTACCCTCAACCAAAATCTGGTACAAGTTTGCATCTTCTTCATTTTTTTTGAAGCCCAAAGTCCGATGAAATAGTTGTCTATCCGAGTGTACCAAGCACGAGGTGCTTGCTTCAGCCCCATACAATGCTCTTTTGAGTCTACACCCATGTGACCCACTCGTTTAATATCTTGAAACCTTCAGGGATGCTCTATGTACACCTCTCCCTCAATGATCCCATTGAGAAACATAGTTTTCACATCCATCCGATGAATGCACCAACCCATTTGTGTTGAGAGTGAAAGGATGGATCTTACGGAAAGATTACCTTGCAATAGGTGCAAAAGTCTCATCATAACTTATCCCCCTCGATATGTGAGAATCCCTGAGCCACAAATATGGACTTGTATTTCTCCACACTCACATCAACAAATTCCTTTACCTTGTAGATCCATCTTGATCCAACCACTGATTTGTCGATTGGTCTTGGGACTATCTCTCATGCAATGTTATTGACAATGGAGTCATACTCCTCCACCATTGCATGAACCCAAGTTGGCTGCTGCACTGCTTCCTGAAAGGAAGATGGTTCAGTCACAATACATGTTCTCATAAGATCCATGTATCCAGTAAATCACTCAGGAAATTGTCTTTGTTTGCGTTGTGAAGTAGGGGCTCCCACATTCTCTACAACATCAAGTATCAATCTATCAGCTTCCATGCTGCGCCTTCTGCCATTTTTGATGGATGGCTCTGCATGATTGTTTTCCTCCACTCCATTAACCTCCTCATGAGGCTGATCCACATCTTGAGACTCATCCTTGGTAACCAGTAGTTCCTCGTCTGCATACAAGTCCAGCTCCCTCTCAAGGGACAACTGCATGGCTTTCTCCTCATAAAATTTTATATCTCGTCGCACAATAGTCATTCTACTATTTTAAAAATACACACGATAATTATGGGGTGTTTCAGTGTACCCCACAAAAATTCCAACCTTAGATGTTGGTCCCATCTTCTTCCTGGCGTCCTTAGTCACATGCACATAAACAGACCAGCCAAAAATCTTAAAGTGTGAAACGTCGGGGTATCTTACTAGTGAAAGCCTCTTTAGGTGTACCCATGCCAAGTACTCTATGAGGACAATAGTTTTACACATGTACCATTGTATTGCATGCTTTCGCCTACGTATGCATTGGTAGGCCTTGATCATACAACATCACTTGTGTTGCGCCCACAATAGTTATGTTCTTCCTCTCCGCGAGGCCCATTCCGCTATGGGTTATGAGGCGTTATGAGTTCTCTTTGAATTCCTTCCTTGATCGCAGAATTTCTTGACTTCATTAGAGATGTATTCTCCACCATTATCACTCCTAAGAGCCTTAACTTGCTTGCTCGACTCTTTCTCCACCGATGCCTTAAACTCATATAACTTAGAGAATTTTTTTATCTTTCTTATGCATGAAGAAGATCCAACAATTACGAGAAAATTCATCAACAAACATTACATAGTACTTATGTTTTGTTGTTGAAGAAATCGAGAAAGGACCACACATGTCCGTGTGAAATCTCTCAAGGATCCTCGAAGCTTAGTTTTCCTTCTCATGAAAGGCGGCCTTTACATATTTTCCCATAGTACATCCCTTGCATGTGTCTGACTGTGCAAGTTTACCCCTAGGAAGGCCAGTAGAAATCTGTTGCATGACTTTCAAGGCTCCATGGTGAAGATGGCCCAATCGCTTGTGCCATAATTCACCATAATCCCAGCTCACCACTTGATATTCCTTTCCCATCATTACTGCACAACCATCTACCTCCAACTTGTAGAGATTCTTAACTCAGATTCCTATCCTCTTGGCTTGTCCTTGTTGAATATTGCAACAAGAAACAGTGAAGGACGCATCCTGAAACATCATTCCTGATCCTAGTTGGAAAGTGATCACCAAAACTAGGTGGGGGCCACACAAGTGATTTTTGTCGCAAAGTCTATTTTTAGACTATGTCTATTTTTTAGACATGTCAATCATATTCTATGAGTTGCGGGATGCTATTTGTGGATGGTTGGTCAAGTTGGAAAAAATAGATGGATTTCTATTTTTTATACATATTGGGCGGAATCTATTTTTAGATTTCCAATCTAAAAAATAGATATGTTGAATATTATTAGCTCTTAATAATATTTGGACTATAAAACATTATCTTATTCTATTGGAGCACTTTCAGTTAAGTGCACGGATGTGACACGAGGAGCTGATAGAAGGAATTACGCTATTCCTAAGGGTTTACTGGAGCTATTGCATGGAGGACTTCAGTTAGAACTCATGTGACAAAGTTTGGTGGAGTTATTGAGGTAGTTGGTGGAGTTGTGTTCAGTTTAACTGAGTTAAACATAGTTGAGCTAGTTGTATCTAGTCTAACTTATTGATACACTAGTGAGAGTGGTGTGAATTAATTATTAATTAATTCACTAAATAATAGCTCATTGATAAACTAAAGAATACATCGGTTAACTATAGTGCATGGACAAGTTTCGGTGGAGACCGATGCGAGAGATAGGTTAAAGGGCAAGTGTGACTATCGAGTTGTGACTATAAGTGATGCATGGTTTTGCATCCAACACTCGGTAGAGATGCCTATAAATACTACGTGAGCAAGGTTGGGGTAATTAATTCTCATCAAGAGGCATTCTTCGGCGGGTATTGCGTAGTAGAGGCAAGCTATCAAGTGGCAAATATTGGAGCATGTGTTTTTTCTAGATCTAGCTTGATTAGTGTGTAGCAAGTGGAGATTATACTCGAGAGCTTGTGAGGAGCTTTGTATAATGATTGTTACATGATCTCTATGACATATATAATATACGGATAGTTGGGGGGTTTTTCAGCTTTAAGCTTTCCCATTACATATTGTGTTCATATGTGTGAGTTTTTTATGGCTTTAATGAGTGCATGCAATTGATTTTATTTCCGCATGTGATGATTAATGGTAGAAGAGATTATGTATTGTGCATGAAGATAAAATTGTGTGTGATCGGGGAGAATCTCGGTGGATAAACATATCGGTTATTCAAAATTTATACATGGTATCGAGAGAGATATTGATCATTGGAGCAATTGCAAAACATTGAAGTGGTTGAGTTTTTTGTATTGAAGCGACAAGAGGAAGTTAGCACTCAAGGATAAACTCGGGGAAAATAAAAATGGAGAAGAATGACACTATTACGGTATACTTGACAAAGTTTTGTCCACCTTGCGGGGATGAGCTTGGGAGTTTTAGGAGTTAGTGTGGATGAAGAAGGACAAGTCAAGAAGGTTGGGATTCGAGAAAAGAATCTCTACAAACTTGAAGTAGACGGGATGTCTACGGAGCTTCCTACTCGTTGGGAAGTGTGAGAAAGCCATGCAATTGAAGCTTGAGAGGGAGCTAGTTTTGCATGCGGGTAATAGTGAACCTTGGGATGTGGAGCAGCCACAAGATGAGGATCATGGAGCGGAAGAAACCACTCATGCAGAGAAATTTTGCGCCGGATGGGCGGAGGGAGTGCATGCAACTATACCACCAAGTGAGAGGTGGGGCGACATGCATGAGTAATCCCAAGAGGAGATTTTCCCGGGCGAGATTCATGAGATGGTGTGGATCTCATGAATTGAACCCGGCTACGAGGTGCCCACAGACAACAAGATAGCATGATCGGTTGGATTGATGCGAGCGGATCAAAGTGACGAGTGTCGGATACTAGAGCACGGATCGAGTTGACAACAAGTGCAAGAGTGCATGGGTGCAAGAGTTCAACGAGCGCGGTGGTTCCCGATGACATGTGCAGTTGGTACCAGAAGAATTCAAAGACTTTGATGATAGATGCATTATATTGATTGAGTTATTTGGAGCCTATTCATTTTCGGAGGAGTTGCAGAGCGGATGCATGGAGTTGCATGGCGCTTGTGAAGGTTGCAAGGCGAATGCATGGAGTTGCATGTCGCATGCAAAAGACAGATCCTTTCTTGTTGAGAGGGAGTGTTGAAGATTGCAACAAGAAACGATGAAGGAGGCATCCCGAAACATCATTCCCGATCCTAGTTGGAAAGTGATCACCAAAACTAGGTGGGGGCCACACGAGTGATTTTTGTCGCAAAGTCTATTTTTAGACTATGTATATTTTTAGATATGTCGATCATATTCTATGAGTTGTAGGATGCTATTTGTGGATGATTTTGTCAAGTTGGAAAAAATAGATGGATTTCTATTTTTTAGACATATTGGGCGAAATATATTTTTTAGATTGCTAGTCTAAAAAATAGATATGTCGAATATTATTAGCTCTTAATAATATTTGGACTATAAACATTATCTTATTCTCTTGGAGCACTTCAGTTAAGTGCACAGATGTGACACAGGAGATTACAGAAGGAATTACGCTATTCCTGAGGGTTTACTAGAGCTATTTCATGGAGGACTTCAGTTAGAACTCATGTGACAGAGTTTGGTGGAGTTATTGAGGTAGTTGGTGGAGTTGTGTTCCGTTTAACTCAGTTAAACATAGTTAAGCTAGTTGTATCTAGTCTAACTGAATGATACACTAGTGAGAGTGGTGTGAATCAATTAGTTAGTTAATTCACTAAATAATAACTCATTAATCAACTGAAGAATACATCAGTTAACTACAGTGCATGGACAGTTTTAGTGGAGACCCAGGTGCGAGAGATAGGTGAAAGGGAAAGTGTGACTATCGAGTTGTGACTATAAGTGATGCATGGTTTGCATCCAACACTCGGTAAAGATGCCTATAAATCATCGCGTGAGCAAGGCCGGGGTAATTAATTCTCATCAAGGGGCATTCTTCAACGGGGGATTACGCAGTAGAGGCGAGGCTATCAAATGGCGAGAGATTGGAGCATGTGTTTTGCTAGATATAGCTTGATTAGCGTGTAGAAAGTGGAGATTATATCGAGAGCTTGTGAAGAGATTTGTATAATGATTGTTACATGATCTCTATGACATATATAATATACGGATAGTTGGGGGGTTTTCAGCTTTAAGCTTTCCCATTACATACTGTGTTCATATGTGTGACTTTTTATGGCTTTAATGAGTGAATGAAATCGATTTTATTTCCGCATGTGATGATCAATGGTAGAAGAGATTTTGTATTGTGAATGAAGATAAAATTGTGTGTGATCAGGAGAATCTTGGTGGATAACATATCAATTATTCAAATTTCTACAGTCATGTCGTTTTATGTCATAGGTGTTATCACTCTAGTAATTCCTTAAGTTGTGGGATTTGAGTTTTTAGTCTAAGAAAACTAGAGGTAACCACAAACCTACTTCAAATCCTAGGATCTAGCCTTCCTAGAATTCGGAGAGGGCTCTCTCTTTAAGATTTATCTTTGTTTTTTTGATATATGTTTTTAGGCTAGTTATGATAGAACAATTGGTTTCGTTTTTTAAATATTTTGGTGGGAAAAAAAATCACTCGGACGTAAACTAGAGAGAAATCTACTTGTCCATTGGGCTATGGAGTCTAAATCTAGATAGCGATACTAGAATTCAAGGCCAAAAAGGTACAAATGTATTCGGGGCAAAGATAGATAACCCTCAAATATTTGGGAAACTTGTTATGGTGAAATGGTATGATCGGGATAAAAGGCTATGAAGGATCCTTTGATCCAGGAAAGTGGAAGAAGGAGGCGAGGGGTCAAACGGGAATAGGAGAAATTAAGAATTCCTAACACCGGAAATCGGCGAGAAAACATTTAAATGGTAACCAGTTAAAAACAAAGAGTAAAGGACTAGCCCGTAGTAATATTCCTAGTTACTCATTAAGATTGAAAAAAACATATATAATGGAATGCATGAAACTCAAGAAAGAAAAACAAATGAAAAGAAGAAAAATACTTCACTCATCGCCTTATCACAGGGATCCCTGAATTATGATGCCATTTTAGCTTTGTTGAGTCTGCTACTCGAAATCAACGCATAATAGCTTCCAATGTTTCAGAAAAAAAGTCTATAGTAAAGTCTACCAATTTTATTCCACTTTCAATACTTCAAATGTTGAAGTATTTATACAAAATATAGTTACAATTATCCTAGGAGACATCTAGGAATATCTTTAGGAAATAGAAAATATCCTTACAAAATAAGAGGGGGCAATTTCTTAACAAATTAGCAAGTTGTCCTCTTTATCCAAAGTAAATAGAACTACTTTATCTAATCAAGGAGCTTTGAGTGATTTTCTATCCCTGCTTTGTTGGCTGCTAGAAAATATCTTTTAGTTGAGTTTCCTTGGCTGATACTCTTTCATATTATACTCTTTAAAGCTGCCCTTTAACTTTGATACACTTTGACGAGATATTTCCATTTTTTTATCGTTGTAAAAAATATTTACTTTTTGCGATGAAAAAATTAACAAACTATCCTTTTGTTTCACTGTTTCTTCTTGATTTTTTTTCAAGGTAATTTCTTCACTTGTTACCTCTAATTTTCACATCAAATCTATAAATGCTTGCCACTCGTTCTTCACTCGGGAATTTTTACATTCTTCAGCTTTTCTAAAATTCTCATCTCGCCTTCGTATATTTAGAAAAAATTGGGCTTAAACACAAAAAAGATGTTTGATCTCATGTTGAAGAAAGAACAAATCTTCAAAGTGTTTGAGGAGGACTTTAGCCGTAGGAGTACACCGTGGCAATGGTTTGTTGACTTGCTCCTTGGAAAATTCTTTGATTTTATTATCATAATCTTTTTTGGGGCATTATTTTTTTCATTGAAGACATGAATATCTAGTAAGCCCTTCTTTCTCAAGTTTGTATACTTCACCATAAACTTTGTTATGGAAATATTCATTGTTTCACACTTCTCTTCTAGGTAGGTCATCAAATTTTTTCCTTTGTTAATAATTTTTTTAATCCGAAAAAATGGTCTCTGCTCTATCCAGATATCCGTAACTCTTCCAACTCTACTCTGTTCTTGTTGTTTAGGAAAGTGATGAGTTTTAAAGCTCTGAGCTGTCTTATCAAGTTAACTCATCCTTAGTCTTTTGAATCTCTGCCCAAGCTACTATCAATAAGTCTCTTTTCTCATATATAATCCGAATTGAAGGCCATTGATTGTGAATGCCCTCAATTATATTTTTTCCATAAATGATTCTTGACAAATAAAATTTGTTCGGTGAATGTTTATCTCTTTTTTGCAATCCCTTAATTTTCTCTCCAAGTCTAATTTGCCTTCTACTCATGGGTTTTAGCATTTATTTGAGCTAACTTACTTGTGGATTCAAGATTTTCAATAATTTTCTTTAGGCTATTGATTTCATTATTTTTTCAAAGACAATTCCTCCATAGCCTTCACAATCGACCTACTCCATCTTCTTGTTGGACCCTGTGTTGTAAAATATTTTGTGTTTGAAGTGGTTGTTGAACTCACTAGCACTGCAGTTTCCGAGTGGTTCCTTTGGTGATATATTTTCTCCTAAGGTGGATGCCACCACTGTGGTAATCATCGGTATTCTTGAAGGAATAATTGGATTCTCTGTCTCTTTCATAGTTTCTTTCTCTTGGACAAGTTGGTCCATTTGAGTTTCCATTACTTTGATTTGAGCAATTAGTTTCGAGGATGAGATTCATCATCTCTTCTTTTTTCACTTTTCTCTTGAAGTATTTCTTTAGTCTATGGATGCTTACTTTGAGGAAGCTTAAGCTATTTCCTCAAAGCTACAATATCATAATTCTTTTTTCTTAATTAACAATTCGAGTTGCTCGCACATTTGAGGGATCATATCCCACTCGTAAAATAAAATCATCTAAGGCTTTAATCCTAAGATATTTTACATACAAAGAGCCTTTGTCCAACTTCATTTGATCCCTGCATGTTAATAATGGTATTCTACAACTTAGTAGCACTCATAGCCTTTTGTCACCATAGTTGAATATAACATTTCGTAGCTATGTATGTGGAATTCAATTTGGTCTAGCTCATGCATATTTTCGGTATCTACTTCAAACTCAACCTTTTTTTATAATTTGCTACTATCTTTAGTGTTGAAGTAGTTGGTTGTAGAAAAGACATAATAATTTTTGTTTGTGGAATATTCAAAAGGCTATCGGTAGCCTATTCCCGATTCCCTCGGTTTTTTGCTTGAGGAATTGAGAATATATCTCCGATTTAATTTCCTCCCTTTTCTTCTTTATCTGCTTATACTTTTCTTTTTATATCTAGGTATTTTTTCCTCAGTGTCCCTGTGAGGAAGAAGCATCCATATTTTGTTTCTCAATCATTTGGGTATCATCTTTACCTATTTTTTTGATCTTTCCAATCTCTCGCAAGAGTCTCATTGATTATCACTCGTGGCTTCATCATTGTTTACCTCGGGCTCATTTGTATCCTCAACACCAATTACCTTTTCTTTCCCTATCGAACTAAATTTGAGCCTTTTATTGTAAATCAACTTGAATTTTGTTTCGTAGTTGTCTCGGATGTATATTTTCCCTTCTTCTCTCGCTTCTTTTGGCTGAAGTTTCTAGTGGCTTTAACACTTCCGGGGCTCGTGTTGTAACCACTTTTCTTGCCGACTCTACATTGATGATCTGTATCTATCAATGTGTTTTTCCACCCAATCTTCTTGATTTGCAAATTTTTCAATTTACGGCTTGGGCTCATGTATGAAGGGTGTAAGTTTACACTTTACCCTTAAATTACTCGAGATCCCTTAGGGATCATAGTTCCATGGAAAAACTTTGTTGAAATTTTAATTCTACTAGCCTTTTGGAAATTTCTTTTTTTGCCTCTTTGTTATTAATGATGAAAGGACCAATCTAATTCTTCAACTTGAATTGAGTCTTTTTCCGTGTAGCTAAGAAGTTGATAGAGTCATAATTTAAAATATGTCTTAAATATTCCAATGCAAAAACTCTCATGTTCATGAATTTTTGGCAACTTATAAGGTAATAAGTTGGATACAAAAAAAATCTCATGTCTTTTCATAAAGAAACCAGTCTCCTATTTTGCTATGTTACGATAGTTGTAATATCCTCTTCATTTCTTCATTGACCTTGGGCTACTTTCGCTTTGTACAAAATATTCATTGCTGTATGGAGGAAAAGGTCCGAGAAGTCCGTATAAGTGAATTCACTGTTTTCTTTCCTTAGCAAGGAAGTCCAAAAAACAATATATAAAGGCTTACCCTCCAAGTCCATCTTTTGTAAAACAATTGGAAAATTGTCAACTTGGAAGAATACAAAACAAATGAAACAAGTAGGAAGAGTATCCGAAAAACCCCCTTCATTGGGTATTTTGGTAAGTCTGGTGATGAATATTGTCTCGCTATAATGTCGGCATAATAAAAAAATGAGTGTTGGAGGTTGGCCTAGAGATAAAGTGGATAGAAAGCCAAACAATGGATTCATCGGTGAATCCATCCGTGAAATATCCCGAGTATAAAAGATTACATGGAAACAATATGCCTTGATCCTTCAGAAAATTTAGCGAAGTTGAATAAGGAGGGTTCAACTTAGGGATGTCAACATGGGAAGGCAAAAAGTCCTGAAATATCATAAACTTATTTGGGAAATCCAGGCTTAAGTACAACTGGGTTAAAAATTCAATAGAAAGGGGGACTAATTGAGGATCAGACTGTAAATGCAGCATTTGATTTAAGGACTCTGTTGTAATAGTAAAAATGATTACCCTTTTTGCATTAACATTGGCCATTTGGTCTGGTTCATAATGCTTTTGACATAGTCTAACAAGGTCTTGTCCAGGATGAGTCAAAGGAACTACATATTGGGGAAAATGAGTCTCCCAAATAAGCATTTCATCTTTGTCCAAACACTTATCATAACACCAATTATGGATTTCCAAAAGGTTAAATTCTACCACAGGGTCAAAAATCTTGTAGTCCATATCAGTTAATGGAATGGTTTCTTCAACAGCTACAAGTGGCTAGAGAGGATTTACTAACACAGTGGATTTAGCAGTGAGGGTTGGAGTAGCTTTAACATCTTTAGGAGTTACAGGTTTACGAGGTTTAGATCCTCCAGGCTTGGTTGGTTTAGAACATCCAGCTTTAACTGTGATTTTCTTTTGAGTATTTTTGGACCAATTACTGCAAGCTTAAACTGTTTGCAGGAGTGAATTTTCTTTATCAAAGGATATAAACTAGGATAAGATAGAAAATGAGGATTTTATGAATATATTTGACTGTAAACAAGGGTTTTTAGGATGTCTGAGAGATTTAAACCCATTTCTATATGTGAAATTTGAGGAAATTGGCTAGGTTTGGCCTCTTTTTCGGGGTTTTTGGGAAATTTCTTTGGTAAAACCTCTTAATTTAAAACCTGGTTCTGTGATTATGGGTCTAAACTTTGAATTGCAGGTTTATATTGGCAAGAAATACCTTTGAAATGTAGGTATTTGGTTTCTTGGAGGGTTCTTAAGAAGTTTTGGTTGAATTTGCAGTCTGGTTTGGATTGCTGGTGTAGTTGACTGGCTTTATTGGTCTTCAATGGGGAGTCTATGGTCAAATTTGACTTTATCTGGGTATAAGTTGATAATTTTTATCAAAAGGTTTTTTCTTAGTTGGGCAGAGGTTTTTTACAATTCGGAACACACAAATAATCTACGAAATGTTATAACAAAAGGTTTTAACTTTGATTTTTGTTTATTGTAGATGCATTAAATGCATGTCCTATCAACTGGCAAGAGGGGTTTTGAATTTTCAAATATGAAACCAGTGATGGTTTTCACGTTCGTTTTTGGTGGTAAGTTGTTTTTACCCAAACGAACGCGATCCAACACAATGTTGACACGTTGCGAGGGCTGAATTGTCAAAATAACCTATTTCGCGCTCGATTGGTATTGGAACGAATGTTTTATTTTTTCGTGCGATATTGATTTCATGTTGTTGGATCTGGAGTATTGGAGCGAAGGGATATGATTTAATTAAAAGCTGCAGGCAAAATATGGTGAGACCTGGGCTAAGGTTAAGCAGGGTTTATGCAAGGTTTTTAATATGTGCAATTAGGTTTCACATATATGGTGAAAAGGGTTAATTGATGGTGTTTTTATATATAAAAGAGTTTTATATATAAGGGTATATGAGGAGGAATAAATTTGTTTGCACAAGGCGGAGTTTAGAATGGTGGTACTCTCAAGATTTTTATCCTTTATAAAATGACAAAATATCGCTCAGAAACTTAGGCTAAAACTGTATTATATAGCTTTAAATATTGTGAATGGTTTAACACTATAGGGGGCGGGATATTTAATTAATTTTAGTTTTAGACGAAAGGGTGTTTATTTGGGTTGACATGTGCATATTAACTTTGGTCTAAAAACTTTATAATAGTGGGTTTTAGGGGTATTTTAGATAAAGGGAATTATATAGATAGGATAATGTATTTTTAGGGAATTAATAGCATAAGTTAGAAGTTAATATGACAAGGGGAAAATTAATACACAAAAATACACTAAATGACCAAGTAAATGGAATTAATAAAAGCATAGCTTAATATTTCATCATTTTAGCAATTTATTAGGATAGAGTGTTTTTTGAGGGTTTTTGTACCTTTATGAATGCAGGAAGTTAATTAAATGGGATTTTAAGCTTCATTAAGTAAGAAGAATTATTTACCTATGAAGATGACTTAAATTTATGAATGAGGGATAAATAATGGTAAAGGGGATTTTATCATAAGAATTCAACATTTTCCATTATCCAGTCATCAAGCCTTGGGTCTGGTCCCAACAGATGTTAGAGAAATGCTCTGAGCCTCTTTGACTGGAAGTAAAGAATACTGAATACCTACAGGGGAAGGGAAATTAGTAATTTTTTCCCGATGATGAATATTACATGGTTTTTCCCACTTCTTTCTACCTACCCAACATTATTCTAACATTTTTTCTTCCTCTTGGTAGGTGCATTTAAGCTTGCAACCTTGAAAAATTAATTCTTTTAAAAGAAATAAACTATCTAATTCTATCTTATTTCATCCGAGGGCTCAGATTAAACTGATGAGATCCTCATTATTGTCTGCCTATCTATTGATTTGTCAAGATTAAATTGTCCGACAAAACTTTATTCACTATCTAAAACATGGAAATTGAAAACATGACAAGTCAAGTTTAAATAGTTTAACTCATCATGGATTATGGCATTTATTGAAACTCTGCCATAATCATTTGCAAAAAGTAAAAAGTAGTGGCATTTGGACTTGCACACTTTCATGTTTATTTTCATCTTTTTTCTTTTGGGGTCTATATATTTTTTAAGTCCTTTGATCTTTCTTTTAGGACTTTTTACCGTCTTTTTGATTTTTTGATTTTTTTTAAAATATGGGAAAACAAGTTGCAGAAAGAAAGGTATGTACATATTTTGCAAGACTATGCAAGTCAATTCAAAATTATGAATCCTATATTTATAGGACCCTAACAACGGCTTCACATGGGGATGGCATTTCCTGGTGAGATGTCAAGAACTCTAAGACTAGTAGCCTTCAATTTTGACCATGATGATCCAGTAATTGTCTTTGTTTTCTGTAAAAAACTCATATTTATGACATTTTACTCTTCAAAGCTTAGGGCCTTCTCTCCGGGCTTCAACTTTGGAAAGAAAATATCCAATCCAATCTAAAACTTCAAAAGATATTTACAATGATATAAAAAGTAACTAGGACTAACTATTGGTTAACTCAGAAGAATAGTAATGTTTGAGCATTCTACCATTAACTGGTCCTTCTTGAATATCTGTTCCATCCAAATGTTTTATGAAGAATTGTTACCCCTATATCCATAAATTACATAAGGTCCTTTCTGTAGAAATTCAAACTTCCCATGCTTACCTTTGTCCTCTCTCCTGGAATCCCACTTTAACACTTGATCTCCAATGTAAAATTCATCCTCTTTACTTCTTTTATAAAAAAATTTCTTGATTTTATCATGAATGACTTGGGATTTCTCATAGACTTCTTCCCTTGTTTGCTGTAGATGAATAGTTTGATTTATCCTCCTTTGTATATCATTGATTTCTACTTGTGATTCTTGAATGGTCTTCATTACTGGAACACCAAAGGATGATGGAAAAAATGCATCCATCCCATAAACAATTTGATAAGGAGAAGTGCCAATTGACTTTTTGGTGGTAAGTCTATCTTCCCATAAGGCATAGACTAGCTTTTTTATTTCAGGTCTTTTTGTTATCTTCAAGTAATTTTTTAATGATATTTACAAGGATTTTGTTTGAAGATTTAGCTAGGCCATTAACCTGAGGGTAATAAGAAGTAGAGTGGCCTAGGGTAATATGATACTTGTGAAAAAAGGAAATCATTTTCTTAGATTTAAATGCTATTGCATTATTAGTAATTATTTTCTGAGGGCATCCAAATCTATATAAAAGGTTGCTTTCTATGAAAGAGATAATGACTGTGTCAGTGGCTTGTCTAGTAGGAATGGCTTCAATCCACTTAGTAAAGTAATCCGTGGCAGTCAAAATTCACTTATGTTGGCCAGAGGATGGGGGGTGAGTTTCTCCAATGAATTCTAAAACCCATTGTTTAAATGGCATCTCTATTGAAATTGGTTTTAAGGGTAAAGGTAACAACTTATTTTTTCCTTCAAAAATTTGACATTTGTGACATGAAGTAACAAATTTCTTAACATCAGCAAATAAGGTATGCAAGTAAAAACCAGCTCTAAGGATCTTATATGACATACTTTTCCAGTATAAATTCCCTCCACAGTCACTTGCATGAAATTCTTCAAGAATTTTGTCAGCTCCTGCTTTTAGTAAACAATTTAGTAATATCCCACTATGTTCTTTCCAAAAAAGCACATTATCTAAAATACAAAATCTCATTGCTTTAAGTCTAAGAAATCTGGCTTTTGTCCTTGATAATCTGGGAGGAGCTTGTAAGTTTGTAAGTACAAAGATAATATCTGAGTACCAAGGTGAATTTAGAAAGGCTTCACTGATCATTGGAGTCGCCATCTCTTCCTGGTCATCAATCTGAGCAATAAAATTTATGTCTAATGAATTGCAATTGGATTCAGCCATCAATCTGGCTAATCCTTGTCCTTTAACGAGTTTTTTTGGTTTGATTTCTATGTCATATTCTAGGATAGTGGCAATCCACTTACCTCTTCTTCCATCAGGTCCATCTTGAGTAATAATGTATTTAACTACTGAATTAGGGACATAGGAAATTATATGGGAATAGAGAATGTAAACTCTGAAATATTTTATAGCTTTAACCAAGGCTAAGGCTTATTTCTCCATTATGTTATATTTCAGAGGTGCATCTCTAAGAGTCTTACTGAAAAAATATATAGGTTGTACAAAATCTTGATCATTCTTCTGCAATAAAACTACAATAATGGTATGTTCTGATGCAAAAGAAAAAATTATAAAGTCTTTCTTGAAATCTGGACTGATTAAGACTGGTGTTTTAATTAAAGCCTGTTTTATGGAATCAAATTATTGTTTGGCTTCAACTTTCCATTTTAAAGTTGAGTCTTTTTTCAGCATATTGTTTAGTTCTCTAATGATTTCAACTAAGTTTGAAATAAATATTCTGAAAAAGTTAATTTTACCTAAGAAAGCTTGCAATTCTTTGATATTTCTAGGTGGATGAATGTTCAAAATTTCTTCTATCCTAGCAGGATCAATTCTAATTCCTTCTTTTGAAATTATATGTCCTAGTAACTTACCTTCCTCTAGTCCAAAGAGAGTTTTCTTGGGATTTAAAGAGATGCCAAATTTCCTACATTTAATAAATACCTATCTCAAATGATCCAAGTTTTCATTATTTGCTTTGGAAAATATAGTAATGTCATCTAGATAAATTACCAAGAATTCACGAATCTCCTTACCAAAGGCTATGTCCATAGCTCTCTGAAAGGTTGCTCCTGCATTCATCAAACCAAAAGGCATTTTAACATATATGAAAGTTCCCCAAGGAGTGGTAAAAGATGTTTTAGCCTGATCTTCCTTTTCGACTAGGATCTGGTTGTATCCTAAAAAACCATCTAACAAAGAAATTCTAGAGGAACCAACTACCCTTTGTAATATATGATCCATCTTTGGTAAAGGGTAATTATCCTTTAAAGACACTTTGTTAAGATTTCTAAAGTCAACACATAACCTAATTTAACTTGTTTTTATTTCTTGTTGGTACTAGGTTTGAAAACCAATCAGAATATCTGATTGGTGCAATGATTTGAGCATCATACATGCGTTTTACTTCCTTTTCTCTCAAAGGTAATATAACAGGATTAATTCTCCTCAATTTTTGTTTGAATGGCTTTTGATTATCTTTTATGGGAATTTTGTGTTGGATTATGTTTGTGTCATAAGCTTTAAGATCTTCATAACTCCAAACAAACACATCCTGATATTCCTTTAAAAGATCAATGTATCATTCCTTTTCTTGTTGAGGTAAATATTTAGACAGTTTAATCATTTTTGGTTTTAAATTTGTCCCAATGTTACATTTCTCAATGTCAGACCTAACTAGTTCCATTTTAGGATTTTTAGGCACATCATTGGAATAAAAAAGGTCTTCCAAAGGGTTTAAACCTTTAGGCAAAAAGTTATCTTTCAAATCTAACATGTCAATTTCTTCTTCAATGATTTTCTCAACATCTATATTCTCTAAGTTATCTATATCAGATTGAGTAGATACAATTGGTTTGTTAAATTTATGTATATTTATGTTATCTATTTCACAATCAAAATCTGAATGTATATTACAGTTTGTATCTATTTTACAATTTTGAAATTCTTCCTCATTATTCAAAAAATGGTAAATATGTTCATCTTGAGAGAAAATCTGCCAATACTTGAGGTTGTCTGGGATTATTGTTCTATGTTTAACGTCAGCAGTATACCTATGATTTGGTTGGAATGGTAAGTTACAAGTACTAGCAAAAGTTGCTAGACAGTGTGCTTGAATGTTTTGTTTTCTGGGTATAGAAGAAAACTTGCATTCCAATAAATCATCAGTTAAATAAACTGTTGTATCTCTGTATCTGGCTAGTGTAGGATTATGCACAGAATAATCTCCATTTATTTTCTTTATGATTAATTACGAATCTCCCATGATTATTATTCTTTTTCCTCCTAAATTTATAATGATCTGGAGGCCTAGAATAAGTGCCTCATACTCTGCCATGTTGTTTGTACATTTGAAGTTGAGTTTGAAGGCATGTCCTTCCAAATGATTAGTTTCCATATTTGTAATCCATACTCCTGCTCCTACTCCTGATTTTTTTATAGAGCCATCAAAGTCTAGGTGCCAACGAGACTCATGAAATATGTTGTCATTGTTTGGTTTTTTATTTTGTTAAATTAGTTCAGTTTGGATTTCATTATTATCAAAGTTACACAAAATAAAAGAGTCAAGGTTAGTTGGTGTAGAATAAATGGGGTAATTTATGGATCTATCAGCACTACTGACCATGAATTTCATTAAAGTTTATCTATATAGCTTTTTGGGTTGACCAAACATTGATATTGTAGCATAGCTCATGTCCAATTGTAGAGATCCTTGCAACTTTGCTCCCCATGAGAGAAAGAAGCATACCATACTTTGGTGGGATGTCAGCTACTACAATGTCCATTACCATAATTTTACCTGGGTACTGAACTAAATTCACACATAAGTCTTTGATTAATCCTAAGAACTTAATTTTGCTAGAATCAAATGAGAACAATTCTTTGTAAGGCCTCGTTATTTCTAGATTAAGAGTTTCCATGATAGATTTGGGCATTAAATTATGGGAAGCTCTTGAATCTAATATAGAGTTGTCTAAAATCTGATCATGGATGGTGAGACTAATATAGAAAGGAGGGACTTCTCCATCTTAATTCTTTCCATTCACATCAGGGCCGAAAATCAACTCAAGTTGATCATCATTCAAATTAATGGCATCTTCACCATCATTCATATTCAAAGTTTCAGTTATAGTTGATTTGTATAAGTCATTTTTAAGCAATTCTGTTAAAGGAATAGGTATTTTTAACTTAGAAATTTCAGTATGAATATTGAATGAGGATTGAGATTGACTAGTTTGAACTAATTCATCTTTAGAAACTGTAATCTGGGTTGGTATTTCTTGATTTTCAACAATTGTAGTTTTATCTTCAATTGTTTTGGCATTTTCTGTCTGAGTTTATTGAGTTTTGCTGCTTTTAATTTTATTTTCAGGGACTGTTTGGGTGGCAGCAGGGATTTTATCAGGCTTAGAATTATCAACAGGTGTTTTGGAATTATCTTTTTTAGGATTTGCTGATTTAGAATCAGCAAAAATCTTTTTAGAATCAGAATTTGTTGTTTTTACTAAATCAGAGGCTTTAGGAGTATTAGTTTTTTGTGCATCTTTAAAATATTGAGCTACGTCATCAGTAATATCAACAATTTTAGGACTTGTTGATTTTTTAGGATTGGAAGGATTGGAATTTTGCTTATTTTCCCTTGGGAGAATTTGCAAAACTTTTGTTTTTGGGGCTTCTACATTTTTCTTATTTTGATTTTGGGAATTGTTTTTAGTAGAAGATTCATTATTTTTCTTGTTTCTAAGTTTATACTGACTGTGAATTTCATTAATAGCAAATTCATAACCATGTTTGTAGTCAAAGGATTTACTGGAGTTTAATTTGAGTTTTTGAAGCTCAAATAGTTCCAGATCTTCCTGAGTGAGGAAAATGGTGTTTTTTTCATCTATTCCCATTAGATGATTGATGTCATCCTCATCTTCATCATTATTTTGAGAAATTTTAGCATAGTTCTCTTGAAATGGGGGCCTAATGTTTTGGTCTGGAGCAACTTCGTTAGCTTTTCCAGGGTTATTATTTTTTCTGAAATTGGGATTTCTGATCTGAGGTTGATTATCCCATTGAGGTTTTCTATCTAAATTATCTAAGATTTCTACCACCCTTTCTAAAGTTTTAACAACGAAATCTAATTTAACATCTGAGTTTGAACTTTCTTCTTTAATTGTAACTCTTCTTTCATTTCTAAGTCTAGATTTCCTAGCTAAAATGTTGATTTCTACACTAACAACATCTAATTGCATCTGTTCTAATGTTTGGGCATCTCTTTCTCTTAATTGATATGCCATATCTGTATCAAATCCATCTGGGAATTTGAGCAGTACAGACTAAGGTGTAGGTTTAAGAGATGCAGGAAAAGAATTATAGACACTGTTATACCTAGTGCAATAGTCTTGGAAAAACTCAGTAGGAGATCTTTTCAAATCATCAAACTCAGAAAAAATTTGAAGGGGTTATTTTTTATTTCCCATTTATTTAAAAATATTCTATGAAATGTAGCTAAATCAACTATACCACCAGCAGCTAAATTTTTGAACCATTTTTAACTTCTCCTATCAAACTTTGGGAAAATAGCCTCATCTGGACATCTGACTCATCAATCTCATAAATTTGACAGTAATCTGTCATTTTTGTTACATCTTGTTGAGCGGTATATTGTGAAAGGCCATCAAACAATGGTACATTGTTTTGGTAATCTTGAGGCATAACATGGAGGTTTTGGGGTAAAACAAGGGGAGCATACTTGACATCCATGGCTTGAAGCTTTCCTAAGCTGGGAGGTATAACAGTAATGATAGGGGCAGAGCTAGATATGGTTGCTGATGAATTAACAATTGTAGTTGAAGAGCTGGGAAAAGAAGATGGTATGTAAATGGAATTGATGGGAAATAAAGATGTGGTGCTTATAAAATCTGATTGCAAAGTGGTGGATGAAGTGGATTGATTGGATGAAGGAAATAATATCCTAGGCTATAAAGGAAACTTAGGAATGAAATGGTCTGTAGATGAACTTGCAGAAGTATCTATAAATTAAGTGACAACATATAAAGATGAATCTGTTGTTGGTATCATTGTTGTGTGCAATTGAGAAACTGGAGATTTTATGTAAGATAACAAATGAGCTAATTCAATAGCTTCATTAATATATTTAATCAATGAAAAATTAATATTTTCAACTGTGTTATGATATTCAGATTTACTTGAATTTGTTCCTACTAAAATATTTTTCTGTTTTGCATTCAAAAATGAAAGGAAAATAGGATCTATAACAATATTTTTCAAATTTGTTTCAGATTTAGTTTTACACAATGAATATTTAAACTTTAGATCAAAATCAATATCATTTAAACTCACTAACTCTTTGGGTAAAGAATTTGATTTTCTTAATGGTACTTTAGTTTCTAAATTGATAATTTGTTTTTTCTTTTTTTCCAATATGTTCTGGGTTATCTACTATAACTGGAGGCTTAGGATCCAAGTTAGACTCGGTATATTAGTTTCTCCTAGAAGCCAAAATGATTGTTTTGAATACCCACAACCTATAAAAACAATCTTAAAGTAAAAAGATAAATTTAAGATCTTCCTTTAAGACTAAATTTAAGACTAGAGATTGGTTATGTCCCCAATATGGTCGCCAATATGTTATCACTCTAGTAATTTCTTAAGTTGTGGGATTTTGAGTTTTTAGTCTAAGAAAACTAGAGGTAAGCACAAACCTACTTCAAATCCTAGGATCTATCCTTCCTAGAATTCAGAGAGGGCTCTCTCCTTAAGATTTATCTTTGTTTTTTATTTATGGTTTTAGGCTAGTTATGAAAGAACAATTGGTTTTGTTTTTTAAAGGTTTTGGTGGGAAAAAATCACTAAGAGGATAACGAGGGAGAAATATACTTGTCCATTGGGCTATGGAGTAAATCTAGCTAACAACACTAGAAGTCAAGGCCAAAAGGTACAAATGTATTCAGGGCAAGATAGATAACCCTCATACATTTGGGAAAAGTGTTTTTGATGAAATGGTATGATCAGGATAAAAGGCTATGAAGGATCCTTTGATCCAAAAAATAGAAGAAGGAGGCATGGGTCAAACAGGAGTAGGAGCAATTAAGAATTCCTAACACCATAAATTAGCAGAAAACATTTAAATAGTAACTAGTTAAAAACATGGAGTAAAGGACTAGCCTGTAGTAATATTCCTAGTTTCTCATTAAGATTGAACAAACATATATAATGGAATGCATGAAAAACTCAAGAAAGAAAAAAATGACAAGAAGAAAGTAATTCACTCATCACCTTATCACAGGGATCCTGAATTATGATGCTAGTTTAACTTTGTCCAGTCTGCTACTTCGAAATCAACACATAATAACCTCCAATGTTTCAGCAAAAAAGTCTATAGTAAAGTCTAGAAATTTTATTCCACACTCAATACTTCATATGTAGAAGTATTTATACGAAATGTAGTTACAAATATCCTAGGAGAAATCTAGGAATATCTTTAGGAAATAGAAAATATATTTACAAAAGAGGGACAGTTGCTTAACAAATCATCAATATGTCCTCTTATCCAAAATAAATAGAACTTCTTTATCTATTCAAGGAGCTTTGAGTGATTTGTTGTCCTAATTTGCTGGCTGCTAGAAAATATCTTCATTTGAGTTGCCTTGGCTGATACTCTTTCATCTGATACTCTTTAACACTTCCCTTTAACTATGATACACTTTGATTGATATTTCCAATGTTTTGCTGTTGTAAAAAATATTTATTTTTGCAGTAAAAAATCAGCAGACTGTTCTTTTTCTTCATTGTTTCTTCTTAATTGTTTTCAAGGTAATTTCTTCATCGTTTTACCTCTAATTTTTCACGTTAAATCTGTAAATTCTCGCCACTATTCTTCAATGGGAATCTTGAAATTCTTAAGTTTTCTAAATTTCTCATCTCATGTTGAAGAAAGAACAAATCTTCAAAGTGTTGGAGTAGGACTTTACCTGTAGGAGCGCCTTGTGGAAATGGTTTGCTGACTTACTCCTTGGAAAATTCCCTGATTTTATTATCATAATCTTTTTGGGGCATTAGTTTTTAATTGAAGACATGAATGTCTGGCAAGCCCTTCTTCCTCAAATTTTTATATTTTAGCATAAACTTTGTTATGGCAATGTTCAATGTTTCACACTTCACTTCTAGGTAGTTCATCATTTTTTTCTTTGTTACTACCTTTTTAATCTGTAAAATGGTCTTTGTTCTATCCAGTATCTGTAACTCTTCCAATTCTGCTTTGTTCTTGGTATTCAGGAATGTGATGAGTTTTAAAGCCTGAGCTGGATTATCAGTTAACTCATCCTTAGTCTTCTGAGTCTTTGCCTGTGCTGCTAACAATAAGGCTCTTTGCTCATATATAATTTGAATTGAAGGCCATTGTGTGTGAATGGCCTCAATTGTGTTTGTCCATAAATTATTTTTGACAAATGAAATTTGTTCAGTGAATGTTAGCTCTTTCTGCAAGCCCTTGATTTGCTATCAAAATCTAATTTCCTTCTGCTCATGGGTTTTAGCATTTATTTGAGATAACTTATTTGTGGATTCAAGGTTTTGAATTACCTTCTTTAGGCTATTGATCTCATTAGTTTTCAAGGCCATTTCCTCGATACCCTTAATAATTTGACCTGCTCCATCTGTTTGTCGGACCTGTGTTGTAGAAGATTCTATGTTTGAAGTAGTTTTTGAACTTACTGGCACTTTAGTTGCTAGTGGTTCCTTTGGTGCTAGCTTTTCTCCTAATGTGGATTCCACTACCATGGTAATCACTGTTATCACTAAATGAATAATATGATTTTCAGTCTCTTTCATAGTTTCTTTCTCTTGGACAAGTTGGTCCATTTGAGATTCCCTTTCTTTGATTTGAGCGGTTAGTTTGAGGATGAGCTTCATCATCTCTTCTTTTTCACTTTGCTCTTGAAGGATTTCTTTAGTTTGTGGATGTTCACTTTGAGGAAGATTAAGTTGTTTCCTCGAGGCTACAATATCATCATTATTTTTCTTAATCAACAATTCAACTGCCTACACATTTGAGGGATCATATCCCACCTGTAAAATCAAATCCTCTAAGGCTTTAATCCTTAGGTCTTTACAATACAAAGAGCCTTTGTCTAGCTTCATTTGATCCTACATGTTAATAATAGTATTTTTCAACTTGGTAGCCCTCATTTCCTTTTTTACCATAGTTGAATACAACATTTCAAAGCTATGTCTATGGAATTCAATTTGGTCTAGCTCATGCACATTTTCAATATCTACTTCAAACTCAACCTTTTTATAGTCTGCCACTGTCTTAGGTGATGAAGTAGTTGGTTGCAGAAAAGACATAATCATTTTGTTTATGGAATATTCAAAGGTTGTCAGTAGCCTATTCTGATTCCCTGGTTTTTGCTTGAGGAACCAAGAGTATATCTCTGATTTAATTTCCTCATTTTTTTGCTTTATCTGCTTATATTTTTCTTAGGTATTTTTCCTCAGCTGTCTGTGAGGAAGAAGCATCCATATTTTGTTTCTCAGTCATCTGGGTATCATCTTTACCTGTTGTTTGATCTTTTTCAATCTCTGCAAGATTTTCATTGATTATCACTGTGGCTGCATCATTATTTACCTCTGGCTCATTTGTATCCTCAACATCAATTACCTTTTCTTTTCCTATGGAACTGAATTTAAGCTTTTTATTGTAAATCAGCTTAAATTTTGTTTTTGTAGTTGTTTCAACAGTGTATGTCCCTTATTCTCTGCTTCTTTTAGCTAAAGTCTCTAGTGGCTTTACAACTTCCAAGGCCTGTGTTGTAACCTCTTTTCCTGCTGGCTCTGTATTAATGACTGTATCTATCAATGTGTTTTCCACCCATTCCTCTTGATTGGAAAACTTCTCAATTTTTGGCTTGGACTCATGTATGAAGGGTGTAAGTTTACACTTTACCCTTAAATTACTCAGGATCCCTTGGGGAACATAGTTCCAAGGAAAACTTTGTTGAAATTTGAATTCTACTAGCCTTTTGGAAATTTCTTTTTCTGCTTCTCTGTTATTGATGATGAAAGGACCAATCTGATTCTTCAACTTGAATTGAGTCTTTTCCTTGCAACTAAGAAGTTGATAGAGTCAAAATTTAAAATCTATCTTAAATATTCCAATGCAAAAACTCTCATGTTCATGTATTTTGGAAACTTATAAGGTAATAAGTTGGATCCAAACATTCTTATTTTTGTATGTTTTTCATAAAGAAACCAGTCTCCCATTTTAATATGTTATGATAGTTGTAATATCCTCTTCATTTCTTCATTGAACCTGGGCTGCTCTGATTTGTACAAAATATTCATTGCTGTATGGAGGAAAAGGTCTGAGAAGTCTGTATAAGTGAATTCACTGTTCTCTTTCCTTAGCAAGGAAGTCCAGAAGACAATAGATAAAGGCTTACCCTCCAAGTTTATCTTTTGTAAAGAAATTGGAAAATTGTCAGCTTGGAAGAATAAAAACAAATGAAACAAGTAGGAAGAGTATCTGAAAACCCCTTCAGTGGGTAGTTTGGTAGGCTGGTGATGAATACTGTCTGCTATAAAACTGGCATAATAAAAAATGAGTGCTGGAGGTTGGCCTGGAGATAAAGTGGATAGAAAGCCAAGAATGGATTCATCAGTGAATCCATCTGTGAAATATCCCAGTATAAAAGATAACATGGAAATAATATGCCTTGAACCTTTGGGAAATTTGGCAGTTGAATAAGGAGGGTTCAATTTAGAGATGTCAACATGGGAAGGCAAAAAGTCCTGAAATATCATAAACTTCTTTGGGAAATCCAGGCTTAAGTAAAACTGGGTTAAAAATTCAATAGAAAGGGGGACTAATTGAGGATCAGACTGTAATTGCAGCATTTGATTTATGGACTCTGCTGTAATAGTAAAAAGGATTTCCCTGTCTGCATTAACTATGGCCCTTTGGTCTGGTTCATAATGCTTTTGACACATTCTAACAAGGTCTTGTCTAGGATGAGTCAAAGGAACTACATATTGGAGCAAATGAGTCTCCCAAATAAGCATTTCATCTTTGTCCAAATACATATCCTAGCACCAATTATGGATTTCCAAAAGGTTAAATTCTACCACAGGGTCAACAATATTGTAGTCCATATCAGTTAATGGAATGGTTTCTTCAACAGCTACAGGTGGCTAGAGAGGATTTACTGACACAGTGGATTTGGCAGTGAGAGCTGGAGTAGCTTTAACATCTTTAAGAGTTACAGGTTTAGGAGGCTTTGACCCTCCAGGCTTGGTTGGTTTAGAACCTCCAGCTTTAATTTTGATTTGCTTTTTAGTCATTTTGTACTAACTTCTACAAGCTTAAACTGTTTGCAGGAGAAAATTTTCTTTATCGGAGGATATGAACTGGAATAAGACAGAAAACGAGGGTTTTTTTAATAGGTTGACTGCAAATAGGGTTTTTAGGATATCTGAAAGATTTAAACCCTTTTCTATATGTGAAATTGATTTTTTAGAGGTCACAATTAGAGGAAATTGGCTAAACAAGTGCTTCTTTCGAACTCGGCAATTTTTGGAAAAATTGGCTAGGGTTTGGCCTCTTTTTCGAGCTTTTTTAGGTAATTTCTTTGATAAAAACCCTTAATTGAAAACTCGGTTCAATGATTGGTGGTCTAAATTTTGAAATTGCAGGTTTTAGATTGGTGAGAAATACCTTTGAATGTAGGTATTTGGTTGCTTGGAGGGTTCTTAAGAAGTCGTGGTTGAATTTCAAAGTCTGGTCCGGATTGCTAGATCAAGAAACTGCTTCTGGTCAATCTTTAAGGGTTGAATTCAGGAATTTTGGATATAAACTGACAAATGGAAGCAGAAAGTTCTTTACACTGTCGAGCGGAAGTTTTAACCGTTTGCATGCGTAAATAAACATCAAAATGATATATCAAAGGTTTTTAAACTTTGATTTTTAATTACCATAGATGTATTAAATGCTGGTCTTGTCATCTGGCGGGAGTGGTTTGGGATTTTTCAAATGCGAAACTGGAGATGGTTTTCGCGTTTGTTTTTGGTGGTAAGCTGTTTTTACCCAATCGAACGCGATCCAACAAAATGTTGACACGTCGCGGGGGCGGAATTTTCAAAACCACCCATTTCGCGCTCGATTGGTGTTGAAACGGACATTTTATTTTTCCGCGTGATATTGATTTCACGCCGTTGGATCTTGCGATCGGGAGAGAAGGGTCACGATTTAATTGAAAGCTGCGGGCAAAAATATGGTGGGACAGGTCTAAAGTTAAGCGGGGTTTATCAAAGGTTTTTAATATGTGCAATCGGGTTTCACATATGTGGTGAAAAGGGTTAAATAATGTATGTTTATATATAAAATATTTTTATATATAAGCGAGGGTGCATAACGCGGGATTAGATAGTAAGTGTATTACAAATGCGGGGGGAGGGTTAAACCTTTATAAAAAAGTTTAATTTGTTGTAATATCTTAGGATAAAAATGATGAGTGGTGTAATGCTTTTGTGTTTTCCAAACACATAAAATATGCGCAGAAAGCCATATTTTCATTTTTATTTATTATATAGTTGTTAGACTGGTTTGAAGGGTCTAATAACCATAGGGGGCAGGGTATTTAAATAAAGTTAGTTTTAGACCAAAGGGGGTTTATTTGGGTTTTTATTTTGACATGTGCATATTAACTTTGGTAAAAAAACTTTATAATAGTGAGTTTTAGGGGGGTATTTTAGATAAAGGGAATTATATAGATCGGATAAGGTATTTTTAGGGAATTAATAGCATAAGTTAGAAGTGAATATGACAAGGGGAAAATGAATACACAAAAATACACTAAATGACCAAGTAAATGGAATTAATAAAAGCATAGCTTAATATTTCATAATTTTACCAATTTACTTAGGATAGAGTGTTTTTTGAGGGTTTTTGTACTTTTATGAATGAAGGAAGTTAATTAAATGGGATTTTAAGCTTCATTAAGTAAGAAGGATTTTTTACTTATGAAGATGACTTAAATGTATGAATGAGGGATAAATAATGGTAAAGGGGATTTTATCATAAGAATTCAACATTTTCCACTATCCAGTCATTGAGCCTTGGGTCCGGTCCCAACAGAAGTCAGAGAAATGCTCTGAGCCTCTTTGACTGGAAGTATAGAATACTGAATACCTACAGGGGGAGGGAAATTAGTGATATTTTCCCGGTGATGAATATTACATGTTTTTTCCACTTCTTTCTACCTACCCAACATTACTCTAACATTTTTTCTTCCTTTTAGCAGGTGCATTTAAGTTTGCTACCTTGAAACATTTTATTCTTTTGAAAGCATAAAACTATCTAATTCTACCTTATTTCATCTGAGGGCTCAGATTAAACTTATGAGCTCCTCATTATTCTCTACCTATCTACTAATTTGTCAGGATTAAATTTTCTGACAAAACTTTATTCACTATCTAAAACATGGAAATTGAAAACATGACAAGTCAAGTTTAGACAGTTTAATTCATCATGGATTATGGTATTTATTGACACTCTGCCATAATAGTTTGTAAAAAGTAAAAAGTAGTGGCATTTGGACTTGCACACTTTCATGTTTTTTTTTCATCTTTTTTCTTTTGGGGTCTATATTTTTTAAGTCCTTTGAATTTTCTTTTAGGACTTTTTACCCTCTTTTTGATTTTTTAATTTTTAAAATTTTTTCAAAATATGGGAAAACAACTTGCAGAAAGCAAGGTATGTACATATTTTATAAGACTATCCAAGTCAATTCAAAATTATGAATCCTATATTTATAGGAACTTAACAGGTTGAAAATTTTTAATCTGTTTATTTCTTAGCATAATAAATGCTCGATGGACTCATTTAAAATTGTTAAATCAGCCTCGAGAAAGGAAAATTCTTTAAATTTGGATGGAAATTTGTTTAAATAAAGATCACCTTTAGCATTATCATCAGAAACTGGCTTCAGGCTCATGAATATTTTAAAGATTTGTGCGGATTTTAGTCTCACGGGAAATAATTTTTAAATTATTTTAAATGGAAGCGGCTTCGTTCCATGGAGTGTGAAAATTCTGGGAAGAAAACAACTTCCGTCAACTACGATCTTCTACAATTTCAGTATAAATCCATTCAAGGGACATCTTTAGGAAAAATCAGGGTCCATATTTCGTCATAGTAATTAGCTCCTAGCAAGAAAACCATAAAATGGCTTTGAAAAGAATAAGCTTATGTTCTGGTTATTCTTAGTCGGTTTCATTTTTCCTTTTTAGTTGAATTCAAGCCTAATGAGTCATTCCATAGGTTGATTATGGAATTCGTGTATAGATGAGGTAGTTTGCTGGGTTTTTTCATGAAATCAGCTACAAATAGATAATGCTGCAATTTTCTGTTAAATTCAGACAGTGTGTAGAATCTTATAGCAATCGGATTTTTCGCAAGGTAGTTTTGGATTCCAAGAAGGAAACCATTTTGAGGTCAGGTGAAGCTGATGGTTTTTTGCTAAATCTAGCTTCGAATGAGGACATGGTAAATTCCTATATGTGTTCTTTGAAGTATCCTTCAACAAAAATAATGTTTGTAGAAAGGACAGAGGTGTTAAGTGAGGATTCAGATCTCCTAGGGTTTCTTATCGTACTGCAGAAGCTTTTTTGAAAGTTTCACGGTAACTATAACAATTTCTCATCCAGGGATCACTTTAAGGTAATGAAAGTAAAGTAACAGCAGGAGTTGAGAGAGATAGTTGAAACATGCTCATCAGCAATGTATATGCATCTTCAAAAAGGCATGGAGATAAATTTATGTAGGGAGAGTCAAGAAAAAAAAATTATGCATTAGGTGACGTAAAAAAGTCCGATTTAGAGTTAAGCCAGAGTTTTGATTCATTTAAGAGGTTTTGATCTGAAGCAACAATTGAACAAATAGCTGGAGATCAAGAAAAAACAAAAAAAGCCTTATTCTCAGACTTAATAAATTATGGTCTGAATTCAGGTAAGGCAAATGTTGTATAATTGGAGGATTTAAATATTGATTAGGCTACTGCAGCGAGGGCTTCAGTTTGGTGAAGCTTTTCATTACAAACCCTGAATGTGGTAGTGTCCAAACTCATTGCATTTTTTCAGCGAGTTTTGATTTTTGCGTCGATAGTATTCAGGCTTATCCCTTTCAAGCAGGCCGCCAGAAGCGGTGTCCTAAAGTCCCCTGGTTCCAAAACATGCATAGATGTCAATAAGTATCAAAAGATGAGAAGTATGAGATCTTTAGAAATGTTTCAGGTTGGTCTTAGCAATCAAAATGCAGTACCCTGCTATGAATTTTGCTGCTGAATGTTGTACTATTTGTGGGCAGATAATTTTTGAGGAATAATACAAGGAATTAGAAAGGCTTCGATACAATAAAAATGGATTTAGCTAGAAGTATTTTCATGATATGATGGGAGAAGGCACTTGTTGAGGTCAAATCTGGACCATTGTAGCAAAGGGAAGGTGCAGATATATGAAAAATGTTGGACTGTTCAAAGAAGAAGAACAATGACTGAAGTGATGAATAAAGGTTGGAATATCTTGCAGTTGGCAAAGATTAGGGAAGCTAGACGAATCTGAAATTTTTGGTACTATTTTCTGCTCTTCTCAACGTCTTGTGTTGTTTTGTCAAGCTAAAGTTAGCAACCGTACTAAAATTAGAAAGAGTGACATCATATTCCCATCATGAAATTGGGTAAGTTCTATTTCTTGGTTGAATTCTGTGTTTTATTTTCCTTTAAGAAAATTTAAATGAGGAAGAAAGGGGAATTTTTAAATTGTGATTTCACATGTTATGATATTATCAAGATCTAAGCTTGTCTTCCCTTGCCATAAATATAACCAAGAAATATTTCTTATTCTCACTGAAATGTTTTCTGAAATTAAAGGGCAAAATATAATCTTAGATTCAGTATGAATGTGAACTAGGTATCTCTTTTGCACATTCTAACATCTAAGCTAAAATGAGGATTACAAAGTAGGAAAGAAGTCTCATTTGGTTTTCTCACTACCACTCTCCCATTCTTGAATCGTGATGGTTGCATGTAATTAAGAACAATAAGTACTGCACCACGTTACTTAGGTTTAAGTGCACATGGACAACATGTATTTCCCTAATGCCCCTGCTAGAGGAGGATTGGTGAAGTAGATAGTAGGATTTTCTTTCATTACTTTGGAAAGCATTGGTATTCATTGACTATAAATAGAAGTTAGGGAAATAAGTGGTTGTTATTGGATTGTTGTGTGTGGGTTCCATTCTAATTTGACTTTTATTTGAGGCAGAGTTCAAGACTCCTTTTTTCTTTGGAAATAACTTCTGGCAAACTCCTGGGAACTTCCCCTCATCTTAGAATGGTACCAAGTGTAATGAGGTTGGCTTAGGCTAGTGCACTTGATGTCAAGGGAATCCAACCCAGGACCTGCAAAACATGTTGGATTATCAGCAATATCATGTCAACAGTGGCACCAACAGATTTGATTAGGCAGAGGTCTAGGCTCTTCAAAGCATGTTATTTAGTTTGTTGTTGGTATAATATATTGGTCAGGTTTATTTATGTAGTTGCTCAACATTATAGAGATTAATACTATGGGTGTCTTCTTAGATTTCTCTGTCGGTAACTTGCCGGAATGAGTTTCTATTTTAGTTACCTACCAGAATGAGTTTCTATTTTAGTTACCTAGTGTCTTTATGCTTGTGTGGTTATTGAATGTTTAAATTATAGAGTCAATTTTATGATGGATGATCTGTGTAATGATCCATTATAGTGGTATCAGAGCTTGAAGTTCCTTCATGTGGAATTGGAATGCATCTCGTTAATCTAACTAATATTTTTGATTGTAGAGTGGGCCATATATCGTTAATATGGCTAATATTGTTGATTGTAGAGTGGTCCATATATCATCGCCATTGTATTTCAAGAGTGAGCTTTAAAGCTATTGTTTGTCTATACCTCTGTTGAAATTTTAGTAGAGTACACTTTTACTTGTATGCAGTTTGGTGCAACTTTGCTTCCTCCTCTTCTTTTCTAACTTTTCCTACTTTTTCCTTCTAGCATTTAGATGCTTATTTTGTCTGCTTTTGGAGATTCTTTTGTACTACCAATACTCTCATCTATCTTCATATGATTTAGAGTCCCATTTGGAAATATGGGACACCAGTGAATATTTATTGTAATTTAACTTAAATTAAACTAATCTTTGGATGTTTATACCCTCGTCCTCCAATTTGATAACCTTTGTCACTGACCTTTCACCATTTGTCTATTATTTCAGCATTCTTTCTATCGGTGCTTATGTCATCATCATCTAAGATGAGTTGTAGTTGGGTGTTTATGTCTCATCATCTATGTGATGTCAGTGTTTTTGTCTCGAGTTTGGAATAGCCTACAGCTGGAAAATATTAGGGAAGTTAGATGGATATGAGATTTTTGGTTCTATTTGCTGCATTCTTCAACATCCTGTTCTGTTTTTCAAGCTAAGCTTACAACTGTACCCAAATGATAAACAATGACATCATATTCATGTCATGAAATTGGGTAAGCTCTAGTTTTTGGTTGAAGTCATGTTTTATATTCCTTCAAGAAATTGTGATTTCATATGTTAGGATGTTGTCGAGATCTAATCTTGTATACTCTCACCATAATCGTGACCAAGTGATATTTCTCATACTTACTGAAATGTTTTCTAAAGTTAAGGGCAACAATCTAAACTTAACTGCACTATGAATGTGAAAAAGGTTATCTACTGTCACTATAGATGTGACTAAGTGATACTTATTATACTTACTGAAATTTTTTCTGAAACTAAAGGCAACAATCTAAACTTACTTACTTTCACTATTAATGTGACCAAGGTATATTTTTTTCAACTATCTGAGCTAAAATGAGGATTCCAAAGAAGGGAAAGAAGTCTCTTTCGGTTTTCCCATTCTTGAATCATGAGATTTGCATGTAATTAAGAACAATAATTATATTCAGAAACCTATTTCTTTGGTTATATCTGCACATGGAGTTTGGACTCATGCATCTCCACAATTCACCCGTTAGATAAGGATTGGTGAAGTAGACAATAGGACTTTCTTTCATTACTGTGGAAGGCTTTCGTCTTCATTGACTATAAATAGAAGTTAGGGGAATGAGTGGTTGTTATCAAATTGTTGTGTGGATTCAATTCTGAAGATTTGACTTCTTTTTGAGGCGGAGGTCTAGAATCTTTTTTTCTACTTAGAAACAACTCCCTAGTAAACTCCTGGTCACTTTCCCTGATCTGAGGATGATACCTAGTGTAAAGTGGATGGTGTAAATTGGCAATGTCCTGGAAAAAGTGGCACCAACTGATTGATAAAGGTCTTTGGAAGAGGTCTAGAATCTACTAATCATGTCATTTAGTTTTCTTTTGGCAGTATATATTGGTCAGTTTTATTTATGCAGTTGCTTAACATCATAGAGATTAATACCATGTGTATGTTCCTAGATTTCTCCTTTGGCAACTTGCAGGAAATGTGTTAATAATAAGGATATATTTATCGTGATATATGGCAAGATAAATATAAATACTTTATTGCTTGAAAGGATTAACATGTCATACATGCTCTCTGAAAATTATGATAAGAGTTTCAATGAATCAATCTTTATTAGCATCACTAGAAGCAGGAAATAATATGGGATTAAAAAATACTTTTTTAGTTACTTTATAGTCCAAATTTTATTCATGTGGATTCATATTTAAACAATACCCAAAACGTATTTAAAAATAGTATTTCTATTAGAGAATGGACATTTCCACAGTCATAAATATAATGTTGAGAGATTATGGTGAACTGTGTAGATTGCTCAGTGAGCCCGACGTTTCGAGTGAACACTTCACCCATCTTCAGGGGCAGGAAGCTAAAGCATGAAGATGTGTGGAGGCTAAAGCATGAAGATGGGTAAATTTTTCACTGGAATCGTCAGGCCCATTGAGAAATATACACAGTTCACCAAAAGTTCTCAACATTATAGTATTGCTATACCACTTAAATAAAAATTAGAAATTATGTTAATTAGCTAATTATTATTATAATAATAAATATGGTAAAGGTTCCGTATATTTAAATTATTTTTTTTAAATATATTTTATATTTATTATAATATAAAACTTAAATTCTATGAAAAAAGTTAGGTGGAAAAAAAATGAACAAGATATACTAATTTACATAAAATAAAATAACTTATAACACTACCAAACAATAGTTTTTTTCAATTAAAATGCATAAACATTAAAACAAACATAAATATTTTTTTAATAGTTTTCAATTATGGTGTGGGTAATAGTTATTTTTAATAAAAGTTGGGATCTAATGTATGAATTTTCATCTTCAAAGGTTGGCCTTGCTACTTTCGAAAATGCAAAATATATCACATATATACTTACAAATGTCTTTCTCATACAACTTTTCCAAATTAACAAACCTATCGACCTCTCTTTGTACCTTTTGGAGCAATTGCTAGTATTAGTTGTTTTATTTTTGTGATGAAATTTTTTACTTTATTATTTTTTAGTTTAATTAAACAATATTTAAATTAGCAAATTTTTTGTTTTTTTGCAACTACCAATTACTAATAATTTAGAATTCATGAGAAAATGATTAATAATTTGTCATCAAAAAAAAAAAAAAAAAAAATATATATATATATATATATATATATATATATATATATATATATATATATATATATGTTGTAAGATTATTATTTATAGAGATAAAATTTTAATAATATATATTTTTTATTTTTTACAGTATTATTATATATAAATATAAATTAGTAATAATATTATTATTTTGTGTTTTTATATACCTATTTTATATTTAATGTATAAGTGTATATATTTTTAGATAAAATAAAATGTATGTTGTATTTCAATATATCTTAGAATAAGATTGTAATATTATTATTCTTTATTTTTGGGTACGAATGGGGTGGGTATTTTTCACTCATGAGAATAATATGAAGAGATTTATTTTTGGTGATTGAGACACGCTTTTAATAACTAAGTAGAGATATACGTATTATTTCAAGGGCTCAATTTGGCAGTGATGATAGGGATAGGCAATTTGATTGATTGTCATAGGAGATTCCATAATCATTCTTCAACACCTCATTGCAGGGTCTTTATCCTACTGACCTTAAACTTAAAACAATCTTCAGAAAAATCTACCTCCTATTCAAAAAGGTCTCTATTCATTTAGTGTTCCATGTTCTAAGATCCAATAACATGAAAGTTGATATGCTAGCCAAGCAAGGCAAAAATCTTGCCAAAGGGAATCTTCTGGTGGACAGGATAATAAGTCAATTCCATATCCCATAGTTTAGATTCCTTTTCATTTGGATTGTTTTCATCTCTTATGTTTTGGTGAGAAGAGGACACACATCCTAAGAATCCAATCATAAGGTTTATCTAAATATTTTGTTCTTACTTATGGTGTTCTCTATGCATAAGACTGTGAATTTATTTGGAAGGTCTAACTAATTCAGTTCCAAAGGGTGACTTTAGCATGGTGGCATCGAGTGGGATCTCTTCATGTTCTCTCTGTTATTCGGGCCAGTATTCAGAGTCATGTTTCTAGTTTGTTTTTCCTTTATTTAGTATTTGATCTCCGATATTGGAATTTGAGGTTGGTCTTCTATGAGGAACTCAAGAGTGGACTACCTCAAGTAGTCAACTTCTAGGTAGCAAAGGGGAACTTAGCTTGGACCTGCATTCTAAAAGTCATGTTTAGAATGTTAGGGAAGAATAATTTGAAATTGGAGTTGTAGGATTTGTAAAATAAATTTATGAAGATGAAAATCAATTACAATAAGATGTTAGCCACCCTTACTATATCTGTGGACCAAATTACTAGGCTAAAGGTTAAAATTAGGCAAATGGAGGACAAGATAGCCTGTCTGCAAACTCAAAATGAGGATATGAATCAAAATATAAACTTGGACCATCACTCCACTTATGGTAACTCCTTATGTGTCAGCTCCAGGTACATTCTAGATTTGAATTTTGTTAATCTACTAAGAAATTTGACACTCTCCCTCGATAGGAAGACAAACAACTTTGGTTTTGTGTATGAAATGTAAATTTTATTAAATTTTAAAAGTATATGAAGAATTTATTAATGATACAATGTATGGATCGAGAAAATTTTGAATAGACACAATTTAGGTATAAGAAGGACAATAGAGAAAATATCTTTTTGTTTTATTGTCCAGAATTTGTATCAAACTCTGTAATTAATATATATATATATTGGATTAGTTATAACATAGCCTTTTAATATAATACAAATTCATAATTTCGGTTAAAAAAATACTATTTTATACTTTTATATACCTCTATTATTATAATAAATGTGTTTGGTATAAAATTTAATATTATACTTTTGTAATATATTTATTATATTAATTTTGAGAATATATATATATATATATATATATATATATATATATATATATATATATATATATATCTATATATATATATATATATATATATATATATAATATTGTGATTTTCTAATATATTATATTTGTATTATGTGTTTATCTTTATATATATATATATATATATATATATATATATATATATATATATATATATATATATATATATATATATATATATATATTAATTTGTTTGTGAATTTATTGTATTTTAATGTAATTTGACATAGAATTGTTTATATATGTGTATAACTATGTGTTTTTATTTTAGATTTAAATATTATAATTTTGTAATGTGTTTTTTAAAGGATTTTTATGATACATTTATTTGTATGTTTTTTTACTTTTTATGTGTATGTAATTTTATATTTTAAAAGAGATATAATTATAATATTGTGTTTTTGTTGTTTTAGAGGGCAACTCAATTGGTGATCAAAGTAATATGAAATCTATGAAAACTAGAGATCCAAGGTTCCTGATTTACAAAGAGGAGAACAAGTCATAAACCCCCAAAGGTTTACTAGTAACTACATGTCAAACGGCTACTAGGATACAAAAAAAAAATATTATGTTTTTGTTGTCTCATTTTAAGTGAATATGTGTTTGTGTTTTTGTGTGTATTTTTTAACAACACTTTATAGATATATATATATCTTTTGAATGTTTTTCTATATTTGTCTACATGTTTAAATAATGTGATATAATAATAATTATCTACTATTAAAGACATCACATTGGTGTAGTGTTTTGTTAGGTCCCTATATTACTAGTATAGTCCCTTATTTTTATTAGTGTAACCCCCTTATTGTTATTATTGTACCCTTTGTAAAATTCCATTTTGTTATTATTGTGTCTTTAAATTATTATTGTTAGGTCGGCTAGGATTACATTGTGGCCCACTAAGATTACATTATGGCCACATGGACTCCTATATATAGAAAGGAGGTTTTGTAAATTGTATCATCCAAGAATTGTTCATTTATGTAATGTAATGGAGGTTGCCCCCCTCGAATTGGCTTATTTCTAAGGCATTGATATCTCTTTTCTTCTATTTTTGGAGCTGGTTACACAACATTTGGTATCAGAGCTTTGGATTCTAGGGTTTCGCTGCTCCAAATAGGTCATCATGGAATTTTTGCTATAACTTTGTTTATACGAAGCTTCAGAAGCTGAAATTGTTAGGGCGAGAAGCCAAAATCCTGAGAAACATCGTCAAAAATTTCAGAGCTTGGTTCGCAATATTTTCAGAGATATGATCTGTGGAAGTTAGGTCTTTTTTCAGGCTCCTAAACAGGTCATCGTGGCATTTGCGCTATAACGTTTTTTCTACGAAGGTTCAGAATCTGAAATTTTTAGGGTACGAAGCTGAAATCCTGAGGAAACTTGTCAAAAAAATTTAGATCTTGGTTCGTAACATTTTTCGAGATATGATCTGTGGAATGTAGTGCTTTTTCAGGCTCCATAATTTCATCTCAAAGAGGTGATCGTGGGAAAATCTTCATAACTCTCTCTCTAAGAATCGGATTGGAGTGTTGTAAAAAGTGGTCGCAAGTACACGGATTTTAGTTTCTTGGCTATCAATTTCAGAGCTGAAGGATGAAAAAGTGACACGTGGCAAGTCGTACAAGTTCACTCTACTAAACCAGTCCATAATTAGGTAATTGTGGGAGATTGGACACAAATTTGTCTTGGAGAATCAAAATCAGGTCAGAACTGTGGCATTAGAAAGATAATTCAGAGGGCTACTTTGATATTGAAATTCAAATATTGAAGTGCTACAATCACAGAGATAATCCAATTTCAATATCGACCTCCTCAAAAGCAAGAAAAATGTGTGTATTTTTTTTTTCCAAATTGCATAAGTCTTGTTTGAAGAATCAATTTGAATTGATTCCAAGGGCATATTGTAGAATAGATACTCGGATTGGGCCCAAAAGATGCCTGAAGCTATAATTCAATGTTCCTACCAAGCCTTCCTTGTATGGGCTCTACTATGACTCATGAAGATGAAGAATTGCAACATGATCTATCAAAATTACAAGAGCAAGTGCAACAAATTTCACTCGCAAAGAGCAACAAAAAATGAAATGGAAGTTTTGAAGAAAGGCGTGGAAGCGAAGATGGACGGTTTGAAGAAAGGCATGGAAGCTAAGATGGATGGCATGGAAGCTGGCATGGAAGCTAAGATGGATGATATGAAAGATAACATGGAAAACAACATGGAAAACATGAAGAATGATCTAAAAGCAGACATCGAAGGTTTAACAAAGTTGATACAAGAAATGTTTCCTAATGGTGAAAAGATAGTAGAAGAACCCCATGATGAGAACAAAATAAATGTTAATCGTGATTTCATAAACTCTAATGTTGGCAGGAAGAACCACCATATTCCAAAAATGGATATGAGAAAGTTTGATGGGATGATCCCTATCATGGATATCAAGGTGATGGAGCATGATGGATTCCATAATAAAAACATACACAAAAGGTACGCATTGCAACTTTACATTTAGAACAAAATACATTTGTATGGTATTGATGGCTTTGCTCCCGTAAAAAAATTGTCACTTGGTCAATTTTTACGGAGGAAATGATAGTACATTATGAGGATACAAATAGCAACACTTTCTTTAGCCAATTGATAAATCTCAAACAAAAGTGTTCTGTGGGGGAGCACATTGAGGACTTCCAAAAATTGAATATAAGGGTAACTGATATTCCAGAGGAACATAAGATTGATCTCTTCATAGTACTTTAAAGGATAACATCCAACATGAAGTTTGCATTTTGGAGCCGGATTCATTGGAGAAGGCATTCAAGTTGGCAAGAAAAATTGAATGTAAAATTATGGTGACAAGGAAGCCTACCACTCACTTCTATAAAGATGGAAGTGTTGCTACTCCTAGATTTCCACAACCTACAAGGTTGACACCACAACAATTGGAAGAAAAAAGAGCAAAAGGGCTTGCTGCTGGGCCAGGATAGTAAAATACACTAAAGGTCATAAGTGTGCCGAGAAGAAATTATTTTACATATATTGTGAAGAGGATAAAGAAAATGAACAAGAAGAGGATATACACCAGGAACTAGCCCTAGAATAGGAAGAAATGAAACCGACCATATCGTGTAATGCATTGGCAGGAATTACCACTCCTCAAACTCTCAAGATAGAAGGACATATCAAGAAGAAAAAGGTAATAGTGTTGATTGATTCAGCTAGGACCCATAATTTTATTCATTGTAAGGTAGCCAAGGAATTGAATTGTTTCCTATACCTAGCACTAGAATGTCAAGTGATGGTTGCAAATGGAGGAACTATAAATTTCTCTGGAAAATGCCATAATATCAAGCTAACCATGGGGAATATGTATTGAATAGTACAATGCTTTCCATTCCTATGGGAGGTGTTGATGTTGTACTAGGAGTACAATGTTTACAATCTTTGGGGATGGTAGCTTTTAATTTTCAAGAACTTTTCTTGAAATTTTTTCAGAAGGAATGGAAGTTGAATTACGAGGTATTTTAGAGAAGCTAGGAAAGATAATAAGCTCTAATGTCATGACAAAGCTTCTCAAGAAAGAACGCAGGCGTAATTGCACAATTATGCTCACTAGGAGTGCCAATATCAAAATCATCTATTCCTGCAGATCTCCAACAAGTATTGGACAATCATTCCAAGGTGTTTGAAACTCCCAAAGGAATCCCACCTATTCGTGATCATGATCATGCTATTCATTTGATTCCAGGAAGTGTTCCTCCAAACATTAGGCCTTATAGATATCTTTACGTCCAAAAGAGAGAAATTGAACGTATGATTGCAGAAATGTTAGAGGCGGGTATAATTCAACCTAGTCAAAGTTCTTTCTCTGCTCTTGTAGTATTGGTACACAAGAAGGATGGATCATGGCGAATGTGTCCAGATTATGTGGGAGCTTTCCAATAAGCTCACCATTAAAGATAAATTTCCCATTCCCTTATTGACGAATTATCAGATGAATTACATGGAGCAATTTATTTTACCAAGTTGGATCTTCGTTCAGATATCATCAAATTAGAATGAAGACTGAAGATTTTCCAAAAACATCATTTCGAACTCATGAGGGTCATTATGAATTTTTGGTCATGCCTTTTGGCCTTACCAATGCACCTTCTACATTTCAAGGGTTGATGAATTCCATTTTCAAACCCTTCCTTATAAAATTTGTGCTAGTATTTATTGATGATATACTAATCTACAGTAGGTCTTGGAAGAAGCATGTTGAACATGTTGACAGGGTGCTCAAACTATTGCAGAAGAAAATAATTATATGAAAAAACATCCAAATGTTCCTTTGGAGTACAAGAGGTGGAATATCTGGGTCATATTGTATCTCACGAGGGTGTTAAGGTAGACCCAAACAAAATTAAAGCCATTAAGGAATGGAAAGTCCCTACAACCATAAAGAAGTTGCGAGGATTTCTCGGGTTAACAAGGTATTATCACAAGTTTGTTAAGAATTATGGGAGAATATCAGCACCTACATGATTGAAGAAAGATGACTTTTCATGGACTACTGAAGAAAATAAGGCCTTGGAACATCTTAAAGATGGAATGTGCCTAGCACCGGTCTTAGCAATGCCAAACTTCCCAAAAACCTTTATTGTGGAATGTGATGCCTCAAGATATGGAATTGATGTTGTTTTAATGCAAGAAGGAAGACCCATTTCTTTTGAAAATCATCCAATCAAAGGAAAGTATTTACAGAAAGCTATTTAAGAGAAGGAAATGTTAGCAATACTGCATGCATTAAAGAAATGGTGAGCTTACCTAATGGGAAGACACTTCAAGGTAAACACTGATCATGATAGTCTTAAACACTTTTTGGAACAAAGACTATCTTCAGAAGAGTAGAAAAAATGGGTCACAAAGATGTTGGGTTATGGATTTCAAATAATCTACAAAAAAGGGAAGCTAAATGTTGTTGCAGATGCACTCTCAGGAAAGGATGAAGAGGTGGAAGCATTGCTTTGTGCCATTTCTATTATCCAACCAGATTGGATAACCGAAGCAAGGGATGAATGGAAGAAGGGCGAAGAAGTGTGGACACTCATTCAAAAGTTGCAGCAAGATCTTAGTACATGTGATACATTTAGTTGGAAAAATGATTCCTTATGGTAAAAAGCTCACTTATATCTTTGTAAGAATTCCCAACTAAAAAAAAAGATTCTTTTTGAATTGCACACTTCTCCTTTAGGAGGACACTTAGCATTTTTAAAAACTTACCACAGGGTGAAGAAAGAATTTTTTTGGGATGGCCTTAAATCTCGATATTCAAAAGTTTTTATGAATGTTTATTTGAGCAACAGAATAACCTGAGACAATTAAGACTCCAAAGACTTCTACAACCTTTATCCATTCCAAGTCAACGTTGGGAGGAGATTTCAATGGATTTTATCACAGGTTTACCTAAATCCGAAGGAAGGAGTGTCATCATGATGGTAGTTGATAGAATTACCAAGTATGCACACTTTTGTGCATTATCTCATCCATTTAAAGAAAGTACAGTTGCTACTACATTTATGAATAGAATTCAAAAGCTACATGGAAGCCCAAGGGTTATTCTAAGCGACAGAGATCCCATTTTTACTAGAAATTTTTTGACGGAGTTATTTTCTTGTTTGGGTACTCAATTAGCTCATAGCTCATCTTATCATCCTCAATCTGATGGTCAAACTGTGATAGTAAATAAATGTTTGGAAGGATATCTTCGTTGTTTTGTATCCGATAAACAAACACAATGGGTTAAGTGGTACTTGTAGCTGAATGGTGGTATAACACTTCCTTCCATACTGAAGCAAAAATGACCCCATTTATGGCACTTTATAGATATCATCCACCGTCCATCACATCATCTTTAGGAGAAAATTCGAAGGTTCAAGCAGTGGAAGATCACATCAAGCATCAACAAGAATTTCTCCAACTCTTAAAGGAAAACTTGAATTTGGCACAAAATCGAATGAAACAATAGGCAGATCAACATCACAATGAGAGAAGTTTTGATGTAGGAGACTGGGTATTTTTATGGCTACAACCATACAAACAAATGTCCCTCAAGCAAGATAAGAAGGATAATAAATTATTGCCAAAGTACTATGGTCCTTACAAGGTGTTGCAAAATATTGGTACTATGGCATACAAATTGGAGCTTCCTGCTTCTTCACGACTGCATCCAATTTTCCATGTTTCATGCTTAAATAATTTTATAGGTGAAAATATTCCAGTTCAAGCAATATTTCTAGAACTTAATGAGGAAGGAAAAATCATATTGGAACTTAAAGCTGTCACAGAAACAAGAACTCGAAAGCTACGAAATCGATCAATTTGAGAGTATCTCATCAAGTGGAAGAACTTACCCACCGAAGATTCTACATGGGAGGATGAGAAGTTTATATAGAAGCACCCAGAGCTACTCAAGCGTTGAGGACAACACTTTTTTGAAGGAGAGGGGCATGTTAGGTCACTATATTACTAGTATAGTCCCTTATTGTTATTAGTGTAACCCCCTTATTGTTATTATTGTACCCTTGTAACCCCCATTTTTTTATTATTGTGCCCTTAAATTATTATTGTTAGGTCGGCTAGGATTACATTATGGCCCACTAGGATTACATTATGGCCACATGGACTCCTATATATAGAAAGGAGGTTTTGTAAATTGTATCATCCAATAATTATTCATTTATGTAATGTAATGGAGGTTTCCCCCTCGAAGTGGCTTATTTCTAAGGCGTTGATATCTCTTTTCTTCTATTTTTGGAGCTGGTTACACAACATGTTTAAGGGACATGGGACATGGGATCTGCATCTGTGCAATAATTTGACTGCTAAAGTTTACTAAGGTGTACATACTTATCACCTTCTAGATTTAAATATATAACCTCTTAGTTAGAAATGCACGCTCTTAACCATTAAGCCCACTTAATAGTTATAAATATATTTATTTACAATAAAGTAATAATAAATATGTATTTATATGATTTTATAAATTAATAATGAAATATTTATATTCTATAATTCTATTTTTCCTTTTTCTAATTAATAATGAAATATTTGTATTCTATAATTCTATTTTTCCTGTTTCTAGTTTATTTTTTATTTTTTAATTTTTCCTATACACATCTTAACCATTCCAAAATATATGATAATAGTTGTGCCAATAAATTAAATACAACCCACTATTGAGAAATATAAAGATTATCGTTAAACATAGTGTTAAAAAATAGATAAGATAACAAATAGGAAAAATAATAGATAGAGATAATAATAAATAGGAAATAAGCACACTTGTAACACACCCTACCACTATTGATTTGTTCTCGGCCGGATCTCCAAAGTTTTATATGGAAATGGGGTTAAAAATTTTTCTCAATTTCCAACTTCCTTAAAAACTAATGCTACCATTGTGTTTGGGTTGTCGAGAGAGTTTCAGCCATATAAATTTTGCCTCAATCCAATTTACAGATCAAAATTTATGGGCATTTGAGGTTTGACCCGCTTTTAAACTTGCCACATGGCACAAATGTCGCTTCCCACATGGGTCCATGTTTGGGATTCTTGGGCCCCTTGCCATGTGCTAATCCGTTCGACCCTATACTCCCGGAGTAGGTCGGGCATGGGCCCACATCTGGGCCTTTCGGACCATTCAAGCCCCTCAACCATTCAAGCCATTCATTACAATTACAAATGTAAACAGGCCCGAAGTCCCAAACTCTTCTGACTCGGATTGAAAACCACTATCACATGTTTGAAATTCAAAAGTAAAACACCAATATTTAGACACATTCGTAATACAAGAATTCAACTTAACACTCGAGAATTACAATTGGCTAAATAAACGGATATTGTGATTTGTAGATCAAAGTACAGTAGTACCAGATCGATTCACACAGGCCTTGATCAATTTGCATGCATGATCATATAGTAAAACAATATAAAAACACATACATCTCATCGTTCAGGGAAATTCAACATTCAAGCTTATTTATACCCTCACAAGTGAGACAATCCACTTCGCAACCATTGTAAATTATTACAGAGAGATGTGCAGCTCTCTCATAACCAACACTTAATATAGCATGAGAATTTTTTTCATAACCATACATGTGTGCCCCAATTAGTTAAACATGATGAAGGGTTACCTAAATCTCACAACAATCCACAATGCTCATTAACAACAAGAATTCTTCATGCCTTCAATCACAAAGACCTTCTAAGCATCATAATCAATTTTAACCCATTCATAACAATTCCTTGAGTCCTATCCATACATCGAGAATCATGCAATTAATTGAAACATGTCAATATTCTCAAGGATTTATAGATCCCTCACATTCTGAGCATGCAAGAATATTCATAAAATAGACTTCATTACAAAACAAAATGCTCACATGCCCTTTTCCACATAATACTATGATTGGTGATTTAAGTGCAAAAACACATATAGGGACTTCAACTCTCCACCTAACCGTAGACCAAATGCAGCCAAATACTTCTTGCAGTTGTCCACCCCTGAGCTAAATCCACGATCTAAGGGAGTGTTCTCTCAGGGATTTACACTTAGATTCAGTCAGGTTCTTGCTCATCTTTACAAAAGTATGGTATTTCTCTATAGGTGGTTTATCAGCCCCTTTCGGTAAGCACGCTTCACCCAAATTCTTTCTTATCCTCCCACTAATATTTCTAGCTTGGACACCACAATCCAAGTACTCCCATGCATCAATTCCGAGGACACACCCTCAACAATGTTGAACAGAAGAGTCCTTTAGCTTTTTTTTACGCTCCTCGCGCTCTGCTTCTCCTTGTATTATCCTTCTCTCTCTTGTGTGTGATTCTTATCCCGGGAGTTCTGCTCCCGAATTCCCTCCCTCTATATCTTTCTCTTTGTGTCTTTCCATATGCGTCCTCATTGCTGACTCCCCTTTTCTTTCCTCATCATGGAATCAAGATCCCAAATCTACATGATGGATCATCATCTTCCCATCATTGTCGACTCTAAATTTTCAGTGGTGCAGAGTCCCACCATGCCTACCCATCACTCTCCACTCACCCAAGACCATGGATCTATCAACCCTCTCCCTTAGGCCAACCAATCAAAATTATTCATATTGTTTTATTTACAAAATATGTCTAGCAATTCAGGATCCCTCCTATAGGCATCACACAACAATTAATCATTTTTACAAAACAAGGGTCACCCAAAGGGATGTTACAACACTATTGAACCTCTCCTAAATTTTTCATGGCTTTTGTTAAAAAACTATTTACTGCAGAGATAATAAATAATTACTGAGAGGAACAAACATAAAATAACCAACAACGATCATAAACCATAAACAAAAATGTTTATCCGGGAAAACCCCAACTCTGGGAAAAAGCTCAACCCAATGAAATTTTATTAGCCTTGTCCAAAACCCTAGCCAACCTAGCCAAGGCTAAACCATGGGTACACTAAACCACGTGCCCAAAACCACTACTATTTGACCCAATAAATTTTGAATCTTTTCCCTAAGTCAAGTTTACCTAATAATCCCCCCCTTAAATCTTGACTTGGAGTTTCCATTGCTAAATCCAACCAACCTTGCCAAGTGAGTCAACCCCGCTCACTCTGACCCTTACCCCACCCCCCTCAAAGTTTTATACCTGAGGTATTTGTTAACCCAACAAGATCCCTATCACCTAGGTCTAACCTAAACTTTACCAGTGATTACCTAGTGCTACGCATGCCTTACCAGTGTGCCCATTTACTTTAATAATTTTGACTACATTATAATAATTTTTTTTTTTAATTCCTTGTTTCTTCCCACATCCATCCTCTCGCCTTAACGCTTTCCTCTCTGATCCATTGCACCATGACTTATAAAAACACGAACCAAATTTATCATAAGAAAAAGTTTGGGAATTTTTAACGGATCCATGATTCACTACCCAATACCATATTCTTGCTTCCTCTGAGAAAAATAATGATCATGAGACTCTTAGGCATTAGGGATAATTGTATCAATTTCCACATGCACTCACATCATATCGATCGTTATGACTCTTCCATCTACACCTGGGTAACTCATTAAATTAAAATGCTAACCTAACCACTGACAACATTACACAAATTTGTGTTGTTGTTTTCAAATCCATCCATGTCTCTTCATGTGCATGGCCAGTCCTTTATGCTTGCGGATATGGATGTTGCACTCTTTTGATCTACGGTATGAATTCACTACACTAACAATTTTTTGTGGATTTTAACTTTTGATAGCCCAAAATCCTGTGTGTTGGATCCTTTTTCCACATGAGTCCCTGAGACCCTACACTTGTTGGATCCTAATGACATTATCATGTATCTTTTCCACACACGATTTACAGATCCACAATTGTCTGCATACAACCCTATGAGTCGTCAACCATTTCCCCAACATCTTGTGGTCTGTTAGCCACTCACAATCGTTTCTCAACCCATGCTAAACCTCTCATACATTACGATTATGTTATTTCCCGTAGCATGACTAAATCACCTATGACACCTTCCTCAACCCATGTTGCTACCAGATCTATGATCAAATCTCTCCATCCTTGCCAAGATCTAATCATTGGTAGTCTTCCAATCCAGTGTTTGCACTACCATTCCAACACTCGATCATTTTTCTTCAATGCCCAAGACTTCATCTCCTCCTACGCAAGTTTCCCCACGATAACCATGGGGGCTTCACTGTAGGATCAATACCATAGCACGTGGGTTCATATTGGGGGATATATAATGAAGAAAAAATGACATAACATATTCGGGGATATATAGGGGGTAAAAGGTTTTTATATTAGAAGGTATAAAAAATGGATCTAAAAATTAATGAAAAAATATAAAGGGGTATAAAAAAATTTAGTGAAAAAATGGATACGTGTAATATATAGTGAAAGTAGGGGCCTTTTAAATTGGGAAAGTGTATTGGGTTTATATTGGTAGGGGGTTAAATAATGTGATTTTTAGAGGTATTTTCCAATATGTAGTTGAATCAAGGGTATTGTTTAATATTCTATGATTGCATGTGATATGTTAGATATTTATTGAGTGAATCCCCTGTTACGATAACACAACTATTATTTTCATCCTTGAGCTACCAAATCTAGAAATTATCACAGTCATCAAACCTTTTGGATATTCACCGATGCTCACAAGATGTCCCCATGAGCTACACCCTTGATCAAGCTTGATCCTTCACTAGGCTCTCAATAAAGTGCCAAAGAAGTTTCCCTATCCATGGTGATAATCCATATGTCGTCCATGTTGTCATCACTTCCAACAATTGCATCGCTCACATTGCTCCTCTTCACGCCTAGTCATTTCTCTCCAGCAAGCCGACCACTCCATTTTCACGAGGGATTATTCCAAGGTTCCTTGGCATCTGCTTCTTGGCCCTATGCAGAAAATTTTATCCACTCATCAACAATGGCTTTGAGTGCTAATGACAGTATGCCTTCGCCATGGGCATCGTTATTATATTTAAAGTGCATCGAACAACACTAATATCGGAATCACACCTCCCATTTATTCTACTACATTTTCTCATCGACTGGATACATTTTCCAGCTCTTCTATCCACTACGTTCCAGATCCACATCTGCATAAGTGAAACAAATCATATCTCCTTCATTCACCAAGCCAAATAACCCTTGGCAACAAAAGCGTCCTTCTAAAGCCAAAAAAAAAAAATTTATGCTCTGATACCAATTTTTAATTTTTTTTACTACAAAGATAATAAATAATTACTGAGAGGAACAAGCATAAAATAACCAGTAACAATCATAAATCATAAACACAACTGTTTATCCGGGAAATCCCCAACTCGGGGGAAAAACCCAACCCAATGAAATTTCATTAGCCTTGGCCAAAACCATAGCCAACCCGGCCAAGTGAGCGTTACTCGCTCACCTCCATCTCCTAAATTACAATAAAGTCTTCTGAGCCTCTTATAGGCTCCATTACATGCATTAATATTGGCAGAAAACCATGGGTGCGCAAAACCACGTGCCCAAAACCACTACTATTTGACCTAATCAATTTTGACTCTTTTCCCCGAGTCAAGTTTACCTAACAACTTTTCTTGGAGTAAAGGATCCATCTTAGATTGGAGGCCTTGACCAAGCTAGAGCACTCCGACATCCTCTAGGTGTGTGGCACCATCATCTCTCCAATTGATGGTGTGACCAACTCGATTGTAGTCAACTTGAAGTACGCCTCACAAACATCTCACTTAGTTCTTAAGTATTTCATGAAAAGTATCATTACGCTTAACCAATTCTCAATATCCATAGCATAAAACCATACACCATGAAAACACATCTAATAATGTCCAAAAATAGTGCAAAATAATATAAGATGAGTGGAACTCAGCCTAACACCTGAAGAATTATATCAATATACAATTATTTCATCAAATTAATTGTTCAGTACAGAACCAAAATACATAGAAATAATTCCATGGCATGTTGGCTAAATCTAATACATATAACTCCCACCCATTTTCCCTGGTTACAACACCCCAAGAGATAGAGGATGGAACCCTACTGACCTAATTTAGGCAATAGGATCCTCCCATTATATTATAGAAAACCCCAAGAACTAACTGAACTCCTTACTCCAACCTTGCAACATGTGGTGTGTACTCTATATCTCAACCCATGTCATGTACAAGAGTTGGTTGCCTTCCGTTCCCTCCACTTGGATCCCTCGATGGATATGTGTGTGTGTGTGTGTGACCTCCTAAGAATATGAAGGGTTGTGTTCATTGAGGTGACCCCTAGATCAACCTTGTTTGTGCCTTACACATTCTATTGGAGACCCTAAATTTACTCAAGTCAACATGTGTTCCTCTACTCGAACCAAATAGTGCCACCTCCATGTGCTCACTTTCTCTTTATTTAGCTTGACCCATGTGTTCTCAACCAAATTTCACCCAACTCAACTATACATGTTTGATGTCACAGACCCATTCCATGCACCCACATCCATAATGTGATGGGCACTTGAGGACATGACATCTTAATCGAAAATCAACTAATGTGGGGACAGGGAGCCTGATTCATTCGATCTAGTTGAAATCTCATTAAGGCAATGAGAAGTTGTAATATGTGTGATAGTGGATGTGTTTATATCCCTAAGGATATTACACCATCCCCCACCCCAGGTCATTGTTGTCCTTGGAAATATTGATACTGCTAAATGATTCTCTTCTTTGAAATCATGGAGTTTTTAATCCCATCTACACAATGACTCCTAAGCACTGAGGCTTCACTGAGGGAGCTAACTAGTGCACTTGTTAAAAATATTACAAAGAGTTACTATGCTATGATTCAACTCCCCGAGTATAGTTAAGGAAGTGGAACCAACATAACAAGACTAATTTGACCTTCCACACATGCTACAAAACCTTTAGGATCCAACCAACCCTTACAGGTGACCAAACCCTCAGAAAACTTAAAATTTTACTAATATTGAGCCTCATCCACTCCCATGACAAGCCATGCATACGACTAAAGCCTTCCAGTCACTCCCACAACAAAGCATTCCAACAACTGTGGACTTTTTTAGGCAGTTCTGAGCTAGTGACCCCATATTTTGAGCCACTTTTTTAGGGCTAGGTCTCTGGCCACTTCCCAAAACTTCATGAAAATTTCAAAAATGATAAAAGACAAGCGAATAAGGTTAATAATGCAATCATTAGTACAATTACATGATTTGACCCCCACTAGTCATGGCATGAATTTCGTCAAACATGTCACAAATATATAATCTACGGGTCATAACAATATATCTTAGTAGTGGGGTCTCATACTTATCTGAGAATCATTAAGAAGCATTGATGCCTTATCACAATAGTTGCATTATCATATATTAGGTCATATATTCATTGTTAATTCATTTTATAATAAAAACATGATAATATTCATACATCAATTTTGTCATAAAACATACTCATAACCAACATATAAACCACACTAATAACAAGGGTATAACAACCATAAAATAACATAATAACAAGTAGATTTTACCCATCAAGAGGGAAAGAGCTCTTATTGACATAAGAAAAATGAAACCAAGTATGGGACTTCCACATACTACCCGACCATAGATTGGGTTGAACCAAATATTTCTTTCAACGAATCACCCGCGTGCCATATTCCAAGGATGAATGTAGGATCTCATGGAACAGTTCAAACAAAACCAAACTAGGGCTTTCAGAGGCCAGACCACCTCAACCCTCAACCAATGATTCCACCTCACATTTGGACATCACTAACCATCACCAGATCGGTCTCTATATAACTTTTCCAGGGCTCCAGAACGTTTGTTCCAACCATGGATTCCAAGACTAGTAACTCAATCCACAGTTGTTACTGGGATTCCGGAGCATTAGTTCAACTAGGGCTTCCAGGATTAGCAACTCAACCTGCAAATAGCTTCCAGATCGTTTTTCCAACCAAGGCTTCCATGACTAGTAACTCAACCCAATTTGTTAGAAGGCTTCTAGAGCGTTTGTCCAACAAAGGCTTCCAGGAACTAGTAACTCAACCCATAGTCATAAGGAACATGAGAACCAACTAGAAAACAAAAGGGAAGAAACCCACAACACCATGGATGTCCAGTAAATGGAAAGGCTAGGAAAAACCATTGTCAATCTAGGAAATCCTCCATGCCAATGACATATCATAACCAAGAAACCACATGCATGTGCCATGCATGCCAAAACTAGCAAGGAAATCATACATGCAATTTCTTACCTACAATAAAACCTATTGTAATTGCTGATACTGATGTCCTCTTGCGCTTTCCTGCTTTTCCTTTGCCTTCTTACACCAAATCCCAAGTATGCCACACTCCTCCAAGAGTGCTCCTAGAAAACTTTGTATCCAAGAGTATGAGAGAGAGAATAGGATGAGAGCTCCAAAACTGAACTGAAAAAATGGTATCAATTGATCCTAAGAAGCCTTTTTATTAATGAGGCCTCTATTTTCTTCATTTTCCATTATTTTCCTTCATTTTCCTCCTCACATGCAACTTGTGACCTTTCACCTTCCTTTTCTTCTATTTCCCATTATTTTCATAAATAAAATGCTAATAAATGCCACTTTTCCTCTCCAAATCCTTTGCCATTGCCTTTTCCAATTTCCATAGCCATTAATCAATCACAAGTGATTCCCCATCACTATGATTTTTCCCAAAATTCGGCTTGGAATATGTTTCCCATGATCTTGGTATTATATTTTTTTTTCACATGGATTTTTAACCAAGGGTTGTTACAAATACCATACCATGTGCATTCATATTGGGGCATATATATTGAGGAAAAAATGACATAAAATATTAATCATATAATGGGGGGTAAAGGGTTTTTATATGTTGTGTATAAAAAATGGAGCTCAAAGTTAATGAAAAAATATAAAGGGGTATAAAAAATGTCAATGAAAAAATGGATACCTACAATATCTAGTGAAAGTAGGGGGTTTTGAAATTGGGAAGGTGTGTTGGATCCGTATTGATAGGGGGTTAACTAAAGTGATTTTTATAGGTATTTTTTAATATGTAGTCAAATTAAGGGTATCCTTTAGTATTCCACTAATGCACGTGTTATGCCAAAGGTTCATTGAGTTAAGCCCGCGTGCTCCTAAGTCTACCAACCATTCTCCTCTTCCATAGCATCCTTCCAATGAACATAGTACTCATGTCGACAATTTTTTCCAATCACCATGATCATGTATGCTAATATCTCATCAAGCCCCATCTCTAGTCAATCAACAATCAATGATAATGCACAAAATGGGTGTCCTCTACTTACATCATCCTTGTTTACTTGACATGGATTAAGCTAATTGACTTGAAAGGCAAGGATGTGAACCTTCAAATGAATGGGAAACTCCAACATGTAAGAGACATATCCAATCCTGTCAAAAGCCTTGCATGTTCCATCAAACCTATACACTAGTTATATAGACATCCCATTCAGTCGTGGGAACTATTTGTAGATTTTTGTGGGGTGGATTTTGCAATTGTGTTGGTGTAAATTTCTCCATAGTCGACATATTTGATTATCGATGTTTCAAGTCTACAACAAGACCCTCCCTTCTGTACAGGGAACCAATTAGTGTTTGCAGATTTCTGTGGGGTGGATTTGTGATTTTTTTTTTGGAAATTTCTCCACAGTAAAAATATTTGATTATCGACGTTTTGAGTCTACAACAAGACCCCACCCTTTCATACACGGAACCGATTAGTGTTTGCAGATTTCCGTGGGGTGGATTTTGTGATTGTGTTTTCAGGAATTGCTCCATAGTAGACATATTTGATTATCGATGTTTCGAGTCTACAACAATCAAATATGTATACTGTGGAGAAATTTCCGACAAGATAATCACAGGTGCGAACTATTCCTTACTCATTGTGATGAAAACCGAATCTCCCACATTGAACTATGCATCACGAATCATATGATCTTCCCACAACTTCATCTTATCAGTCGCACTAGTCAAGTGCACTTAAGCCAAATATAACCTATCATACTAACTTGTCATGAATCCCAAGGGCGAAGGACTCCTCTCATAGTAGGCATGCATCACCAAATGTGGCATCATGTGTTTCTATTCATTGGTCAACTCAAATGGATTGTTCCCTTTTGTGAAACTCTTCTGCGAATTAATTGAACTTTTCTTTATCCAACAAATCCATCTAATTCGTCTGATCATCTCTCACATACTATCTCAAGTAGTCCTCCAACATTCTGTTGATGTTCCCTATCTATCCATGTTTTTGTGGATCAAATTTGGAACCATATAGAAATTTCTTACCAACATGCTTAAACACCGATGTCTAAAACTTCACAATGAACCTTGCATCTCTATCTAAAAAAATGCTCAATGGAAGACCCCAATACTTCACTCAATATTTGAAAATCATCTTTGCTACTTCTTCCACTCTACTTTTCACCTTCATTGGAATGAAGACAACATACTTGGAGAAATGATAAACCATTAACATAATCCTACTATACCATTGTGCCATAAAAATTTATGTAATGAACTCAATCGAGATACTCATTCCTGGTATGTCTAGAATTGGTAAAGGTTTTAATAGACCTACTTACAATTTGGTATCTGGATTTTCTTATTGACACACGATACAATTCTAGACATACTCCTTATTGTCACACCTCATGTGCTCCCAACAATATCCTCTCTTCAATAATTCCAATGTTTTATGTCGTCCCGAGTGGAAATCCCAAGGTGAATCGTGACATTCCTTCAAGAATTCCTTTCGAGGAATACTCATCTTAGGAACATATATGCAATCCCTAAAGTAATGATTACATCACAAATAAAAAACTTCCTCATATTTCATTCCCTAACCTACTTCATAATGTTTTCCATAATTGAATTACTTTGTGAAACCATCACAAATCCTCCTCTGCAACTCTATACCATTTGAATCTCACTCTCATCTGGCATAGGTAGATACTCCTCCTCAAGTGAAATAATTTGTGCCTTTCTACTCAAGACATCTTCCACAACATTGATTCACCCTTCCCTATACTCAATGGACATGTTAAATTCTATGAAGAAGTATTACGACAAAGCCTGCTTCAAAGACAACTTATGGTGGGTTGCAAATTAATTCATCATGATGTTTTATATTTTGATCATAAATGGATTTCCCAACAAGTAATGTCTCCATACCTATAAAAAATGCACCATTGTAGTCGTCTCCTTTTCATCAATTGGGTACCTCCTCTCCCAATCATGTAACTTCATGCTCTCTAAATCTATGGGGTTCCCATCTTGTGTAAAAACTCCCCCAATGGTGAAGTCCAAAGCATTTTTTTATACCTCGATTGGATTCTCAAATTCAAGTAGCTTCAAATATAAGGGTGGGAGAATCCTACACTTATGCTCTGCAAAATAAATCCCACTCTTCTCCATCTATCTCAGGAATTGCTCCATAGTAGACATATTTGATTATCGATGTTTCAAGTCTACAACAATCAAATATGTATACTGTGGATAAATTTCTGACAAAACAATCACAGTTGTGAACTATTCCTTACTCATTGTGATGAAAACCAAATCTCCCACATTGAAATATGCATCACAAATCTCATGATCTTCTAACAACTTCATCCTATCAGTCGCACTATTGAAGTGCACTTAAGCCAAATCTAACCTATCCTACTAACTTGTCATGAATCCCAAGGGTGAAGGACTCCTCTCATAGTAGGCATGCATCACCAAATGTGGCATCATGGGTTTCTATTCATTGGTAAACTCAAATGGATTGTGCCTTTTTGTGAAAATCTTCTACAAATTAATTGAACTTTGTTTTATCCAACAAATCCATCTAATTCATCTGATCATCTCTCACATACTATCTCAAGTAGTCCTCCAACATTTGGTTGATTGGAGTGTAAAAAATCTGGTAAACTTGAATAAGTATATATTATTATTGATAAAAGATGAGATATGAGATATGATTACAATGGGGAATCACCGACGCTTTAAATATAGCCTCATGGTGTCCCTTGGTGAAGAGGCATGATCTTTGATCATGCCCTTTCACTTAATAAAACCTAATATAATTATATCTAACTAATAATTAATAAAATATACATAACATTTCCCCCTCTCTTAAAGATGCTTTGTCCTCAAAGCATACGTAATAATGGACAATGTTGACGAATGCCTGGGTTTCTCGAGTGGCGAGCTCTTGCTTCCCACATTTTAAAAAGATCGTGGAGCATCTTCTCGAGTTCAATCTTTTGGTGATGTGGATAGCAACAAGATTTGATATTGACAGGGTCAGGTCCTTTCTTGACTTATATTGGATGTTCATGTTCCTTATTAGGAGTTATTTTTATTGGTAGATCCTGGAATACTTTTTCGTGTGTCCGAACTAATCCTTGTTCCTCTGGTGACTCTTCGTGGCTCCCTTTTGAAGATAACATTTCTAACTGATGACATTGTACTCTAGATGCTGGCACTCCTATTTGAATCATCTTCATCATTAGAGAGGAAGATACGACTTTATCTTCTAGGGCTTGGAATCCATACAACCTGTGTTTCTGCCCTTTCCACTTAAAACTTATAAACTGCTTCTGATGGTTGGCAGAATAAGTACCTAAAGTTTGTAGCCATTGAATTCCTAAGACCACATCTACTCCTCGTAATGGAATGGTGTAGAATGGAGATTCTAAATGAAAGTTTTTTATCTGTAGTTTGACCTTATGGCATTTCCCTACTTGCTCAATCTTCTTACCATCGGCCACCATTACCTTCATATTAGGCATGGGGAAGGTAAATATGTTAAGTCTTTTTGCCATGGTTGAATCTAGAAAATTGTGGGTACTGCCAGTGTCGACGAGAACCATTACGTTGTTGTTCTTGATATGTCCTCTTAACCTTAGGGTTTGAGGTTGTGATATGCCTATCATAGCTGATAATGACACTTGCGGAATAGTTTTGTTGATTTTGTTCCATGTTAGGAGATATTGGGAATTGTGTTTGACTTAACTTATCTATCTTATCATTCAGCTTATTGAAGAGTTCTGTCATATTTTTCATTGCTTCGTTATGCTTTTCTGTGGCCTCGTGATGATTTAGCCACATTTTTCTTTCTATTCGATTTGTCGTATCATGAACCTTTTTGATGTCGTTGGAGTGTCCTGCAACTGTACCTTCAAGATCGATTAATCTTTTTCCGAATTCTTCAGAATTATTATTGATCTGTTTCTCGAGATCCACCAATTTCTTTTGGAATTCAGCCATCGACATCGATGAAGACATTGAACGTGTATGAGGTGGGGAATATTTTTCTGCCAATTTTTCCCTCTTTTTTTAAAAAATTAATTAATTAATTAATATTTAATTAATTAATTAAATTAATTTTTTTTTGAAATAATAATAATAATTTCTATTATATATATATTTTAAATAATAATAATAATTATTATTATTATTATTTTATTATTTGAATTATATATATATATATATATATATAATTATGGGGAAAAAGATTGTTAACCTTGAAAAGTCACGTTGTTTTTAAAAGTCACTTTGTTTTGAAAAGGCACGTTGTTTTGAAAAGGGAAAATGGGTTTTAATACCATGGGCCCAAAAACCACGAGCTTGTAAACCACGAGCAATTACTCTTCCTTTTTAATTTTACTGTCTTCACATGTACGCATTTCTTTATATATATATATCTTTTTACTTTTTCTTTTCCTTTTTCTTTTGGAACTATTTTCTTTTAAATATATATATATATATATATATATATTTTTTTTTTTTTTTCTTTTAATTTATTTCCCCCTTTGTGTTAACTTTCCTTCTCTCTTTATTTTATTAATATATATATATTATATATATATTTCTTCCTTCTTCTTTTTTAAAACAAATGTTGTTGCCCACAAGCACTTGGTTTTTAAAAAAATCTGCAATTCTGGAATTTTCTTGTAATTCCTTAATTCTGGGTGATCACACAGATCCCGAAGAGCGATGGCTCTGATACCAATGGAGTGTAAAAACTCTGGTAAACTTGAATAAGTATATATTATTATTGATAAAAGATGATATATGAGATATGATTACAATGGGGAATCACCAAGGCTTTAAATATAGCCTCATGGTGTCCCTTGGTGAAGAGGCATGATCTTTGATCATGCCCTTTCACTTAATAAAACCTAATATAATTATGTCTAACTAATAATTAATAAAATATACATAACATTGATGTTCCTTGTCTATCCATTTGTTTGTGGATCAAATTTGGAACCATAAAAATTTCTTACCAACATGCTTGAACATCGATCTCCAAAACTTCACAATGAACCTTCTATATCTATCTAAAACAATGCTCAATGGAAGACCCCAATATATCACTCAATATTTGAAAAGAATCTTTGCTACTTCTTCCACTCTACTTTGCACCTTCATTGGAGTGAAGACAACATACTTGGAGAAATGATAAACCATTATCATAATCCTACTATACCCTTGTGCCATAAAAATTTATGTAATGAACTCCATTGAGATACTCATTCGTGGTATGTCTAGAATTGGTAAAGGTTGTAATGGACCTACTTAAAATTTTGTATCTGTATTTTCTTATTGACATGCAATACAATTCTAGACATACTCCTTATTGTCACACCTCATGTGCTCCCAAAAATATCCTCTCTTCAATAATTCCAATGTTTTATGTCGTCCCGAGTGGAAATCCCAAGGTGAGTTGTGACATTCCTTCAAGAATTCCTTTCGAGGAATACTCATGTTAGGAACATATATGCAATCCCTAAATTAATGATTACATCACAAATCAAGAACTTCCTCATCTTTCCTTCCCTAACCTACTTCATAATGTTTTCCATAATTGAATTGCTTTGTGAAACCATCACAAATCATCCTATGCAACTCTATACCATTTGAATCTCACTCTCATCTGGAATAGGTAGATACTCCTCCTCAAGTGAAATAATTTGTGCCTTTCTACTCAAGACATCTGCCACAACATTGAGTCGCCCTTCTCTATACTCAATGGACATGTTAAATTCTATGAAGAAATATTACGACTGAGTCTGCTTCAAAGACAACTTATGGTGGGTCGCAAAGTAATTCATTGTGATGTTTTATATTTTGATCATAAATGTCTTTCCCAACAAGTAGTGCCTCCATACCTATAAAAAATGCACTATTGTAGTCATCTCCTTTACATCAACTGGGTATCTCCTCTCCCAACCTTGTAACTTCATGCTCTCAAAAGCTATCGGGTTCCCATCTTATGTAAAAACTCCCCCAACTGTGAAGTCCAAAGCATTTTTTTATACCTTGATTGGATGCTCAAATTCTAGTAGCTTCAAATCTAGGGGTGGGAGAATCCTACACTTATGCTCCTCAAATGAAAGCCCACTCTTCTCCATCTATCTCCATGGTACTTCCTTCTTCAGAAATTTAGTCGATGGTGCAACGATCATCAAATATACATCCAAAAGCCTCTTGTAGTAGTTTTCCATCCCTAAAAATACCCTCACATCATGCACATTATTTAGCTGCTCCTATTCCTTGATCACCTTAACCTTCTCGAGTTCCATGCAGATACATCCCTGACCAATTAGATGGCCTAGAAATTGTATCTCCTTCCATACAAAAATTAACTTTGACTTCTATAAGTACAATTAATATTCCCTCAATGTTTTAAATACTTCTACAAAATTCTTATCGTTATTCTAATGTCCTCGCTATACATCACAATGTATTTAAAGTAATTCTAACATGACCTTGTCCAAGAAAGGATGAAGAATTTCCTTCATCAAAGAGAAAAAGGTAGTAGGGGAATTACATAGACCAAAAGGCATCACCAAGAATTCAAATATCCTATGCCTCATTAACGTGGTTGTATTAGCTTCATCACCTTATGCAATTTATACCTATTAGTATCCATATCTTAGTCCAACTTTGTAAACACCTTGGCTTTCACCAATATATCAAAATAATATGATGCAGCTTGTAGTGGATATTTGTTCTTCATTGTTTTCTTGTTCAAGGACTTATAATCAACACACATCCTCAAATAATTGGTATCCTTATTCTTTTGGAATAATACAGGGGAACCATACAAGTACCTCAAAGGATATATTGAAACCTACATCGATCAATTTTGTCAATTAACATATCGAATCCTATAATTCTAGATCTAATAGTAAATAGGAATATTTCACTAGTGGTTATAACCTATGGCATAACTCTATATGATGTTCAATATTGCACCTAGGTGGGAGCAATTTTTCCAAATTGTTTAGTATCCAATCTACATACTCCTCTAGTAGGTCAAAAGGCTCTAGTGGAATAGGTGTCCCCACTCCATCATATACAACCTCTCTAATCATTATGGCATAGAGTTGTAACTCTAGGTGTTATGTTTCCCTCTTCATGCTCAATGCAAAAACTAGTTGCACCCTTCCTCATAACTTTAGTACAATCATGCACATAACCCACATTTCATTCTCACCAAGTACAATCAATTGATCGAACAATGGTAATGGAACAACCTTGTTCCTCCAGAGAAAATATTGTCCCAATATCATCTCAAAATCATCCATCACCAATATAGTGAAATTTGGAAATCCCTGCCACTCACCCACCTATGTATGAAACAATGAGGCCATCCATGTTAATGCCTTTTCCTTATATTTTATTTCTTTCACAACAATTTTACTTATAGTTACTTTCACCTCAGGTTCCTTTTCCAAATCTTCCCCCATAAAGTTGTGTGATGCATCTATATCTATAAGTGCTTGAATCATCCTCATGTTGAGCATCATATCCTCAAGACACAACTTGTTCATATTCCCATCCTATTTTCCTCTCATGACACCAACCCTCATATTTGTTGCATCAAGTAAACAACAAAAAGATACTAACATACCTCCATAATCGCACTCTCTCGTTCATCAACCCATGTCACCAGTTTTCACCCCAACCTAAAGTCAAGTGATTTTCATTTTTCATTTAATCATGTTGTTATCTCGCTCTGATACCAACTACATGAACCTAGATGCATTATCTAGGCTAGAGTGTGTTGACATCCTCTAGGTATGTGACACCGACATCTTTCCAAATGATAGCGTGACCAACTCAATTGTAGTCAACTTGGAATATACCTCACAAAATTCTCACTTATTTATTTAGTTAATCATTTCAAAACTATTATTATTACACTTAACTAATTCACAATATCCACAGCATAAACCAATACACCATGCAAAACATACAACAATGTCCAACAACAGTGCATAGGAATATACAACGAATATCCCTTGGCCTAACACTCAAATATATATATATATATATATATATATATCAATTATTCAATCCACTAACTAAAATACACGACATGGAACCTTGGGTAAATCTGATACATATAACTCCCACCTATTTCTCTTGGTAACAATACCCTAAGAGGTAGAGTGAAAAACCCTACCCACCCAATGCCCAATTAGGAAGTAGGAGCTTCCTTATTACATATATAGAAAATCTAAAGAACCAATCAAACTCCTTCTTCCAACCTTGTGATCTGTTGTGTGTTTATATCACAACCCATGTCATGTACAAGAGTTGCTTTCCTTACGTGCTCTCCACTAGACTCCCTCCGCTTATATATATCTTTTTGTGTGTGTGTGACCTCCCAAGAATATGAATGGCCACATCCATTGGGGTGACCCTTGGGATGACCTTTTGTATGCCTTGCACATTCAATTTGAAACCCTATATTGACTTGGGCCAGCATGCACCCCTCTACTCAAACCAACCGTGCCACCTCCACATGCTCATGTGCTCTTTGTTCTTCTTGACCAATGTTTTCTCAACCACAAGTCACCCAAATTGACTGGATATTCTCAACATCACACACCCATCCCATGTGCCTGTTAGGGTCCTATAATAATAGGGTTCATAATTTTTGAATTGAATTTGATAGTCTTGTAAATATGTACTTACCTTGCTTTCTGCAAGTTGTTTTCCCATGTTTGAAAATAATAAGAAATGAAAAGAGGGTAAAAGTCCTAAAAGAAAGATCAAAGGACTTGAAAAGAAAAGATCAAAAAGAATAAAAAATGAACCTCAAAAGAGAAAAAAGAGATAAAAATAAGACATAAAAGTGAGCAAGTCAAAATGCCACTACTATTTACTTTTATTGCAAAAATAATGATTATGTGTAGATTGTTCAAAATGTCATAATCCATGATCAGTTAAATAGTCTAATCTTAACTTTTCATGCTTTGAATTTCATGTTGTAGATAGAGAATAAAGATATGTCAAACAGTTTAAACTTGACAAATCAATAGATAGTTAGAGAATAAATGAGGAGCTCAACAGTTTAATCTGAGCCCTCCAATGAAATAAGGTTAGAATTAGATAGTTTATGCTTTAAAAAGAAAATTGGATTTAGGGTTGCAAGCTTAAATGCACCCATGAAAATGAAGTAAAAATGTTAGAATAATGATGGGTAGGTAGAAAGCAGTTGCACAAGGCATGTAATAAAGCATCATCTAGAAAATTACTAATTTCCCCTCCCCCACAATGATCCAGTATTCAAAACCTTCAATTAAAGAGGCTCAGAGCATTACTATGACTTCTGTTGGGACCGGACCCAAGGCTTAATAATTGATTGGTAAAAGTAATAGATTCCCTTCATGAAAACCCATTTCCTCAAGCATATTCACCCTCTTCCAAAAATATAATCCCTTTTCCCAAGTAAAACACCTTTTTTTCTTAGAAAAAGTAAAATCCCCTCTTAATTAATTTCATTTCATCCAAAAACAATCAAAAACCCACAAAATACAATTTATCCTAAGTTTAAGTGTAAATGTTTAATGGTACAATCATTTGTGCTTAAAAAGGTTTATTTTTACACTCTACTTAGTTTATTTTATGTATTTTCTTTCATTCTCATTCATTTCATATTAATTTTTAACATAAAGTATTAAATCCCTTTAAAAATACCCCTTCCCGTATATATAATTAATTCATTTATTATAAATATCCCAAAACCCATTATTTTAACGTTAACCTATGGTTCTAATTACCCCACATGTTATATTTCCCCGCCCATATCCCCATAGGTTAAAAACATATCATATAAATAAACCCGCCCCAATGGTTATAAAACATGTGTTAAATACTTATTTTCCATGTAAATATAAACCTGCCTATTATAAATAAAACATTAGTTTTACGTTTAAAACTATGTTTTAAACGTTAAACTTAACCCGCCACAACACAAAAGATCTGGGCCCCACGCCCACATATGCCGAGCAACTCTTCCGACTAATCCTAGCCGTTCGCATACCTGTCTCCAAATCCGATGATCCAAATGACATATCGCATTACAACTTGCGCGATCAACAACCAATTTCATATTTGCAAAATGGGTTGTTTTGCTATACTATCTCTCCTCCACGCAACAATATGTGATTGGATCGCATTCGATCCAAGAAAACTATTTACCGCCCAAATTTCGTGCGATAAACCACTTCTGGTTCTTCCTTCAAAAGCCAAACCACTCCGCTCTGACATGATCGCCATTTAATGTCGATCCTCTTTAAACCTAAAACCTTATAAAAACTTCCATATGCGCAGTTAAACCCTTTTCCACGTTATTTGTATGTTTATCCTTCCAACTGAAGAAATGAAGCTTTGTACACCATTTTTCGCTCAAAAGAACCAGAAAGCCACTACAATTGTTGTTAAGATCACTGGAGGCGTCCAACTTGCTTCCAAAAGACCTCAAAATCCATCAGAAACCTATATAACGCTTCAGAATCAGTTTAAAGACCAAATACCTGCAACAAACAGGTATCCTTCATAGAAAAACAACATGTTTATCATTTGAAAAGGAGTATTTCTGAGAAATAAAAACTTCTGAAGTCTATTTACCCACGGAAATACCTATAGTTGCCTGCAAAAAATGAATTCTCTATAAAAACTCTGATAAACCCCAGTTTAAATACTGCACACATTTTTTAAAGCAAAATTGAATGTATTTTCGCCTTTGCAAACCTTAAAAAGACTTTGAATTTATCCAAAAACCCTTTGCAAAAGATCCCAATCTTTCTGTGCCCAATTTGAACCATTTTTAGTCCAATTTATCCAAAAGAAGCAGAAAAAACCCTTGTATACCATTTCCTTAACATAAAATAGCTTGAAGAATAGTTTAAAGCCAAATTGAAAAGGTTTAAAATCAAAATAAAGCCAAGTTGTTCCTATTTTTATCCATAGACCTCTGTTACAGTCAAAAACACTTCTGTAAATAATTCAATCTTTACAGAAGAGTTCAAAAATCCAAAATATAGAGTTTCAAGCACCCAGAAGGTCTAAAAATGTCAAAATCAAATCCAATAGTGTCTTCCAAAAACACAATTGTTGTAAATCCTCTACAACCTCCTATTGTAGACATTGAACATACACCCTTAGCAGATGTGAATTACAAAATAGTAGATCCAGTGATAGAATTTAATTTGTTAGACCTCCACTGCTGGAGTCTTGAAAAGTCATTAGATCAAGTTGATGAAGTTCAGATTTGGGAGTCAAACCTACCCAAGTATGTAGTTCCACTCACTCATCAATGTCCAAAAATCATTAGGTTGTGTCAGACTTATTATTCACTTGAACAAAGAGCCATGGTTAATGCAAATAAAGAAGTATTTTTCACAATTACTGCTGAGTCAATAAACCTAATGCTATAGCTTAAACCAAACCCCAATGCAGTTCTCTTATCCATAGAAGCACTCACAAAGCTTTAAATTGGTCTGGATTTTCCTAAAAGGTTTCAGATCTTCCAAAATTTCATGCTTGCCTATGTTGAAATCCAAAAACTAAACCCTCCTTATTCTACTTCAAAATTTCTTGAAAGGTCTAGGCATGTCATATCCATGTTGTCATTTATCCTAGGGTATTTTACAGATGAGCATACAGATGAGTCAATCCTAAGTTTTCTATCTACCTTTGTACCAAGACAACCTCCTTCTAACATTTACGATTATGCTAAATACATAGCTGATAATATCCATGATCAACTTGTAAAATTTCCAACTAAAGGAGTATTTAGGTATACTTCTTTTCTTTTCCATATGTTCTTATACTTCCAAGTAGACCAATTCCCAATAACACTTCAGAAGATGGATGTAGAGGGAAATCCATTGTCAGCCATCTTTTGGACATATTTGATCAGAAAAGAGTCCACAAAGTTTAGTTATGCAGAGTTTACAGATTCCTTTATTCACCCTTTGATAAACATGTTGACAAACAATGTACAACAAAGAATCAATGATGAGATAAAAAAAATATTACAATTGTCAGAACAAAGTAAAATTGGAGATTGGCACTTATATCAGAACCATACAGAAATCAAAGTTTTTGGTCAAATATTTTACCCTATAAAATACCTAAGTATGTGCCATTGAGAATTTTTTCCTTGGAATACATCAGGGAAATTTTCAATTTAGATTCAATCAATTTCTTGGCAGCCAAAAAGAAGACCCAATTTAAGTTGAAAAATCAGATATGACCCTTCATTTGTAATCACAGAGATGCAGCAATAGAAGCATCAAAACAGTTGCTGGAGTACAAATTTGAATTTAGCTTCTTATGGAATTGTGATCCTCAGGGAATAATCAGCAAAATGAGGGTGAAGTGCAAATTGACACCTTATATTCATGAGAAAAGGCCATAAATTGAACAATTTGATAATCAAACAGAGTGGCTAGAAAATACCTTGATTGAAGCAATTAAATAGGGATATACTAGTCACATCTTGAAAACTGTGAATCAAGAAGATAAAGCTACCAAAAGAGTCAGAGAAGAAGGAACCTACACTGCTGAAACAACCACTGAGACTAGGTTTAAACTTAAATATAATAAAAATCCTAAGCTCAATCCAGTTGATAAACAAAAAGAGACCACAGAAGTGGAAGATACAGATGTTCCAGAAACAAACACAGATGCTGCTACAGTCACTATAAATGAGCCAGCCACAAAGATTCTAAATGAAGAGCATCCTGATAATTCAAATACATAGGTAATAGAGAAGCACTAGAGTATGGAGGCATCCTCCTCACAGCCAGCAGAGGATAAAGATATTGACATCAGGAAGAAATATAAGCAGATAAAGGCCAAGAATGAAGAAATCAAGAATGAGATTTATTCTCAGTATTTAAAACAAACACCAGGGATCCAGAATAGACTTCTGTCTGCTTTTATTATTCAAAAAAGAAGTTTATTATGTCAGTGATTCAACCAACAGTTAAGACTCCCAAAAAAACGGCATATTACAAAAAAGTTGACCTTGAAGTGCCTACAGAAAGTATCCATGCATTAGATCAAATTGAGTTTCACAGACAAACTTCTGAGATGCTTTATTCTACCATTACTACAAAGGAAATGAGTGTCCACAAGCTCCATAATACAATAATAAATATGAGATATCAAATGAAGGTTGAAAAGGCTTCCTCATATGATAAAGATATTAGGATTAAGTCTTTAGAAGAATTGGTTATTCAAGTAGGATATGATCCTGCCACTGTGAAATATGCAGAAGAGTTGGTAAAGAAAAAGAATGTTGATATTGCAGCACTTAGGAAACAACTCAAGCTTCCACCAACAGAACACCCATAAGCCAAGGAAATTGTGCAAGAGGCAAGCCAAAAATATGATATGATGAACTTGATTTTACAATTGACGACACATATAAAAGAGATGGAAATCCAAATGGACAAGCTTGTCCATGAAAGAGAAAATGTAAAAGCATAGGAAGTTCCTATAGTAATTCCCATGGAAACTACAGTTGTGCCTTCAACTCTGGTAGAAGATTTGGCACCAAAAGTACAACTGGCCATAGCAGTACCAGTGACATCTTCTACTACCTCAGCTACAGAAACATCCACCTCAGCAGTGCAGCAGTCTGATGAAGCTAATAACCTCATCAAATCTATGGAAGAAATGACTCTTCAAACCAATGAAATCAATAGGTTGTGTTGTCGCACAAAATGTCTAGGCACCACGACAACAGCTCAAATCGGGGGTTGTCACCCTGATCCCCAATCTCTCTATCTAAGCTGTCTCCTTACAAGCTAAGGGAGGTAGACCCTAACAAAAATGAAGGAAATGAACTGGTTGAGAATCAACCAATTTAGGAGACATAGCCAGACAATCAAATACTTATAAAGATTTATGAGATTTCACGGATCCAATTAGATTTGAAAATTAAAACCAGTGCCTTATGGAGTAAAAAATATCTCGTTATAAAATTAAAGTCAAGTATCTGATATACAACTGCTGCTATGAAAAATAGGTTCACCACAATGATATTCGATAAAAATCACCACAATTATGCATTAAAGTACTTTGAACCCACAACAATAAATCATGAGATGACCATTAAATTAAAATGCCAGATCTTTTCAATATTTCCAAATTTATGATGTTCTAAATAACCCAATCCATAAATTAAAAAATTTTATATAGTCAAACTTTAGATAAAAAATTTAAGATCTCATTTGACTATAAAACAATTTTTTAGAATTTTTGTATTTTTGTATTTTTTATTATTTTTTAAGCAAAATACATATATACAAATGAAACTAAGACTAGGATTAAAATCTAAATTAAAATCTAAAACTAAAAACAAATTAAAACAAAATTAGAACTAACTTTAATTAAAATCTAAAAACTAAACATTAAAAACTAAAACTAAAAGTTAATAAATCAAAATCGAACTAAAAAATAAACCTAAAACTAACACTAAACTAAACTAACATTAAATATATTAAAATCTAAAATCTAAAATCTAAAATCTATGACCTCAACCAAGACTCTAATCTAAATAAAAGATTTTAAAAGAAAAAATACGCTAACTAAAGTAACACAAATCAAATTTAAACTAAGACCTAACACTAACGTTAACCCACCTAAAACAAAATCGAATCCGATAAAAAATCAAACGCATATACATGAAGGTTCGAAGCTTTAAGGTATGCATTTATTTGTTTTGCAGGTTGGACGGCGGAAGAGGGAGGCACGACGACGGAGGAGGATAAGGGCACGACGGACGGTAGGGATAGGCTCGAATGGAGGTCGGATGGTGGTCTGTGGAGGAAGGTCAACGGCAAGATGCGGAGGAAGCTGCAGCTGAAGAAGGTCGACGTCAAAGGAGTGAAGGGTCAAGGGTTTAGAGGAAACGCAAAGGCAAAGGTTGGATGGTAGAGGAGGGTTGTGGATGAAGGCAGTGCATGCATGCAGAAGAGGACGATAGGCCTGAGGGAGAAGACAAGGGCGTATGCAGGGACAAGGGCAGTGTCTTGTGCAACGTTTTATACCAGAGGCAAGGAAAACCTCAACAAACCCAGTACATTAAAAATCGTCCAACAGATTTGAAATTTTCCCTCGTAACTCAGATTTTGGATTCACCTTTAATAAAATAACATTCAAATCTGCCAAAAGAAGCGATCCTAAGGCCAGTTCTTGCCCTCTGGGGTTAGATCTGGCTCAGATCTTTAAAAATGAAAACCCCCTGCGAACCTGCAAAAAAGCAGAACAGATCCAAAAATATGCACAAAAAATTTATAAACCCTTACAACCTACAGAATATTTACAAATTTACAGTGTTAATTTACAGATCATAAACCCTCTTGGCTAGATTTAAAATAGTTCAGCACAATTTAGAAGTTAAAATTTTAAAAGAGGGACACAAGCCCAATAAAGATCCCTGCAAAAACCAGAATTTAAGATAAGCTCAGGGAATTAGATCCGGAGGGCTCTTTAGATCTTATCTCCTGGGAGTCAGCTGGTCCAAACTAGGACTTCCCCAAACGCCTAGTTTTAAATCCGGAAGATTTCTGCAAACTTAAAGTTAAACTGTCAGATTAATAGAGAAATAGTGATAAAACATAAAATTTTCAAGAGCTAGAGATAACAGATAGCTCGATCCAATTAATATTTTTACCCTAGATCCAGTAGCTTGGGCAAGATACCTGTACCCAAAATTACTCTACAAGAGTCATTAATCAACAATCCATTAAAATAATCACCAGGAGAATATTAAGAACAAGTTTACCATAAAATGCTGAAGAGGAACACCACCATCAAGATAAAACCCCAAAGTCTTCATTTGTATTATTCCAGAAAATATTACAGAAGAGCTTCAAGAGCGAGTGCACGATCCAGAGATCGGATCATTGAAAAACTAACAAAGACCTCTAATTTATAAGTTAAAATCTCCAATGGCTAGTTCAGTTAATCCATGTCAAAACAATCTCGACCATCGAAAATATTTGATCATCTTTTAATCTGGACCGTCGAAATTATAAATTTGAGGAAAAACGAATTTATCATTTAATTCCATTTTAATTAACTAAAAAATACTATTTTTGAATTAATTACCTCAAAATTTTGACTTTGACTTAACCACCTATGCCCAAGGGTCCAAAATTCCTTAAAATTCTCAATATTCCCTTGGCCTGGGACCTTTAAAAAATCATTTTTTAAGGACCAACGAATTTTTCCTTTGAAGAATTTTAACTCACCTAGGAATTAAAATTAATTAAATTTCTGGCTTAAGATTTTTAATTAATTTGGCCAGAAAATTAAATTAATTAACTCAGAGGGGATTTAATTATTTTTTCCAACCCTCTTTACATAAGATAAATACATTTAGACACATGAAGGGGGAATACCCATTCGTATAGACCCTCAAATAGATACCCAATTCTGTGACTCAAAACATGATCTAGTAGACCAAGTAGCTTGTAATAAAATAATCTAGTCAACTAGCTAGGATTATTCCCAAACTACTTTTACAAAGACTCGATAGAAAACACTAGGACTCACTTAGCATCTTGATAACAAAATCCACCCTAGCTTTGGGGTGAGGTTGGAGGGGAAAACTCTGCCGATAACTTGTGTCGAAAAACACAAGTAAATTAGTGAGACAAAAAACCTCCTAGGATAGAAATCGTCACCAACATACTAGGCTTACCTAGGTTGTTACATACATGACGGTTTTACTTAGATCATTTACATCATAAACATGCAGAATGAGTTTACATTATTCATAAAATTGTCGACTGATGATGGAATCTGAATGGCGCGACCATGTTGAACATGATGAATCCCATTTTAAAAATGGGGGTGTACTACTATGGGGTCGTTGACAAAGTGTGGTCAACATCTGGCTCTACTTGGGGACATGTTGCTTCATCGGAGGAATGTGAGAATCCAAAATCTGTATCCAAGCAACACACAAAATTACATAAGTAGCGTCCATCCAAATATCTTCATATAACATTAAGCTCATGAAAAATTTAAGCTCTTCTATCATTTATTATTCTACTTAACATGAAAAGTAAATTTACTCTAACTGCAAAATGAAATGTTGAAATAACAAGGTGTAGGGTTAGAGATACAATACAAAGGATGCCCTTGTGGCATCAGATGTGCACAATATAGTGCATGCCGAGCATTTTCCTGCTTTCAGGCAAGTCTGTAGGCTGTTTTTTAGATGTGCCATGTCTAATATTGCTAATTGTAGGACTTTGTCTTATCCGAATGTCAAGCTACTCTCGGCCATCAGACAAATCAAACCGCTTACTTCTTCTATTTTGCTTCTTTCTCTTCTTCTGAGGGGGCTGTGATGTCAGCAATGAGACCACTGTATGTTTCTTGTCCTTATCTTGAAAATGCTTGTACAAAACATCTGATGAACCTGTAGTGTGACCAATCTTATTCTGAATTTACTCTGTCAATGGTGACACATAAGCTTGATCGTCCTTTGTAACCATAGATAATTTTTCCTTAATGGGAAAAGTGACCTCCGTGTGATGAGATGGAAATTGCTTCAGCAAACTAGGAGGCCTATGATCTGTTGACAAATCTGACTTGGGTTGGAAATTCTGCATGTGTGATCTTTCCATTTTTTCCAACTTATTTTGAATACCAGTCATTTGATTAGAATGCTTAACATTAACAACAGTCATTTCCTTCGCATGACTCTCTTCAATCATCAACAATTTCTATTCCATGTTTTTTGTTGCATCATCATTATCCGCTTTCATGGCCATGAAGATATTTTGCATATAGTTCATCTCCTTCTCATGATTTTCTTATAAGGCCAATAACTTGCTCTGCATAGAACTGATTTCCCTGGCGTGATCCATTATTATTTTTTCTTGATTAAGTTCCATATTCTTAATGATTTGAGCCTGTTTGGCCTCCATATTATTGATTACCTGACCTTGATTAGCCTCCATATTCTTGATTACCTGACCTTGATTTAGCTGTATATCCTTAACCATCTGAATCAATTTGTTAAAAATTTGCTTATCGCTGTCAACACTGATTTGACAACTTGTTTCTGCTTCACCACTATCATGGGTTTGTGCTGTCGTGGTACAAGTGGATTCATCTTGAGAATTGTCTGGAAATATCCTGCTGATAGTTGAGTTCTCTACAAGATCAATTTCATTATTTTTCATAATACTAGGAGCACAAGGCGAGTCATCTGGTTTTATATATTTATCTGTAAAAGCATTGACGATGTCTGATAAACAATACTTCTCAGGACAATTTCAAAACCAATCAATAGCATCACCTTTTAAGGAATAGCCAAAGATACATATCTTGACATCTTCATGATTATATTGTGAAGGACGACAATATTTATTTATAATGAAAGTGACCATCTTTAGATGCACTAGAGCAGTGCCTGGATCACCACCTGAGAAAAAATGCAATTTAGGAATGGCCTCTTCTGGCATGTCATGAAAGGTTTCATCCATGATGACCTGCTTAAAAGTTAATAAATATATCTGTGTTCAAGAATATTCAAAAGGTCCTCAAGAAGCGAAATTCTTAGCAGGAACTCTTGTAAGAAATGAAAGAATTGGAGTCGCCACTTGAACATGAAACTAATTTTGAAACAGAAGAAATAATCGAGAGTAGCAGATGGATATCAGGGGGGGGATTCTTTTCTGTGAGTAAATAGATGAATAAGTGGAGTCGCCACCCAAACAAGAAGCCAACCGAAATTTTCAGGTGCTAAAGATACAATGACGAAATGATTAGTGAGATGATGAAATGTCGCCAAAAAATGTGATCCCTTGTGATAGGCTGATGTCAAATGGAGAAAAAATATTAGAAGATCATAAAATGTCGTTAAGACCAAGGACAGAAAAACTCTATCCCCGGCAACGGCGCCAAAAAATGTTGTCGCACAAAATGTCTAGGCACCTCGACAACGGCTCAGATCGGGGGCTGTCACCTTGATCCCCAATCTCTATATCTAAGTTGTCTCCTTGCAAGCTAAGGGAGGTAGACCCTAAAAAAAATGAAGGAAAAGAACTGGTTGAGAATCAACCAATTCAGGAGACATAGCTAGACAATCAAATACTTATAAAGATTTACAAGATTTCATGGATCCAATTAGATTTGAAAATTAAAACCAGTGCCTTATGGAGTCAAAAATATCCTGTTATAAAATTAAAGTCAATTATCTGATACACAACTGTTGCTATGAAAAATAGGTTCACCACAATGATATTCGATAAAAAGCACCACAATTATGCATTAAGGTACTTTGAACCCACTGCAATAAATCATGAGATGACCATTAAATTAAAATGCCAGATCTTTTCAATATTTCCGAATTTATGATGTTCTAAATAACCCAATCCAGAAATTAAAAAATTTTATATAGTCAAACTTTAGATAAAAAATTTAGGATCTCATTTGACTATAAAATAATTTTTTAGAATTTTTGTATTTTTTATTATTTTTATTATTTTTTAAACAAAATACATATATACAAATGAAACTAAGACTAGGATTAAATCTAAATTTAAATCTAAAACTAAAAAAAAATTAAAACAAAATTAGAACTAACTTTAATTGAAATATAAAAACTAAACATTAAAAACTAAAACTAAAAGTTAATAAACCAAAATCGAACTAAAAAATAAACCTAAAACTAATGCTAAACTAAACTAACATTACATTTATTAAAATCTAAATTCTACGACCTCAACCAAGACTCTAATCTAAATAAAAGGTTTTTTTTTTTAAATACGCTAATTAAAGTAACACAAATCGAATTTAAACTAATACCTAACACTAACGTTAACCCATCTAAAACAAAATCGAATCCGATCAAAAATCAAACACATATACGTGAAGGTTCGAAACTTTAAGATATGTTTTTATTTGTTTTGCAGGTTGGATGGCGGAAGAGGGAGGCATGATGGCAGAGGAGGATAAGGGCACGACAGACGACAGGGATAGGCTCGAATGGAGGTCGGACAGTGGTCTACGGAGGAAGGTCAACGGCAAGATGCGGAGGAAGCTGCAGGTGAATAAGGTCGATGGCAGCGGAGTGAAGGATCGAGGGCTTAGAGGAAACGCAAAGGCAAAGGCTGGATGGTAGAGGAGGGTTGTGGATGAAGGAAGCGTATGCACGCAGAAGAGGATGGCAGGCCTGAGGGAGAAGACAAGGGCGTATGCAGGGACAAGGGCAGTGTCTTGTGCAGCGTTTTATACCAGAGGCAAGGAAAACCTCAACAAACCCAGTACATTAAAAATCGTTCAGCAAATTTGAAATTTTCCCACGTAACCCAGATTTTAGATGCACCTTTAATAAAGTAACATTCAGATCTACCAACAGAAGCAATCCTGAGGCCAAATCTTTCCCTCTCAGGTTAGATCTGGCTCAAATCTTTAAAAAAAAAATTCTAAAAACCCCATGCGAACCTGCAAAAATGCAGAACAGATCCAAAAATATGCACAAAATTTTTATAAACCCTTACAACCTATAGAATATTTACAAATTTACAGTGCTAATTTACAGATCATAAACCCTCTTGGCCAGATTTAAAACAGTACAACACAATTTAGAAATTAAAATTTTAAAAGAGGGACACAAGCCCAATAAAGATCCCTGCAAAAACCGAAATTTAAGGTAAGCCCGAGGAATTAGATCCGGAGGGATCTTCAGATCTTATCTCTTGGGAGTCAGCTAGTCCAAACTAGGACTTCCCCAAACACCCAGTTTTAAATCCGGAAGATTTCTGCAAACTTAAAGTTAAAATGTCAGATTAATAGAGAAATAGTGATAAAACATAAAATTTTCAAGTGCTAGAGATAACAGTTAGCTCGATCCAATTAATTACTTTTACTCATGTTGCACGAGTTTCCTGTGACGTGGGGTACTTCGGGTACGTGGGAACGAGTATCCGGTACGGCTAGAAGTTTGCCCAAATTTACAGGAAACGTCAAAGTTGGGAGCGGCAATAATATAATATATTAAAAAATCAAATTTAATATATATGATTTTTTTTAAATAGTGTAAAGGTTAAAGTTTTAACTTTTAATGTACCTACCAAATTGAAATTTCAAATTTTAAATGATTCATCATTCAAGCCTCAAGAGACAACCACATAAAGTTAAAACCAAAACTGAAAGTCACCCAAATCATATTGATGTTCGTACTAGAAAAAGACATAAAAAGGCCAAAGCCTAAAGTAGTACATAATTCAAAATGCCAAATAGCCAAAACATAGCAACAAAAATGCAAAGCTTATGATCAAATAGTACGATCTTCAGCATCAAGGAGATCCATATAAGCTTGAGCCTCACTGGGTACTGGATCAATGCCATCATCATCATCATTATCAGATGCAACAATGTCATCCAAAGGTATGCCAACCAATCCTGCATTTGGTAAAGGATTGTCATCATCATCGTCAATTTGGGTAGCATCTTCAGCGTTCACATCCCATCGCAGCAAAGATGTTACACCTAAATCTACCTCAGGCTGAAATGAAGTAAAACCCAAGGCTACATCAAACCACGCTCAGCCTCGTAGCTAGCCCTACGAGGACAGGAGAGGGCTCTCTCCGTCAATCTCGAGAAAATAAGCAATAGGATGCGAGATGACTTACAATAAGAACTTATTTTAGGCTAGTAAAGAGATAGGTATGTTTGATTTTTGGTTTTTGGGTTTTCGCTGGAGAAATGGGAAAACAGATTTTGGGTCCGGGGATAAGGTCAGACCTTTGCAGATTTCAAGTTGGGGCGAGGTAGGTGAATGTCTTGATGCTTTTGATTGGATATATGGATAGATTAGACTGACGAGGAGCTGAAAAGGGCAAAGAAGAACTTGGATCCTCTCCAAACAGCTGAAAACATATAGAACTAACTGAATTCAAAGGCCAAGCACTGTAAACAATGGATTCACCCTTATTTCACTCATTCAACTTAGTTCAGAAGCATAATGAAAGGATGGCATACATTAAACATGAAGAAACTTACAGTAAACAAAGAAGAAACACCATCAAGAATAGAACACCACAAGGATCCCAACAAGTGCCGCAAAACCCCCGATCTTTCCTTAGCCAAAATATGAAAAGTATGTACAATGATATCAAAAGTATCCCAAGAGTCCAACCTGTAGAATGCCTCAGAAATTACAATATATAGATCACTCTAACACCTTTCCCCACCTCTAGGGTTCGAATTCCCTCTTCAGGGATCAGTTTCAACCAATTCTAATCATGGAACTACAATCTAGGCAGCTAACAACTTGCCTCTAAAAGAGTGGAAACTGATCCATTACATGATTTTTTACTCTTTTGAGAGTGAATCTTCTAGAAGAGATAAAAACAAGCCAAAGTTACATTCCAAACATGAATTTACATCATAAAAACCCAAGAATTCTATCCATAGGCAAAACTGGTCCAAAATAGGCGAAATACTGAGCTGGCAGCTGAAAACTCAAAAAAATCTCTAGGTGGGTCGCTCCTGAACTGCGTGGGTCGCTCATGTTCCAGGTTGATTTTGAGGTAGCTCCCGTCATCCAAATTGAGCTCATGATAGCTCGTTGGAAATCCCTGGATGTCTACTTTCCAACCCAAGTGGAATTTCTGAATTTGGAGTTGATTTGACCCTCCAAAACCTCATTCTCCCAGAGGTACTTCCTGCTGGTGCAAAAGGTGGCAACAAGGTGGTTTTCATGGTGTTTTTGAGCTGTTTGACCATCCAGATTTTGTTGAAATGCTAAGTTGACTTCAGAGGATGCATAATTAACCATGAAAAATCCAAAAATGTAAAAATCTCCTCCAGCAAGTGTCTCAAAAAAATGCGAGCGCATGAGCGCGCAACCCACGTAGCTGCAAAACCTGTTTTTTAGACCAAAAATTTGAAAATGACAAAATTTTCTCCGAATTTGCCCAAATTCGGAGCGGAGGTTCTCCATCATGTATCTTGCTCAGTCAATGAAGCCTCGGCCAAAATACGGAGTGGATCAAGCCTTTTCCGCCATTTTAGTGCTCTCCTGGTGCATGCAGCTCCTGTGGTGAAAATACTGTCTCGGTTGTATGATGTGTTGTTGTCAGTCATGATGTAGCAATGTGTATGTTCAACCTGTTGAAAATGAGAAATGGGACCTTGGTGTCTTTGTCTCCATCATGATCCTGTGAATGTACCTACGCTGATGAAGAAGGCGAGACCCCTTCCACGCCATGTGGAGATAGTACTCGCGCTGCTGATAAAGTCAACGAGACCCCTTCCACCCCATGTGGAGATAGTACTCTTCGTGATGCTGCAAACAAAGCTCTGTGGCCTCTCTGATATGCTACCACTACTGGCGCACTGCTATGCTCCATCTCAGTACATCAACCTCAACGATTGAGTCACTGTCCGACTCCTGCTCATATTCTGACTCTGTCTCTGACATGGCTTTGAACAAGATATGTGCAATATGTATACTGATATAGATGCAGTGAAGGCAAAGTTATAATGTATGTTTCAAACACCCAACAAATATCCCCCACTGTCAAAGCACCATAAGGAAACAAACAATGATAATAGCTCTGTTTTAGGTGGATTGGAAAAGAGTCACAATCTCTGTTTTAAATGCAAGTGAAACTTTTGACCAAAGGGAGCGGGCAACTTTCAAAATATTGAACCAATCTTGTCAAAGGGAGCATGGCATCATATGAATGTGTTTGTCTATGAGCAATAACAACAAAGGTGTCAAATGGGCAATGAAACAGAGTTATGAAAACGTGTTATCAATGGGAAATGGGATATAATATGTCAATGAACATCATGGAACAAAGGTCATGACAATGGTAAAATGGTAATGAAGACCACAGTGGTATAATAGGTGTGAAGACAGTGGGCTTTGAACATACGTGCCAAGGTGGATATACCAATGATATAAGGTGGAGAAAACACTCATAAAACCATCCATACATATTTCAAAACCCTGAGGAACAAGTCAGCCATGTATGTAGGGTTTTACTCCTCCATTCAAATGTTTGAAGACTTCAAGATACCATCAACACATGAAAAACTACTGAGCAATGATAAAAACTTGTTTGCAAGTAACTGGAGTTGATTCGAATCGAAACTGGGCGCAAAAACACAATTTTCTGAACTCTGCTGACAGGTGGGTCGCTCTGCCCAGGTGGGTCGCTCCTGTGCAAATTTACACTATGAAAAATGCCCAGGTGGGTCGCTCTGCCCAGGTGGGTCGCTCCTGTTCCCTCTTGCCACATAGTGCATTTTGCAGAAAGCTTTTGGAGGCCTTCCCGGTGTCCAAATCGGGCGTGTGATAGCTCGTTGGAAAGATATTGGAGTCTAATTTCCAACACAAGTGGAATTATGCAATTTGGATTCCATTTACCCTGTCAAAATTCAAATCTCCCAACACTAGTCAAAATGAGCAGAATGAGGCTGCCTCAAGGCAGAGCGCTGTTGCAATCAACTTTTGAAGGTCTTCCTCAACTCCAAATTGAGCTCATGATAGCTCATTGGAAAGGTATTTCTGTCTAGTTATCATTTGACTCATCAAGCAAGTCATTTGGCCAAACATGCTAGGAGAAAACTTGATTTTCCCAAGGTCACTTCAGAGGTGCATTCAATTCTCCTGAGGCAACGGTATTTTTGATATTTCTCTAAAACCATGATACCTGTGTAAAAAGTGAAGGAGTTTTTTATTCCTTGGCATGTTTTGGACAAAAACCTCTCTCAGTTTCCCAAATTTCATCTTTGATTGCTCTGAAACATCTTTTGAGTGAAACTTACCCCGATGTGTGAAACAAGGAATTTTGTCGAAATGAAGCGAAACGAAGGGGGTAAGGGGATTATAAATTCTTGGGGAAATTTTGGGAAGTAGGGAGGGATGTTAGGAAGCAGGGGGAAGTGGAATCACAGAGATTGAGTGAGGGGAAGGGGTCCAAAAGGGCAAAACACAGGCCTAGCCTAGGAAATTGCCAAGTTGTGGCTAGAAACTAGGGTTTGTGCAAAAATGAGGAATTTTAGGGATCTCAGTGATGGGAAGTGTTTAATGAGGTATATTAAGGATAGGGGAAGGTGTGTGAACATCAAGATACAAGTTTTTCCAATGATTTGACCATCCAAGAGAAATTACCTCCAAAACCCTAGGAGAGGGAAATGGACCTTACCTAGGCACAACTGAAGCATGAACAAGGTGTAAAATGACTCGATGGAGCTTGAAAAGATGATGACAACCCTTTGAATGATGGTACACTCAGCTGAATGGTGACATGGACTGACATTTGGACAAATTTGAAAAGAGTGAAAACCAACCCTAGACCTAATGCCTAGTGATCAAATTTTGCTTGGAGACTCTTTGAAATGACAAAATTTGACTTTGACACTTTAAAATCATTTTGAAAGAGCATGTTTGATCACTGGAGGAAGGCTGCAAAAGCTGACTCTAACACAAGAGGTCCTTCTAAATATTCGGGGTTGCTTCTTTGAACAAAGTCGAAGGCTACTATGCACATAAACAAGCTTCTCTCGCTCTCTTATAAAGTCTATTCCTCTTACCGTGTATGAAACTATAAGTTGACCAATTTTCTTGGAAGAGCTTGAGGAACTAGCAACTCGAGATAGCAAACGTGAAGCAAGATTTCTAGGCTCGAATCTCGACCCCCATACATTCTCCACCATCCAAGGGGTTTTCCGAGCATAATGCTTGATGTCCTTCTTCGCATCTTCGCTAATCACAGGAGGACTTAATGTACCAAAATAAATAAATTTCTCTCGTATCACACTTGCTTCATCACAAGTATACATATTAGTTATAGCATCAAGAAAACTCTTTGCTTTACCTCTTCATCATCAATAGGAAGAATTTCGTTTTGGTCTTTCCATATACCACTTTGGATTAAGGGCATATGCGCCCATGTGAAGCGGGGAGTGTATTGAGTTTAAGCCATATTTTCTCTACAAACTTGTGGATTTCATGGAAAAACTCCAAAGAAGGGTTTCTTGATGAATGATGTGTTTTACCTTCCAATGGTATCAATACATTCATATATTTCTCCAAGAGAAGGAGAATCTCGAATCAAGATACCTAATCAACTCTATAATTGGAGCCGTGAAAGAGACAACATATCTGCACCGCCCAGCACCAATCATCATTAAGAAGCATTTCTCTTATCTTCTTCGCTTGAGGTGACTTAGACTCATTCCATGCATTCCATTCCTAAGAAACAATAGTGGCTTGTAAAGATGCACTAACCTCAACCATACCGTCAAGAAGAATAAAATATGTGGCATATCTCGGTTTCGCAAAGGTTTTAAAAAATGCTTCTTTGAATACATCCCGTAAATTGCCAAGGAAGTACATGGTGGTTGGAGATGAACATTTGTGCCTCCTCGTATCCGAAATGATTTTTGCAATCCACCGTATTTTACCAATGTCTTTTAAGAGATTATTAAGGGCATGTACACAACATGGAGTCCAAAAGATATGCTTATATCGACTGGATCATCAATCCAAGCCGCTCTACAAATGTGTGCTGTATCCGTATGACATGTACCACATTTGAAGGACCAACCTCATCAATTGCACCCTTCAACATTTCAAACATGAAAGTAGCATCCTTAGTTTTTCCACTACAATCAATTGCTTTTAAAAAATAAGGCCTCGTGGTGATGTAACAATAACATTCAACAAAGGTCTTTATTGAACATTATCCGTCCAACCATCCATGACAATTGAACAACCCGAATGAACCCAAGATTGTTTAAGATCCTCCATAACTCCATTCATTCTTGTCACCCCCCTATCTAATAATGAAGTCCTCATTTTGTTGTACCCTGAGGTGTATATCCCGTCCCCGCTGCGCATGATTTTTCTCACCATATCTACATGGTGAATGAGTAGCATTAAACGAAATTCCATTCGCCATAAAAAAATTCGTGGCATCATCTCGCTTCATCCCCGTGCAATACATTGTACATTTTTTGAATGGATTCATTTACACTAGTCTTCTTAGAGCTAGAACTCCTCGATTAGTCCTTGCCAATTTGGATATTACTTTGTTCATTCATACATTGGAGATGAATCTTCATGTCTACTTTATTATTAGGAGATACAAGTATACTATCACATTCATAGTTTCCATTTGCCTTCATGTGAAGCTTACTCATCTCCATTCTTTGGTCAAGGCTACATGTACAAGCTCTCACTCCCAACCTGTGATGCCCAAAAGATGATGCCATACTCTTGTATAGCTACCTCTTAAAAACATGGCCAATAAAGTGCATAGCCATTCTCATAGCCCCCACTATTTTTTGTCTTGTTTTCAGGTTATTTTCGCTACGAAACTTATTAAGGGCTTCTTGGAAATGTTAATGGGATTGCTGTGGTACCTATTGTTCCCTCATATTTTGTTGTTGAACTTGTGGATGTAGTGGGGGTCTCATTCTCGTCGTTGTTACCACATTCATTGCCAAACCGTTCATCCATGGTATCAATACCGCAAATTTACATTAAAATACAAAAGAATATTAGAAGTGGAACAAAAATATATATTTTACAATGTACATATATCATTAATAAAAAACTCTCCGAATACTAGTCTTTAATTTTCGTATTCTCATAAACTAATAAACTAGTCAATGATCGTATCTTAATTAGTAAATTGAAATTCTAAATCATTATATTAAAAATTCAAATTAGTAAACATACTAAAATTTAAAGTACAAATTTTCAAATTTAAAATCGAATTTGGATAATTTAATGTGATTGATATACATATGATGTATTGATTTCTCTAATTAAGTCATGATACTAAACTTTCTTATCAACATCTCAAACCAAGGAACATAAATGATAAAATATCTCTAACCATGAACATTAAATTGAAATATCTAATAAAAATTTAGATTCATCACTTCACATTGGACAATGATAACAAATAAAAATTATTAAATTAATAATGATAAATTATAAGTAATAAGTTATAACAAATGGATTTAAAATGTTTTTTTTAGATTAAAAAATACATTGAAATTTAATTTACTAATTAATTTATCAACCAAAAATGAATTTTTTTAATACTAATTCAAAACATTGAAATTTGAAACAATGATGATGCAATAGTATGAATGTACTTCCACTTATTGCATCTTTTTATTGAACCAAAAGAAAATAATTACCGTAAATTTAAATTTAAATAAATTCAACCCAATTTTGAATTTACACATAACTAAAAACTGGCACATTAAACTGAACAATAAAATTTAAAATATGTTTTAAAATAAATAAAACTTGTAAGAAAATTAAAACTTGAATGAATTAAAATTCTAAATTAAATTGGGACATATGATATTATACACTAGTATTTATAGTATAGAGTCTAGACGTATGCTTTCCGTAGTGTAGTGTTATTAACTTATTAATAATTATTGATGTTCATTTAAATTATAAAAACTAAAGTTTCTCTAAAGACCTCGAAACTTCTGAGTTCAAACTCGATTTTTCCATTCACCGTTAGTGGACTTGTGGACTTTGTAATAATACGTAATGCTTTGTGACATCATTAAACGCAAGCGTGTAATGATATTATTAATGTTCATTCGTATAAACAATTAAATTATATTATTATTCGAAAGTACCGAAAACAAAAGAGTTGAAAATGAAACCGATTTATCATTTTTCATACAAAAATAGATTGACTTACGTAATAATAAGTAATGCTTTGTGACACACATCACAAGCGTGTAACACCGTAATGTTATTATTGATGTTTATTTAAAATAAAAAAATGTACATGGGCCCAAGAACTCATACAAGGCAATTTAGTATTTTCTCAAATATTAATCCAATGACTTTACAATCAATAACGTTAACTAAAGATCAAGATTTTATATTCCACATATACAACATTATATTTTGGATACACAATATTGTCACCATCTACGCCGGGCGGATTATAATAAATTTTACATATATTTAAAAATTTAAACACAGTGAGCTCATGCTTTCAAACCTACGAAATAATATGCTATCAAGACCAGGTTTCCCAACCACCTTAGGGTATAAAAAATTAAAAATGATATGATTCCAAGGGATTAGAACCCAGGACTCAAAGGGTTCTAACTTCTAAAGCTACTATATTAATAAAAAAATTAAAAAAAATTAATACTAAATACTAAATACTAAATAGTAAAAATACTAAAGTTTAAAGTTTTAATTTTAAACTAGTTACTATCCGAAAACCTCAACGGTGGGTTTAAACTTTAACCCTTGGCGCTTTTAGAATTTAAAATGACAATCATGTATCTTACAAGGCAACTGACACACTGCCTTCACAAACACTAATCTAGTTATAACTTATAATATATTAAAATCTCTTGAAACCTCTAAATAGTGGAATAGTCGAGACGAAACAAATGATATATGACATATCCAAACAAGAGTATTATTGTGATACATAATGATAATAATTTGCAATCTTTTAATAGAAGCTACTTTTGTTTGACAGAACAATGTTCCAAAGATTTAAAGCTAGACAAGAACGCGAATTAAACTAGACATTCGGCAATGCCCACGCCTTTCCTTCACTCTCCGGTATTCTACTATTCTTCTAATAAATTATAAATATTAATAAAGTTATAAAATATAAAGCAAAACAGAAAATGCTAATTGTTATTAAGTTTTAACCGAATGTGGCACAAAATTTCGCACAAAGATCGCTTGCACAAGCTTAGTTTTCATATACAAATAAATTTATAAACTATGGTTTTTTCCGTTTATTAAACATTATGACTCGAATAAATTATAAAGGTTGTAACTGAGCCCGTACATTCATAATCACTTAAGAAATAAGGTTGTAATATATATAAAATCACCCGTTAAAGCCACGAAAAAATAGGGATTCATGTAATAACAGGATTCAGATACCGTAAACTAAAGCAAGTGAAACAAAGTTAGCCATGAAGAAAATAGAAAATGTATTGGACGTCAAAAACAAACTTAGTCTATACCCGAACACCGGCAGCGTTGAACTTGGACGCCGCGTACGTATAGCAAGGCACGTCGATGGAAGGCACGCAGCTACGTACTGCAGGTAGGAAGGCACGCAGCCGTAGCTACTAGCAACACTAATCGCTCACCGCAGCATTGGATGAATTGAGCGTGGAGCACAGACATTTATGTAAATTCATTATTCGCCGGATGAATTCAGCGTTTGCCGCTATGTTTCGTCACAAACGGCTTGCCCGCCAAAATTTTCCCCAAGCGAAGACGGTGGATCGTAGAGTCGTGGGAGCTCTCGATCCATCGAGGAGCGGCCAGTCGCTCCTCGATGGATCGAGCTCCGTCAGGCCCCCTGTCCGTGCTTCCACCCAAAACGAGTTCCGGGAAACAAAGCCGCTTGTCCAATGAACGAAGCCGCGCTCGGGCGGATCCAGCTCCCACGTGCTCCCGATCCGTGTTTCCACCCAAACGAGTCTCGAAATAGCGTCATTCAATGAACCAAGCCCCGAAAAGCTCCGTCGTTCCCGAGAAAGCTCCCGCCCAATTTGGAGCGTTTCGTACTGTACTCTCCAAAGCCCTAGAGCTACGAGCTCCTGGCATCCAAAATGGCTGTGAGGCGGCATTCGTGCAACATAGATTTTTACCCTTAGACCGTAGCCCGGGCAAGATACCCGTACCTGAAATTACTCGCAAGGAGCCATTAATCAACAATCCATTAAAATAATCACCAGCAGAATATTAAGAACAAGTTTACCATAAAATGTTGAAGAGGAACACCACCATCAAGATAAAACCCCAAAGTCTTCGTTTGTATTATTCCAGAAAATATTACAGGAGAGCTTCAAGAGCAAGTGCACAATCCAGAGATCGGATCATTGAAAGACTAACAAAGACCTCTAATTTATAAGTTAAAATCTCCAACGGCTAGTTCGGTTGATCCATGTCAAAATAATCTCGACCATTAAAAAGATTTGATCATCTTTTAATCTGGACCGTTGAAATTATAAATTTGAGGAAAAACGAATTTATCATTTAATTGAATTTTAATTAACTCAAAAATATTATTTTTGAGTTAATTACCTCAAAATTTTGACTTTGACTTAACCACCTAGGCCCAAGGGTCCAAAATTCCTTAATATTCTCAATATTCGCTTGGCCTGGGACCTTTAAAAATTCATTTTTTAAGGACCAACGAATTTTTCCTTTGAAGAATTTTAACTCACCTAGGACTTAAAATTAATTAAATTTATGGCTTAAGATTTTTAATTAATTTGGCCAGAAAATTTAATTAATCGAGGGGGATTTAATTATTTTTTTCGAACCCTTCTTTACATAAGATAAACATATTTAGACACATGAAGGGGGAACACCCATTCGTATAGACCCTCAAATAGATACCCAATTCTGCGACTCAAAACATGATCTAGTAGACCAAGTAGCTTGTAATAAAATAATCTAGCCAACTAGCTAGGATTATTCCCAAACTACTTTTACAAGGACTCGATAGAAAACACTAAGACTCACTTAGCATCTTGATGACAAAATCCACCCTAGCTTTGGGGTGAGGCTGGAGAGGAAAACTCTATCGATAACTTGTGTCGAAAAACACAAGTAAATCGGTGAGACAAAAAACCTCCTAGGATAGAAATCGTCACCAACATACTAGGCTTACCTAGGTTGTTACATACATGATGGTCTTACTTAGATTATTTACATCATAAACATGCAGAATGAGTTTACATTATTCATAAAATTTTCGACTGAGGACGGAATCTTAATGGCGCGACCACGTCGAACATGATGAATCCCATTTTAAAAATGGGGGTGTACTGCTATGGGGTCTTTGACAAAGTGTGGTCAACATCTGGCTCTACTTGGGGACACGTTGCTTCATCAGAGGAATGTGAGAATCCAGAATCTATATCCAAGCAACACACAAAATTACATAAGTAGCGTCCATCCAAATATCATCATATAACATTAAGCTCATGAAAAATAGAGGCTCTTCTATCATTTATTATTCTACTTAACATGAAAAGTAAATTTACTCTAACTGCAAAATGAAATGCTGAAATAACAAGGTGTAGGGTTAGACATACAATACAAAGGATGCCCTTGTGGCATTAGATGTGCTCAATATAGTGCATGCTGAGCATTTTCCTACTTTCAGGCAAGTCTGTAGGCTGCTTTTCAAATGTGCCATGTCCAATCTTGCTAATTGTAGGACTCTGTCTTATCCGAATGTCAAGCTGCTCTCGGCCATCAGACGAATCAAACCGCTTACTTCTTCTTTTTTTCTTCTTTCTCTTCTTCTGAGGGGGCTGTGATGTCAGCAATGAGACCATTGTAGATTTCTTGTCCTTATCTTGAAAATGCTTGTAAAAAACATCTGATGAACCTATAGTGTGACCAATCTTATTCTGAATTTACTCTGTCAATGGTGACACATAAGCTTGATCATCCTTTGTAACCATAGATAATTTTTCCTTAATGGGAAAAGTGACCTCCGTGTGATGAGATGGAAATTGCTTCAGCAAACTGGGAGGCCTCTGATCTGTTGACAAATCTGACTTGTGTTGGAAATTCTGCATGTGTGATCTTTCCATTTTTTCCAACTTATTTGAATACCAGTCATTTGATTAGAATGCTTAACATTAACACCAGTCATTTCCTTCGCATGACTCTCTTCAATCATCAAAAATTTATGTTCCATGTTTTTTGTTACTTCATCATTATCCGCTTTCATGGCCATGAAGATATTTTGCATATAGTTCATCTCCTTCTCATGATTTTCTTCTAAGGCCAATAACCTGCTCTGCATAGAACCAATTCCCTGGCGTGATCCATTATTATTTTTTCTTGATTAAGTTCCATATTCTTAATGATTTTAGCCTAGTTGGCCTCCATATTCTTGATTACTTGAGCTTGATTAGCCTCCATATTATTGATTACCTAAGCTTGATTTAGCTGTATATCCTTAACCATCTGAATCAATTTGTTAACAAGATTCTTATCGCTGTCAACACTGATTTGACAACTTGTTTCTGCTTCACCACTATGATGGGTTTGTGTTATTGTGGTACAAGTGGATTCATCCTGAGAATTGTCTGGAAATCTCGTGCTGATATTTGAGTTCTCTACAAGATCAATTTCATTATTTTTCATAATACTGGGAGCACAAGGCGAGTCATCTTGTTTTATATATTTATCTGTAAAAGCATTGATGATGTCTTGTAAATAATACTTCTTAGGACAATTTCGAAACCAATCGATAGCATCACCTTTTAAGGAATAGCCAAAGATACGTATTTTGAAATCTTCATGGTTATATTGTGAAGTACGAAAATATTTATTTATAATGAAAGTGACCATCTTTAGATGCACTAGAGCAGTGCCTGGATCACCACCTGAGAAAAAAGGCAATTTAGGAATGGCCTCTTCTAGCATGTCATGAAATTTTTCATCCATGATGACCTGCTTAAAAGTTAAGAAATAGATCCGTGTTCAAGAATAGTCAGAAGGTCCTCAAGAAGCGAACTTCTTAGCGGGAACTCTTGTAAGAAATGAAAGAATTGGAGTCGCCACTTGAACATGGAACTAGTTTTGAAATAGAAGAAATAATCGAGAGTAGAAAATGGATATTAGGGGGGATTCTTGTCTGGGAGTAAATAGATGAATAAGTGGAGTCGCCACCCAAACAAGAAGCCAACTGAAATGTATAGGTACTAAAGATACGATGATGAAATGATGCCAGAAAATGTGATCCCTTGTGACAGGCTGATGAATGGTGAAAAAAGATTAGAAGATCATAAAATTTCGTTAAGACCAAGGACAGAAAAACTGTATCCCCAGCAACGGTGCCAAAAAATGTTGTCGCACAAAATGTCCAAGCACCGCGACAATAGCTCAAATCGGTGGTTGTCACCCTAATCCCCAATATCTCTATCTAAGCTGTCTCCTTGCAAGCTAAGGGAGGTATACCCTAACAAAATTGAAGGAAAAGAACTGGTTGAGAATCAACCAATTCAGGAGACACAGCTAGACAATCAAATACTTATAAAGATTTACGAGATTTCACGGATCCAATTAGATTTGAAAATTAAAACCAGTGCCATATGGAGTCAAAAATATCTCGTTATAAAATTAAATTCAAGTATCTAATATAAAACTATTGCTATGAAAAATAGGTTCACCACAATGATATTCAATAAAAAGCACCACAATTATGCATTAAAGTACTTTGAACCCACAACAATAAATCATGAGATGACCATTAAATTAAAATGCCAGATCTTTTCAATATTTCCAAATTTATGATGTTCTAAATAACCCAATCCAGAAATTAAAAAAATTTATATAGTCAAACTTTAGATAAAAAAATTAAGATCTCATTTGACTATAAGAGAATTTTTTAGAATTTTTGTATTTTGTATTTTTTAATTATTTAAAAAAAAAATACATATATACAAATGAAACTAAGACTAGGATTAAAATCTAAATTTAAATCTAAAACTTAAAACAAATTAAAACAAAATTAGAACTAACTTTAATTAAAATCTAAAAACTAAAATTAAAAGTTAATAAACCAAAATCGAACAAAAAAATAAAACTAAAACTAACGCTAAACTAAACTAACATTACATTTATTAAAATCTAAAATCTACGACCTCAACCAAGACTCTAAATAAAAGGTTTTTTTTTTTTAAATACGCTAACTAAAGTAACACAAATCGAATTTAAACTAAGACCTAACACTAATGTTAACCCATCTAAAACAAAATCGAATCCGATCAAAAATCAAACACATATACATGAAGGTTCGAAGCTTTAAGGTATGCGTTTATTTGTTTTGCAGGTTGGACGGCGGAAGAGGGAGGCACGACGGCGGAGGAGGATAAGGGCACGACGGACGGCAGGGATAGGCTTGAATGGAGGTCGGACGGTGGTCTGCGGAGGAAGGTCAATGGCAAGATGTGGAGGAAGCTGCAGGTGAAGAAGGTTGGCGGCAGAGGAGTGAAGGGTCGAGGGCTTAGAGGAAACGTAAAGGCAAAGGCTGGACGGTAGAGGAGGCTTGTGTATGAAGGTAGCGTATGCACGCAGAAGAGGACGACAGGCCTGAGGGAGAAGACAAGGGCGTATGTAGGGACAAGGGTAGTGTCTTGTGCAACGTTTTATACCAGAAGCAAGGAAAAACTCAACAAACCCAGTACATTAAAAATCGTCCAGCAAATTTGAAATTTTCCCACGTAACTCAGATTTTAGATGCACCTTTAATAAAATAACATTCAAATCTGCCAACAGAACCGATCCTAAGGCCAAATCTTTCCCTCTGGGGTTAGATCTGGCTCAGATCTTTAAAAAAAAATTCTGAAAACCCCCTGCGAACCTGCAAAAAACCAGAACAGATCCAAAAATATGCACAAAAATTTTATAAACCCTTACAACCTACAGAATATTTACAAATTTACAGTGCTAATTTACAGATCATAAACCCTCTTGGCCAGATTTAAAACAGTTCAGCACAATTTAGAAATTAAAATTTTAAAAGAGGGACATAAGCCCAATAAACATCCCTGCAAAAACCGGAATTTAAGATAAGCCCGGGGAATTAGATCCAGAGGGCTCTTCAGATCTTATCTCCTGGGAGTTAGCTGGTCCAAACTAGGAATTCCCCAAATGCCTAGTTTTAAATCTGGAAGATTTCTGCAAACTTAAAGTTAAACTATCAGATTAATAGAGAAATAGTGATAAAACATAGCTCGATCCAATTGATATTTTTAGCCTAGATCCAGTAGCCTGGGCAAGATACTTGTACCCAAAATTACTCTACAAGAGCCATTAATCAACAATCTATTAAAATAATCACCAACAGAATATTAAGAAAATTTTTACCATAAAATGCTGAAGAGGAACACCACCATCAACATAAATCCCGAAAGTCTTCGTTTATATTATTCCAGAAAATATTACAGGAGAAATTCAAGAGCGAGTGCACGATCCAGATATCAGATCATTGAAAGACTAACAAAGACTTCTAATTTATAAGTTAAAATCTCCAACAGCTAGTTCGGTTGATCCATGTCAAAATAATCTCGACCGTCGAAAAGATTTCATCATCTTTTAATCTGGACCGTCAAAATTATAAATTTGAGGAAAAATGAATTTATCATTTAATTCCATTTTAATTAACTCAAAAATACTAATTTTGAGTTAATTACCTCAAAATTTTGACTTTGACATAACCACCTAGGCCCAAGGGTCCAAAATTCCTTAAAATTATCAATATTCCCTTGGCCTGGGAACTTTAAAAATTCATCTTTTAAGGACCAACAAATTTTGCCTTTGAAGAATTTTAACTCACCTAGGACTTAAAATTAATTAAATTTATGGCTTAAGATTTTTAATTAATTTGGCCATAAAATTTAATTAATTGACTGAGAGGGGATTTAATTATTTTTTCCAACCCTCTTTACATAAGATAAATACATTTAGACACATGAAGGGGGAATACCCATTCGTATAGACCCTCAAATAGATACCCAATTATGCAACTCAAAACATGATCTAGTAGACCAAGAAGCTTGTAATAAAATAATCTAGCCAACTAGCTATGATTATTCCCAAACTACATTTACAAGGACTTGATAGAAAACACTAGGACTCACTTAGCATCTTGATGACAAAATCCACCCTAGCTTTGGGTGAGGCTGGAGGGGAAAACTCTGCCGATAACTTGTGTCGAAAAGCATAAGTAAATCAATGAGATATAAAACCTCCTAGGATAGAAATCGTCACCAACATACTAAGCTTACCTAGGTTGTTACATACATGACGGTCTTACTTAGATCATTTACATCATAAACATGCAGAATGAGTTTACATTATTCATAATACTATCAACTGATGATGGAATCTGAATGGCGCGACCACGTCAAACATGATGAATCCCATTTTAAAAATGGGGGTGTACTGCTATGGGCTCGTTGAAAAAGTGTGGTCAACAGGTTGAAAAAAGTGATTGAAAATCTTGAAGACACTAAGAAGCTAGCCAAATCAATGCCAAAACTTGGGAATAAAGGGCTAACAGATTAAATGTTGAGTTGAAGAAGCTACAAAAGGATTTAACCTTGAAAGAGCCAATGTCTTATGTAAATAACCAACTATGGAGTAAAATCATTGAATCCATCAATGATGTTTGGCCGTCAATATAGGTAATTTATGAGCAAAGGGATTTACTGAAGGCAGCCCAAGAAGATATTCAGAAAACAAAGGAGGAACTAGGTGCCAAACCTGAACAGGCCCTAGAACTAATCAAGTTTCTCAATAGCAAGAATAAGCAAGAATTAGAGGAGATAGAAATTACTGACAGAACAGAGAAAATCCTTGAAATAAGGAAAGTAATTTCAAAGAAGAATTTAATGAAGTAGCTAGAAGAAAAATGTGAAAATATGAACATAGCCATAACCAAATTTATGGTTAAATTTGAGATTTTGAGGCAAAGAGGTTGGCCAAACATCCTTGTTATTAATGATAAACTCATGCCACAAGAGGAATATAACAAGAATATCAGAGATCATGCAAAAGAGCAGGTAGAAAAACAAAAGGACAAGGAATTCCTACAGGAAAGGTTTTACATAAAAGTTTTGAAGACTTGTTTTATCTACAGCATGAGATAAAACACCTATTTGTTATAAAACCAACATTTTCTAGATATACTGAGGCAGATGAGAACTTTAGGAAGCTGAAAAGGATTAAAATTCCTGATGAAGAATCTTGGGAATCACTCACTAACTTACTGTAAAAGTAAAATTGCAAAGAAGAGGATAAAAACAGTTTGTTGATTTTTAAACAGTCAAAACAGAAAATTACAACAATAAGGCAGTTAAACAATGATTAAAGTGTATAAGTGATTAAAGAGTATCAGGTGAAAGAGTATCAGATAAGAAGATAATATTTCAAAACAAATTTGAAATATCTTGTGCCAGCGTTGAAGACATCAAAGCAGCCAGCTAAACCTAATCCAAAACAACACTTCTATTTTATTTGGATAAATAGGACAGCTTGCTAAGTTGTTAATCAACTATCACTATTTTGTTGTAAAGGATATTTTTATTTCCTTAGAAAATCCTATGATTATTCTAGGATATTTTGTAAACATTTTTGTATATATACTTCATCTTTTGAAGTATTATTGTAGAATAAATTGCTAAATATTTCTATAGTCATTTTTGTTGTACCTGAAGGCTTTTTGTAGCAAGTTCAAGTAGCAGACTGTATCAAATCATCTAGCATCATATTTCAGGATTCATGTGATGAGCCATTGAAGTGAAGTACTTTCTACTGTCTTTGTTTATCTTCTTATGTTTTACATGCATCCATATATGTGTTCTAAATTTGAATGATGAAATAGGAATATTATTACAGGATTTGTTAAAAGCACTCTGTCTTTAACTAGTTATCATTTCTGTGTTTTATGCTGATTTCTAGAGTAGGGAACCCTTAATTGCTCCCTCTTTTGAATGACCCATGTCTTCTCCTTCCTTATCCGGATCAAAGAATCCTTGATTTCTATTTATCCTGATCAAACCACTTCACCAATCAGCCTTCCAAGATCTTCAATGACTTGTCTATCTTGCCCTGAAAATATTTGACTTTTTTACCTTGATCCTAGTCCTAGCTGCTTGACGTTTGACTCCCTAGCCCAATGGACAAACAAATCTATCACTATCCATCTCATTAAGTGATTTTTTCTCACCAAACCAATTTGCACAATCATAACTAGCCTAATATCATATAATTAAAACAAAGTTAAATCTTATAGAGAGAGCCCTCTTTGAACCCTAGGAAGGCTGTTTAAAAGTTGGTTTGTGGTTACCTCTAATGTTCTTTAAATCAAAATCAAAATCTCACAACTTAAGAATTATTAGAGTGATAACGGCTCCCATGTCCACAATGTGATGGGTGCATCCTTCCATGGCATCTTAAATAAAAAAAGACTAATGTGGGGACTCAACACTTGAAATGCTTAGTCTAATTGAAGCTTCATGAAGGGAAGTCATGCAACATTCAGAAGCGCATGCACTCATGTGCTTAGGGGACTTACACATAGATTGATACATTAACAAAACATTTTCCTCATATTAGTGTCCTAAAAAATTATCCTAGTACATGTGGATGGAGATTTAAGATAATACTACTAAGAACATTTTTATAGTAATTAGTTTTTTTTTCACCTAGTACTGAAGTTGTTTGAATATTTTTGTATTTAGGCCATTGTCCTTGTTATGGGAGCCCAAGAAGATTTTGTTTTATGTTTTATTCTATAGGTTGGTAGGGCAGTGCTAGGGAAGGGAGTTGTAGCTTCCTTTAGGAGGTTGTCGCTCCTTCTAATGGGTGTTGGTAAATTTTGGGGTTATAGCCTTTCCAATTGTAGATGGTAAACTAAAAGTTGTATCTTCCCTTGCAATACAAAAATATTATTCATATATATGTTAGGTCCCTATATTACTAATGTAATCCCTTATTGTTGTTAGTGTAGCCCCCTTATTGTTATTGTTGTACCCTGTAGTCCCCATATTATTATTATTGTGCCCCATAAAACCCCATTATTGTTATTGTTGTGCCCTTACATTATTATTGTTAGGTCGGCTAGAATTATATTGTGACCCCATGGAATCCTATATATAGAAAGGAGGTTTTGTCATTTGAACCATCCAATAATTGTTCATTTATGTAATGTAAAGGATATTTGCCCCTCAAAGTGGCTGATTTATAAGGCATTGATCTCTCTTTTCTTCTATTTTTGGAGCTAGTTTCATAACATTTGGTATCAGAGCTTTGGATTCTAGGGTTTCGCTGCTTCAAACAACTCATCATGCCATTTTCTATATACCTTTTTTCTATGAAGGTTCAGAAGCTAGAAAACACCCATTTGCAAAGAAATCATGAGAAACTTCTTATAAAAATTTCAAATCTTGGTTTGTAATATTTTCAGAGATACGATCTGTGGAAGTTAGGGTTTTTGCAAGGTCCCGAATTTCATCTCAAAGAGGTGACCTTGGGAAATTTTTCATAACTCTCTCTCTGAGCATCGGATTTGAATTCTATAAAAATTGGCTAAAAGGAAACATAATGAAGTTTCCTATGTATCAATTTCAGAGACAAATGAGGAAACAATGACACGTGGCATGTCGTACATGTTCACTCTATTGAACTAGTCCATAATTAGGTCATTGCGGGAGATTGGGCATAAATTTTTCTTGAAGAATCCAAATCAGGTCTGAACTGTATCATTGGGAATAGGACTCAGAGTGCTAATACAGGATAGAAATTCAGATATTGAAGATCTGAAATAACATAGATAAATCAGGTTCAATATAGATCTCCTAAAAATCAAGAAAAATGTGTGTATTTTTTAAACAAGTTTGCATAACATTTGTTTGAAAAATTAGTTTGAAGTGATTCCAAGGGCATATTGAAGAATAGATATCAATATTGGGTTTATATAATGCCTCCAAAAAGTAATTCCACACCCATTAAGCCCTTAGAAATATCTACTATGACGCATGAAGAGGAAAAATTGCAGTATGATATATCAAAATTGTGATACCAAGTGCAACAAATTTTGATCTTACAAAGAGAAATCAAAGATGGCATCGATGGTTTAAAAGCAGAAATGAAGGCTAAGTTGGACAATTTGAAGGATCAAATGAAAGCTAATATGGATGATAAAGTAATGGAAGATCACATCAAGCATCAACAACAGGTTCTCCAAATCTCAAATAATAACCTAACTTTGGTGCAAAATCGAATGAAACAACAGGAAGATAAACATTGCAGCGAAATAAGTTCTGAAGTAGTCACAGAAACAAGAACTCAAAAACTACGAAATCGATCAATTTCATAGTATCTCAGCAAGTGGAATAACTTACCCGTTGAAGATTCCACATGGGAGGATGAGAATTTTATACAAAAGAATCAATAAATAATCAAGCATTGAGGACAACACTTGTTTGAAGGAGAGGGACATGTTAGGTCCCTATATTACTGGTGTAGCCCCTTATTGTTGTTAGTGTAGCCCCCTTATTGTTATTTTTTTACCCCTGTAGTCCCCATGTTGTTATTACTGTGCCCCATAAAACCCCACTATTGTTATTGTTGTGCCCTTACATTATTATTGTTAGGTTGGCTAGGATTATATTGTGACCTCATGGACTCCTATATATAGAAAGGATGTTTTCTCATTTGAACCATCCAAGAATTGTTCATTTATGTAATATAAAGGAGGTTTCCCCCTCGAAGTGGATGATCTCTAAGGCATTGATCTCTCTTTTCTTCTATTTTTGGAGTTGGTTTCATAACAATATATCTTGTGTTCATTTTATATGATGTTATTTGTTAATTTTTTTGATACTTAAATTGTTGAAATTGTTCACTTCCCTCCCTCTCAGTATTTCCAACAATTTGTATCAGAGTAGGCTACCCTCTAAAAATATAAACACTAGAGGGAAGATCATGAGACAATATGGAAATGGAAGGCATTTCTTCAAGCAAAATTCTGGTGTTTGATGGAAATGATTATTGACTATGGAGCAGTTGCATGGAAACCTACTTGAAGGCTTTAAGAGTGGATGTTTGGCTCTCCATCATAAATGGCTACAAAATTCTTAAAAATCCTCCAATTGATCATGATAAGAAGAAGCTATTTAGCTGCAATTCAAAAGCTCTTCATACCATCATGTGTGGATTGTTAAGAAACATTAAGTCCAAGGTGATGTCCAACACCACTTCCAAAGAAAATTTGGATAACTTTAAAACTCTGTATGAAGGTGATGATAAGGTAAAACATGTTATCTAAGTTTGAAAGCCTGAAAATGGATGAAAAAGAAGATATTACGACTTACTTACTTAGATTAGATGAAGTTGTCAACTCCATTAGAGGATTAGGTGAAAAAATTGAAGTTCCTTTGATCGTACAAAAGGTCATGAGATTGCTTCCATTGAGATACAATGCCAAAGTATCTCCCATAGAAGAAACCAAGGACTTAACTAATATGACAATGGAAGAATTACATACCACTCGTAAAACATACAAAATTATAATAGATAGAGAATATGGACCATAAACCAAAGAAGAAACTTTTAAAGCCACAAGGAAGACAAGAAACAAAGAAGTCAAGGTCGAAGGAACTCTAGATGATGAATTAGATGTAGAAGAAACAAATTTCATATGGAATATAAAAAGGGGGACGGGATAACACAAAGGTAAGTTACCTTTTAAATGTTTAATATGTGGACAAATAGGTCATAATGCTAAGGGATGTCCTTTCAAGGAAAATAAAATCTTCCAGAAGAAAAATGTTATTATAAAGAAGACAACAAATCTTCAGATGAAAGTGATAAAAAATAACCAAATGCAAGAGAAGTTCTCTTCATAACCCAATAAATTCAATATAATGATCATGATGACAAATAGGCCAATGATTTAGATGATGAAGAACCAAATATGAGAATAGATTCTTTCTGGGGACTCAAAAAATATTCAAAATTTGAACAAGAAGATGAAAATATTAAGGAAAATTAGAAGAATAGTGAAATAGAAAATTCCAAGCTTAAAAATGAAAACAAAAATTTGAGAAACCTACTTGAAAAGTGCAATGAAGAAAATGTTTCTTTAAAGGTACATCTTGAAGAAACAAAGATAACTAAGGAAGTGATGAAGACCCAGATAAAGAAGAAAGAAGAAGAATGTAAGCAGCTTGAAGAGGAAGTTGTAACATTGAAAGTTGAAGTTGATAAGCTTAACAAGAACTTAAACAACTCACTAGTGTTGGATAACATTCTCAGTTTTCAAAGACTATTAGGTGATAAAAGAGGCCTTGGCTATATAGGTGCATCCTCAAGCAAGGAAGACACAAGCTCCAAGACTTCTATGGAAGAAACTCAAATGGATTCTAAAAATGTTGCTACCTCGACAAATCAAAAATGAATTAAACCTACTCCAAGACAAAAAAAAAGAAAATTCAGAAGATAATCCCACTCTCCCAGGTATGAGAACATTTCTTGGTCATTGTTAATATTGCACAAATTTTAGACATAAAGCAATCCATAGTAACATCAATACAATATATAATTATGTAAGAAGCAGGAATGATTTTGGATTTGCAAGAAATGACCATAGATCAGGGATTGTTCATGGCTTTACCAACAAAAGTTACAATCCATTTGAACCAATAATGAACAAAAATATTGTATGCTACAAGTGCAATAATATTGGACACAGGGCACATGATTGTAGGTTTGTGAAAGATAATTCTCCAATCATGTAGATAGAGAAGCCAACTATGACATGGGAGAAGAAAAATAAGGAAAATTGCAAGCTATCATTGATTGCTAAAGACAAAGAAGATGAATGGTACATAGACAATGGATGCTCAACACATGTATATTATTGTATATCAAAAATTTTCAACCTAAAAGAAAAGAGTGGCAATTTTGTGTTTGGAGATAGCTCTTTTGTCAATATAATTGGAAAGGTGTAGCAAGTCTTGGAAGTGAACATATGAAAGAAAAAAATGTTTTCTAGTTATAGATGTGAATCATAGCCTTCTCAATGTTGTAAAGATGTGTGATCAAGGGTATAATCTCTTGTTTGACTCTCGGAAGTGTGAAATTAGAGGGGAAGGCTCAGGAAGATTGGTTGCAACAACCACAAAAATACCAAATGACATATACATTCTAGACCAATAATAGTGGAAGAAAATTGCAGCCAAGAAAAATAACTGTAAGGATAACAAATAAGGGAAGGATAAGAAGATGAAAGTCATGTTGAGTTCCATATGTTTAAGGGGAGCAGACCCAAAGACATGAGTCACCCTTTTCCATTGATGTGGAAGGGGGAGAGAAAAGGAAGGGAAGCATGGAGATGAAAGAAGTGAAGCATGGAGATAGGAGGAGCATGATGACATCATGAGTCTGAGTGTTGACATCAATGACAAAGGGGGATATTATTGGAAAAATTGTCATTGATGTCAAAGGGTGAATGGGACAATGTTGGTTTGATTATTTTCATGCACAAATCAAGTAAATTTGGTTGCAAGGACCTCCTAGTTTGGTAGCCCTTGTCTCGCCATTTCATTTGATGGATGGCACATTTTGTGGGTCCTCCTAGTTGGAGAGATATTAATTTTTGAAGGTTGATGCCCCAAAGATGGGTTTAGTACCAATAATTTTTTCCAAAAGGATTATGACCATATCATTCATTGTTTTCATAAAAGGAAGGTCAAAATTAATAATTTAAGCGACCTAAATCCATGGATCCAAATCTCCCTTAAAAAGAAATTATATGAAAAGAAAAAATTAGATTTTTTTAAGGGTCCTAAAGTCTCCTTTAAGTAGGTTGGTTCATCCTCTTTAGGTAGGTTTGGAAAAATTATTTTGTTGGAAAATATTTTATATATTGATGGAAAAAATCATAATTCGACTCCAACAAAGGTGACACATGTTCATGGGTCAAGTCGACCCCATTATAGGACACCTCAATCACTATAAAATCACCCAACTCGTGAGAAATTTAGGAAAGATCAATTCAGTGGATTTGAAGAACAAAAAAAGTGAGGAGCGGTCTAAGGTCTAAGATTAAAAGACACATATTAAGAAAGGCCAAATATGCAGTAAGTTTGCAAGGATATTCGTTGTTGATCTAAGGCTTCCTAAAGCAGTATGAGGTTGCTTTCTGACGTCAATTTCTTGCAGTTGTTTTTCGGCTACCTGTGGTATTTCGAAACTCCCCCCTCCCCCTTTCCTGAGGCCCAATATGGCCTTGTCTTAAGGATTTTTAACATATCTGCAGTCCCCACCTGAGGCCCTAATCTAAATCTCTCCTAAGGCCATTTGGAGCTCTTTTCTAAAGACAAATTATGGAGAAATGAGGGTCTGTTCTGAGGCCCAATTCGACCTTCCTAAAGCCCTATTCACACTCTATCTGAGGATTATATTTGTTGATCTAAGGAATCTCTTTTGAGATATATTCACACTATTTTAAGGTTTTCCTAGTGGTTTTCTGAAGGTCTATTTGAAGTTTTTCCTAACCAACAAGGATATATGAATTTGATGCTAAGGATGATCCAATTTTCTGAAGAAAATTAAGGAGCTAAGTTGAGGAAATTTTTCCCCTAGTTAGGGAATAGTTGAAGTATTATCATAAGTCAATTTGAGATAGGTTTGAAGGTGAAGCTGAGGCATATTGGAGTAGAATTTAGACCTAGTTCTATAACATACTTTTGGGAGCCTGATTCTTTGATGGTAGACTCTTATATTTGTTTTAACGACCATGAAATGTGATTCAATGTGCTAGACATTTGATGAATTGAATTAGACCCTTGACATGTGTTAAGGAAATTCAAAAACATAATTTGTATCAATCCCTTTTGGAGAAAATCTTGAGATGTTGTCGACGATTTCTTGATGTTGATTTTGATGACTGTAGTAGATCTTTGGTGCCTATTCTAAAGGATATTTTTAAAGTCCTGGAGCAAGTTTTTGATTTAAATATAAAATAAGTTAATTTGTGATTTGGATTATCAAAGGTATGCTTTTTCATTGTTGAAATATCTACTATAAATTTTTATGCTACATGCAGACTAGATATTGGACAAGGGGAAATACTGAAGTTGTTTGAATATTGTTGTATTTGGGTCATTGTCCTTATTATGGGAGCCCAAGAAGATTTTTCTTTATCTTTTATTCTATAAGGTGGAAAGGTGGTGTTAGGGAAGGAAATTTTAGCTTCCTTTAGGAGGTTTTCGCTTCCTTCCAATAGGTGCAAGTAAATTATGGGGTTGTAGCCCTCTTGGTTATAGCTGGTAAACTATAAGTTGTAGCATCCCTTGTAATAAAAAAAATTTCATATTATATTGTGTTCATTTGATGTGATGTTATTGTTTAATTGTTTCAATACTTAAATTGTTGAAATTTACGAAATATTGATTCACCCCTGCCCCCCGCCCCCCTCTCAGTATTTCCAACAAAATGCACAAACAAAGGGAAACACATTCAAATGTGTTTATTTTTCCAAAGTATAAATGAAAAGAAGAAAATAAAGAAAGAAAAAGACCTAGTAAAGAAAATAATTGTTTTCTCTTTTTGAATTTGTATAAAAATAAACTATTCAAAAAGAAACATTACAACCATAATGCATATGCAAGACTAAAATTCCTTTCCAAAATTGAGCTTTCAAAAGGTAAGAGAGGTGAATAAAAGAAAGGAAATCCTAGGAAAGAAAAATATAGACTTAAAGCATTGTAATAGTGAAAAAAAAGCCACCAACAAACAGAGAAATAAACCTTCCACACAAACAATCCTCTAAAGGCCTAAAGGAGCCAAAAAAAATAAGACCACTTTCAAAAATTAAAAATTCGTTAATTTTTCTTAGGGCTATATTTTTCTTTGCTTTGATAATTGTATTTCTTCATTAACACATTAAGTTCACCACATAACATTATAACATTATTCAAATTTACATAATTTTTCATAAACATAAGAAATTATGTAGAAATAACAATATCACCATCATCAATGTAGCAGAACATAAGGAACAATAGAAGAAAAGCATTCACACATAGAGACACTAGGATTGGTCAGAGACTAGGGAAAAACCCACTATGGGTAAAACCATTTAAAATTCTTCTTCTTATTAGATCGTCATCAAATGATTTAGCAACCTAGAGTACAATGATCCATATCTTCATCTATGCAACTATCTAACAAAATAACAACAACATACATGGAATGAACCCAACAATGCTTATACTCAAAATCTTGATTTTGAAGCCTATAATGAATTGTCAATGTCTGTGGTCAACTACCAAACACTGCAGTCACTAAGAAAAATCTTCAGAAGGCTAATATTTCATCTTTTAATTCCTAGTTTCACTAAGGAGGAGTTAGTCGAGCGACTATAACAACCTAGTCGCGCCCTTAAGCCTGATATGCGAGCGTTTGGGGTCAAATTTGGACTAAGGTGAGTGTGCGTCTGAGATTCTGCAACCCTAACTCTCAGTTGCATGCAGAGTGAGTTTTTCGTGCGACTGGAAGGATCCAATCACTTGTATGATCCTTTGTGGGAGCGCTTTTGGTCAAAATCCTTCTGTGTTGTACCTGCGACTGTGGCCCAAAACGCTAGATCTGAAATGTGAGCTTCAGACCCTACAATTCACCTCAAAGCAAACCTATTCCTCTGCAAACAAGCCTTAGACCTGTGCAAGCCAAAAACTAATATAGAGAGTGTCTCATGATTGTGTCCAAATGAGGTATATGTCCCTTGTATTTATAGATTTCCAATGTGGTCCACTTTGCTTTAGGGTTGACCTTATCAAATATGCACATGTGGGATTTTCTTCATAAATACACTTTCCCTTATCTGATTTGAGTGATATTTAGGTTGATTTGGGTCCTCTCTAAAGGAGGAATTTAATGCAATCATTATATCCTTCAAGTAAGCTATCCAAAGTGTAATTTGAATGTAGTTGCATATTTTTAACACTCCCTTTTAACTAAGGAGAATTACACCTGCCAATATCTGACCATCGATCAACAAATCATCCTAAAATCATATCCTTTCCAATCTCAAGTATCATCACATATCATTATTGATCATCTTAATTCATCTCTTGCTTATTCACGCTTATCTCTCATCACATGTTTACCTCGACTGGATGATTACTTGAGTAGATGTGGGAAGAGGGTGTTACAAAGTGGTATCATAGCATGGTTGCACTCTCCTTGGGAAGTGTTTGGTTTCCGTTCTCTTTGGGTGATGTCTAGTTCACGTTCTCTTCGGTTGATATCTGATACCACAGAGTGGTATCATAGTATGGTTTCACTCTACTTGGGTGGTGTTTGGTTTCTGTTCTCTTTGTGTGATATTTGATACCATAGAGTGGTATCAGAGCATGGTTCAACCCTTAAACTGGATGGGCGGTGTGGTGGTCATGTTTTTATGTTGGTTGCATATGTGTTTCTCATACCTAGGGTGTATTTTCTTGTTGCATCCATGTTGTTGGCCATGGTGGCAGTGGTGTTTCCATGGAAGGGTTGATGGTGTTGTTGTCAACATATTGTCATGAGTGTGTGATTGGTTATGTGTTGATCATGCTTGTGTATTGTCTGTGCACACTTTCTTACATATTGTTACATATTGTAAATGCATTGCTTGTTTATTCTAGGTTACATATTGGCCATGCTTGTGTAGTGCCTGTGTATGCTTTGTTATGTGAAGCTATACGTGGGACATGCATTAGTTGTTCATGATTGGTTATACATGTCAAGTGGTTGCATATGGTCAAGTTTTCATTGGTTTGGTGAAGGTTATTGTGCATAAGGTCATTGTATGCAATTAGGTCATCATGATGATATCGGTATGTTATGATGCTAATGTGTTGGCTAAGATAGAGTAGGAGATGTAGACCATTAAAGTGAAGTTGCAGCATTGGACCTTGAGGCAAGAGCATGTCATCATACAATTTTGGATGTTGGGCATGTAGGTATGTAGGTTAAGGATTGTTATATGAATTATGGTTATGAGTATTCCTTTTATTCTATTGATGTTATGGTTACATACATTATAGATGCTAGTTGATTAGTGTGGTTATATGTACATGTGTCAGATCGTCATGAATGATAGCAACCTGTGGTGGTATGCATTTCTATTGCTGTTTTATGTTAGATAACTTATATGTTTTTTATGAGCATGTTATAGGTTAACTCGTTCTTGTTGTATGATATTTAGCTTGGCGATTAGGTTACATGTTGTTGATGAGCATGGTATATAACTTATTGTTGTTACATGCTAGTGGCTTGAGGATTGGGGTTATTTCATTAACATCTTGATGTTATATGTATTATGCTAATTTGGATTGGCCCATGTAGATAGTTAGTGTTATGACATTTAGGAAAGGGTCAACCTAATTATGATAGTGTGTTGTATTATGTCTAGACTGACTGTGCATATGTGATTGTATGCATGAATGAAATTTTTTATGAGTTGAGGGTGTGAACATGTTAGCTAGATACTATTATTGATATCATGACCTTATTTATGATTGGGTTGATATTTTGTGAAGTTATATCGTGCTAATCTAGATTGAATGTGCAGACAAGATAGCCTCCCTTGAGATACATTAAGGTATGAGCTTGCTTATGTCATCTACTTTGTACTTGAATGTTTGATTATGTCATCTATTTGGTGTTTGAGCATTGGTGTCTATTATGTCGTCTATTTACTGTTGAATGTTTGATTAATCACATGATATGAGCATGTTTTTATAAGATTGCATGAAGTAATGATCTTGTTTTAAGACAATTGTAATAACATGTATGTGTTAAGACAATTGATATGTACTTGAGTGTAAGTAGGTGATTGTTGTAGCATTATGTATTATGGCTTACATTGATTCTTGATTATGAAATGGGTGTTATTCTTGGTAAAATATGATTTCAAATTTATAGATATGTCGCCTTGATGGTTGGTACATATGGATGACATGTTTTTTTAGTTACAGGTCAGCTTTATTTGCACAACAAAATAAGGTAACTAGCATGTTGCTATGTTTATTTATGCACTGAAAATTATGTGTTTATGTAAATACGATGCAGGAGATTGCCTGGAAAAAGATATTGTTATGAAATATTGAAGAAGACTCAGGTTGAGCTTTCCTTGGGAAGCATTGGGAACCATGGGATTGAGTCATGGTGTTTGTTACTAGTCTTGTGCTTTCGGTCTTTTTGATTTTTTTCGCTTGATTTGCAAACTTGATTGTGTCTAGTGCATGAAAATGCCACTTTGTTGTGGTGTCGTGTGATTGTGGTTTTTCATGGTCTTCTTCTTGTTTTCTCTCGTTCTTTCCTTTTATGTTTTTATTGACTTGAGAATTGGTCCAGGAAAGAGGAAAGTTAATGGAGCTCAGGGAGAGCTATGTGGTACCCAATAGGTAATATAAGATCTGAATGAAGCTCGGTGCATGAGTAAGCACATCAGGAGGTAAGAATATGACAGTCGGTTGGCCTAGTTGGGTCCATTGTGGTAAATTGATGGTGGTAGTACATATATGAGTAAGGTAATCAGGAAAGGTAAATTAAATGGATATGAGGTGTCAGATGCCTTGGCTAAGTTCAAAACTATGGTTCTCAATGTTGTGCATATTGTACACAAGTAAGGCAGCTCTCCTAACCGATACCTTATGCTATCTAGTAATTATGACAAGATCGTGATTATGCTGGTGTTTATATATGTATACATGTATATATGTATGTATGTATGTCATGTCTGACAGGTCGTTGTGGATCATAGTTGTTTGATGTTAAATGTTTATATGTATATATGTGTGTATGCATGTCTTGTCTGAGAGGATGATGATTGTCTTATTCTAATAATTATATATGTATGTATCTATGTATCTATGTCATTGTCTGACATGGTTTTCAGGGATCATTATTGTGGAGGAAAGATTGCTTATGCAGGTGAATGAAGTGAAGAGGCTCCTGGCTATGAGGAATCAAGTGGCAGAGTAGCCTTGAAAGATCTATAAGGTTAGAATCATGTGGACATGAATTGATATTATATGCTTGTACTATGCCTATGTGTATGTAATGGACAAGTAATGCTGAGGGGTACATCAAATAAGTGAAGGTAGTGTCATCTGCGACATTTTAGGATAAGCATGGATAGTGGAAAGACACTAGAAGTAAGGTTTCTTGTGGGGTCAGTGTGTGGTCCATGGATGTGCAGTACTATTGTTGTGTATATGTTGTGCATGTTGTATATTCAGTGATTGTACCTATGGTGATGTGTACATGTAACATATGTAGTATTGTGTACATATGATGTTGTATTTCTATTGTAAATATGGTGTTGTGTGTATATTGCATATGCAGTGGTAGGTATAGATGGTGTTATGTACATGTTGGATATGCGGTGTTGTGTACATACCGTACTGTGTGCATGTTGGATATGTGGTATTGTGTTCATATGGTGTTGTGTGCATGTTAGATATGATGTTGTGTACATATGATGCTATGTACATGTTGTATATGTAGTGCTATGTACATATGGTGTTGTGTGAGTGTTGTACATATGTTTCTATGTACATAGGGTGTTGTGTGCATGATTGTACAGGTGGTGCAGTGTGCATGTGGTGTTGTGTACATGTTGTACATGTGGTGTCGGGTACATGTCGTTCATGTGGCGTTGTGTACATGTGGTGTCACGTACATATCATGCTTGTGATGTTGTGTACATGTGGTATTGTGTACACATTGTACAGGTGGTGCGGTGTACATTTGGCATTGTGTACATGTTGTGCAGGTGGTGTCGTGTACATGTGATATCATGCACACGTTGTGCAGGTAGTGTTGCATACAGGTGGTACTGTGTACATGTTGTGCATATGGTACTGGCATACATGTGATATTGTGTGCATGTTGTACATGTTGTGTTGAAGGCATGCAGTATTATGTATGTGCATGGTGTAGTCGTGGCATTGTGACAATTGTATTCATTGTTTTGTACTATGTGTACATATATGTATTGTGTTTTGTTCTACACTAGATGTATGTATATGTATTGTGTTGTGTTGTACACCAGATGTAGGCATACGTATTTTTGTTGTACACCAGATGTATGTATGTACATGTATTGTGTTGTACACCGGGTGTAGGTGTATTTATTGTGTTGTGTTGTACACCAGGTGTGGGTGTATGTATCGTATGGTGTTGTATGCCTTGTGTGGATGTACGTGTTGTACATTGTGTATATGTGTACGTAGTTAAAGAGAAGGCACCAGTGTTTGTCAGGTGTGGCAACTGATCTAATGTGTGTACAAAAGAACAAAGGTAGAAGTAAGGACCGATGAAGGATAGTATCTGTATTTTATTTCACCTTTATTATGCATGTGATATATAATTCTAACTTAAGATGGTTACATGTGATTTATGATTATGGTTTATGATGATTGCATGTGATTCATGATTTTGACCTATGATGGTTGTGTTTTGAGCTAACCATATGTGATATGTTTATACGTGATGATTTGATCAAACATCTAGTTTGACTTGTTGTGACAGGAAGTAAATAGGATTGCAAGTGTACCTTATTGATGAGCTACCAGTGAGGTATGACATGAATTTAGTTCATTTATTTTGAATCTAATGGAAATTAGGTTCTTGGTATAGGAAAGAATGTAATGTCTGGTTGGGTGGTTCAATCTGATTTCAAGCATTAGCAAAAACAAAAAAAAGGAATTGAAACATGCAGTAGTATGTTGGTAAACTACTTCAAGAGCAAGGTCGTTGTGGAACACTGGTACCCAATAGTATCCATTCATTGCCATGAGCATGCTATGACCGATATGATGGCTTTGAGGTAGGTATATGCCTTGTTTTTTATATCTTTTGATGCAAGGAAGCCTTGCCAAGGGATGGATTTCCCAGGATAGGGAGCTTTGGGGAACTTGGAAGGTGAGTGACTGCATAGAAGGGGAATACCGGATTGCTTGAGGGACTGTGTAGCAGAGAAGGGAAGGTTGAGGATGGATCTATTTTTGTCATTAGCATTTCTAGATGGAATCAGATGCACATTGGGAGTCTACTCTGGTACAATAAGTCAGTAAGTGTTCACTGAGGGTACAATAGTGCAAGATGGTAGTGTTGGACATTGGATGCAGGTTTGAATTTGGTAGTGGATTCTGGACTTCCTAAGAAGGAAGTGAACCTTGGTACTACTTTTAGGGTGGAGGTGTGAGCCTTTGGATTCCCTTGTTGTTGATACGGGCATCGCATCCTTTTATGTGTTGGTTGAGAAAATGTGTATATGTGTATACTATTGAAAATACCGCAATGAGCTATGTTATAAAGCTACAATACACGGTATGATTGTCGTGATGAATTTTTCTTTTAAGTAGGTTATTCATTGTAAATAATGAAACGAGATGTGTTAAAAAGATCCATAGGAATTATGTTTTATTTTCAACAGTTTGTTGGTTTATAGGTGTGATTGAACACCGAGGACAGTGTTCCCCCAAGGGGGGGTTCTGTAACAACCCTGGTGAAAATTTCATGTAATAAAAGTAAAAAATAATAATTGCGGTTGATGGGACACTTATTCCAAGTTGAATGTTTGGAAAAAACATCCTAGTGGGCATTCATTTTAGTTATTATGGATAAAGTAAATTTGAAAAGGAAAAGGCAAAGTGGCATTTATTTCCATTTATTTATGAAAATAATGGAAATTAGGAGAAAAGGGAGATGAAAGGTCATAGGTTTCATATGAGGAGGAAAATGAAGGAAAATAATGGAAAATGAAGAAAATAGAGGCCTCTTAGTATAAAAAGGCTTATGAGGATCAGTTGGCAAGTTTTTTTCACAATTATGGCTCTCATTCTATTCTCTCTCTCTCCCCCCCACTCTTGGGCACTTAAAGTTTATTGGAGCATTTTGGAATTGGAATCAAAAAGGAAAGAAAGCAAGAATAAGGAGGAAACAATCAAGGAGGAGTAGGAACCAAGCAACTACATCAGGATTCTTGGCAGTTATTGATTTGCATGAGTGTTTTCCTTTCTAGATATAGCATGCATGGTATTGCATGTGGTTATTTTATGTCATGGCATGGGTTTTTCCTGGTGTGATAGTGGTTTCAACCTAGCCTTGCCATTTCTGGGCAGCCTTGATGAGATGGGTTCTCATATTTTGGTTGATCTCGATTTCCGGATTGGATTCAAAGTCAAGTGAGGTGGATCTTCAAATTGATATAACACATGACCTAGTAACCCCTAAACCGTACTGTGAGTTGTGGTAAAGTCGGATAGTGTGTTGCCTTAGTGGGCCTAGGAATCCTTGCCTATGAATGGCCTAATATATGATAAATTCTAGAGGTGTTTTGCCTCGTTTTAGGGCCTAGTGATCCGGGATGGATTGCGGTAAATCCTAAGAGGTGGGTGCTCTCCGTTGACCTAGTCATACCGGGATGGGATGTATGGTAAAGTCGGGAAATTATGTCTCGGTTTAGGGCCTAGTGATCCTTGATTCAGACTGTGGATTATGGTAAAGCCTGAGAGACTAGGAGACAGGAAAATTCCTCGCAATGTAGGCAGAGAACTCTGGTAGCAACCATGCTTGTTTGGTTCTTTTTAGTTGGTTATGAGTCCCACATTCATGCTTGGAATATGGCACGGGGTTGATTGGCTGAAGAGAGATTTGGCTCTGCCAATCTATGGTCAGGTGGAATGTGGAAGTCCCATCTCCGGTTGGTTTTTACATTCAGTAATGAAGAGCTCATTCCTTTTGGTATTTGGTATGCAAATGTATTGGTTTATATGTGGATTCTATTGTTGTTATATCCATGGTATTTTTGTTTTAATTATGCTGGTTGTAAGCATGTATTAGATCAATGATGATGTATGGCTCTATCCATTTTTTTACTTGTAAATGAATGCACAATGCATCTATGGTTAAATATACTGTATTGCAACTAATGATGTAAGGGAGCAATGATTCTTAGTGATTCTCAAATAAGTATGAGACCCCTATGTTTAAATCTATTGTTTACACTTGTAGATTCAATGTTTGTGACATGCTTGAAAGAATTCATCTCATGGATAGGAGGGGTCCAGATGAGTTCTTGTTGATGTGATTGATTTTGTGTCATTGTCCTATTTTCATTTAACATCCATTAATTTTTCATGAATTTCTGGGCATTGATCTGGGCTCTGGGCCTAAAAAGGTGGCTCAAATCCTGGAGATGCAAGCACAAAACTGAGTTTTTGGGGGCCTGGTCACTCGCATGCAGTGTTGTGCCTATGGCTATAGCCTCCCAACCCTTGAAATACAATGTTATGCCTACGTCTATGGCTCAAAGGGGGTCAAAATGTCAGTGTGACCCAGGGGTAAGAGGCATGAAAGGTTGGGTTAGCTCAGGAGGGGTGTCATTAATGATGTACAAGTTATGCATGTTGTGTTTCCATCGGTTCCACTTCCTTAAGGTCACCTAGGAGGTTGAATCCCATATATTATCCTCTTGTCACATGTTTACCCCGGTTGGCTAGTTACTTGGGTAGATGTGGGAAGAGGGTGTTACACCATTGTCTAGACGGGGAGGGACAATCCCAACAAGCCCAACTTGTGGGTATGATTCCAACTAGGGTATACTCTATAAAGACCAAGATAGGGTGAGCTACTACTCCAACCCTATGAGTAACAGATAGGAGTGATACCCTATTGTCCATAGTTCCCTCAACCCAAAGAGCCCTTTATCTCAATTCCTCACCCCGGGAGCTCGGACAAGGGAGAAGAGTAGGCTCAATGTTATTGATCAGTAATTCTCTCTGTAGATTAGCAACATATCATCGTACTCATATATGGTAATCATCATATAGAAACTATCTCTTGTTCATACATGACATCAAATCAGATATCATGTTAAAACAAAATATACATATATATCATAAAAAATATACCATAATCATCCCCCCCAATCAAGGAGGTGCTAACCACAAGCCTAAGCTTGTCTCGTACATTAGTACTATCTCAATATATGAAGCTATCTAAATCTTAGATATATACAAGATTCTGTGCCAATTAGATCCCACTATTTGTCATTGCAATGTGTCCATATCATATCCAAAAAATTCTCAAACATCTCTCCAAAAAGATTCTTCATCCTGCCTCATAGCTAGTCATGTTAGTAATCATTGTACTCATCCTCGGTCATGTTTAAAGCTACATACTTCCCATCCCAAAACATCATGGTAGATATCATACTAAGGAAGCACTCATATGTCCTCATCTTCATCAATAACAATCCGAATCATCATCAATACATCCATGTCGTCACATATCACAGGTAGAAAGTTCATTCCATGCAAATATCTCGAAGGGTGCTTAGTGGAAACTCTATGTGTATAAAGTTTTTCAATGAACAACATATATGCATACGAACATGTGTTCGATCTGAACATCAATGCTTCAATGAAATGTCGGTTGCCAATTTGAGTTCAATAATATTTCTTCACAAATTCTTGAAATTCAATCGAAGTGTCCAAGGATTTGTATTTACACTTTCCAATACTTCTTCAATACCTTCACAATATATATTTTTCTTTTCCAAACTTTAGAAATCATGCCATGATTCATTATTGTGATATTCAGAAGCCATCTCCATCTTACTTAGATCATCTTAAGCAATATTGTGCAATCAAATCAACCAATTCACCTTATGAAAGTTGAGATGCGAGATTAGAACTGATATCAAAATCATGAATATCATAGTATCAGATTCTTTAGACAGGGCGACAGGTAGAACTCTCATCAATTCATGATATCATCTATTGATATGTCAACTAATTTTCATAAGCAATATCAAAACAAACTTCATCTAAATATCAAGTTATCAACAAGTAAACAATATCAAGTCATCCTCATCATCATAATATAAGTCACTATATGCAAATGCATATGTTAGACTCCTGTATTTTACAGTATCACAAGGTGACTAAGTATTGATTAGATTTTTCATATTGAAAATAATATTCAATGGCTATCATTTCTTTTCAGAGAAAGAAAGGGAGATCCTGACTGCCAAGAGCTTTAAAGGAAACAATCTACCTTTTTAGTTCAGTTGAAAGAAGAAAATGTTGTTGATAAGGTGTGATGGTGAGAAAACTTCATTTGTTCCCTCATTTCATATCTTTTACCCTCTCTTACCCTTCATTTTTTCCCAAATTTCGAATTCCAACGCATAAAATTCCATTAAAACCATTCAAATCCAATATCTATGCTTTTGGGACTTTATCGCAGCTCTACCCACCCACTGACAGTCGTATCATATAAAAATTACCACTTATGCTATTTCCTGTAGCTCTGCCCCCCACATCTAGCCTTTAATACATATCATATATTTCATATATGATATCTTTCTACACTTAACCATTTTTTACCCTTACCTTCTCATCGCAAAACGCATGTCGCAAGTTTTAGTATTTATCTTAGCCGCTCATAACATAAACCTTAAACTTTGTGATGTGCGGTATTGGATGGGCCCCATCTCTGTCATTGCCATGTCACCTCCGCCCTTTGCATTGCACAGGTTTTAAAGTTTACCTACCACTACTCTTAACAAACATTGCTATCTCTGGGCTGCAGGCGGGCCCACCTTCCCTGCCACGTCACCTCCCTATCAGGACACTTCACACTTCACATAGTTTAACTATTACCTCCTCGTGCTCAAAGAAAAACCTTAAGATCTACAATTTTCAATGTGGATCGGGTCCCACCTTTCCCTGCACTTCACACTTCGCAAATATTAGAAATTACCTCCCTACGCTCATAGAAAAACCTTAAGATCTGCGATTTGCGATGCGGGTCGGGTCCTACCTTTCCCCGCACTTCGCACTTCGCAGGTTTTAGAGTTTACCTTCGCCACCCACAAGAAAACCTATCCGACTTGTGATTGCAATGCGGGCCAGGTCCCACTTTCCTGCCACGTCATCTCCCCTTCCCTGCACTTCGCACTTCACAAATCTTAGAACTTACCTCCCACTACTCTTAACAAACCGTTGCGATCTATGGGCTACGGGCAGGCCCACCTCCTTGCCACATCATTCCACCTCTAATCACCCTCCACCTTTCCGCCTCCTCCACTCCTCATCTCCGTATCTAATAGTCCTTAACGCTTTTCGCGACCCCCGCATTTTTGAAACTTTAACCATGGGGGGGGGGGTCCGAAATGGGTGGTATCCAATACCGTCCACTCCTCCACGTGTCTTCCCCTCGTCATCTCACACCTGCTCTCTGTTACCGCTTACCATTTGAGACCCCCTCCGAAAATTTGTTTCTATTGTCCCCCAAACTGCTGCCACCGCACCACGTCCTCCATCATCTGTCCACATCCGCCAACCACAATCCCTTCACATCCGAGCTTATGGGTTTGTGCGCCATATTTTCTGTATGGCAGGACAACTCGGGTAGAACACGATAAGGAGTAAAAAGGCTGAGTGAGGCTGAACGTCACAATGAAACAGATAGAAAAGGTCGAGTCGGGCATTTTGTGATATAACAATAGAAGCCGAAGGGGCAGCGAACACATCAGCGCAGCTACTGATCCAAGCACCTCATCAATTTAATAATCAAACAACGAATTTCCGAAGATGAAGAGGCAAGGTGTCAGAGCCTTCCTCGCCTCTTCGGCATCACACCAGCCAGATCCTGATCATTGTACAATTAATAACGGACTGCTAAAGCCAATGTTATGACCGAACTTGTCTTATCACCTTCTACATTGTTTCACTTGGCAAAGGTTTAGTTTGATTGTAATTAAGAACTGTCATTGTAACAAACATAAGAACCGACTTAAGTTTTTGTATAAATATTGCATACATTAGCAGTATGAAAGAGGCCCGAAAGGGGAAAAAGGCATTGTAATAGATTCTGCTAGTTATAAGCACTCTCTTTTGGATGAATGAATAAGTATGTTTTTTTCCATATTCTTGTGTTATGATCTGTGGTGGAGTGCTTCTCCCATGTAGTTTGTGATTCTTCTGTTTTACATACTGTTTTCTTTCTTTACTGCAAATATAAATTTTTGTGTAGGATTTACCATAGGGTACCCTACTCAGTCTTGAAAAAATACATTATGTTTTCCTCTAAGACTTGGATGCATAATTCAGAGACGGTCTACTCTGCATCCATGTTGAGATCGGAATGTAGAATTCATATATGGTATGCTCTACATTCTTGTTAAACCTTAATCTCCTCCTCTTTTCCATTTCACAAGTTGTAAAGATCCATTGACATGGCTAGCTTGTATGGTTGCACTTGACCTCAGTTATCCATCTATTTGAGCTTGTTTACACCTGTTTGACTCCATATCCCAATGGCCCTCTTCTTCTACCTCAACCATAAATCTTCAAACCAACACCTATGCACTAATAGTTAGCCTAAAATGCCCCTAGAAACAAAGCTATATCTAATAGAGAGAGCCCTCTCTGAGTCTAGGAAGGCTAGGTCCTGGACTCCAAAGTGGTTTGATGTTTCCCTCCATGGTTCTATCTTCAGCCTTCAGAATTATAGAGTGACAATAGCATACACCAAGAATAGGTTCCATCCATTTATTGTGTGATTACTTCACACTAAATTACAACTTCCAATACTTCAACCATTATCGAATATTGTTATGAAACCAACTCCAAAAATAGAAGAAATGAGAGATCAAAGCCTTATAAATAAGCCACTTCGAGGGGGAAACCTCCTTTACATTACATAAATGAACAATTCTTGGATGATACAAATGACAAAACCTCCTTCTATATACAGGAGTCCATGGGGTCACAATATAATTCTAGCTGACCTAACAATAATAATCCAAGGGCACAATAATAACAAAATTGGGGTTACAAGGGTACAACAATAATAATAAGGGGGACACACTAACAACAATAAGGAAATACACTAGTAATATAGGGACCTAACATGCCCCTCTCCTTCAAAAAAGTGTTGTCCTCAACAATTGAATAGCTTTGGGTGCTTCTGTATAAAATTCACATCCTGCCATGTATAAAATTCAGTGGGTAAGTTCTTCCACTTGATGAGATACTCTGAAATTGATCGATTTCGTAGCTATCGATTTCTTGCTTCCATGACTGCTTCAGGTTCCAATATGATTTTTCCTTCCTCATAAAGTTCTGGCAATATTGTTTGAACTAGAATTTTTTCACGTATAACCTTTTTTAACCATGAAACATGGAAAAATGGATGCACTCGCGAAGAAGAAGGAAGCTCCAATTTGTATGCCATAGTACCAATGTTTTGCAACACCTTGTAAGAACCATAGTACTTTGGCGATAATTTGTTATCCTTCTTAGCTTGCTTGAGGGACATTTGTTTGTATGGTTGTAGTCGTAAAAATACCAGTCTCCTACATCAAAAATTCTTTCGCTGCGATGTTGATATAACTGTTGTTTCATTCGATTTTGTGCCAAATTTCAGTGATCCTTTAAGAGTTGGAGAACTTCTTGTTTATGATCGATGCGATCTTCGACTGCTTGAACCTTATAATTTTCTCTTAAAGATGATGTGATGGACGGTGGATGATATCCATAAAGTGCCATAAATGGGGTCATTTTTGTTGCAGTATGGAAGGAAGTGTTATACCACCATTCAGCGAGAGGTAACCACTTGACCCATTGTGTTTGTTTATCAGATACAAAATAACGAAGATATCCTTCCAAACATTTATTTACTATCTCAGTTTGACCATCAGATTGAGGATGATAAGATGAGCTATGAGCTAATTGAGTACCCAAACAAGAAAATAACTCCGTCCAAAAATTTCCAGTAAAAATGGGATCTCTCTCGCTCACAATAACCCTTGGGCTTCCATGTAGCTTTTGAATTCTGTCCATAAATGTAGTAGCAACTGTACTTGCTTTAAATGGATGAGACAATGCACAAAAGTGTGCATACTTGGTAAGTCTATCAACTACCACCATGATGACACTCTTTCCTTCGGACTTAGGTAAACCTGTGATAAAATCCATTGAAATCTCCTCCCAACGTTGACTTGGAATGGATAAAGGTTGTAGAAGTCCTGGGGTCTTAATTGTTTCCACTTTATTCTGCCGGCAAACCAAACATTCCGCCACAAACTTTCGAATATCAGATTTAAGGCCATCCCAAAAAAATTCTTTCTTCACCCTGTGGTAAGTTTTTAAAAATCCTGAGTGTCCTCCTAAAGGAGAAGTGTGCAATTCCAGAAGAATCTTTTGTTTTAGATGGGAATTATTACAAAGATATAAGTGATCTTTGTACCATAAGGAATCATTTTTCCAACTAAATGTATCAGATGTACTAGGATCTTGCTGCAACTTTTGAATGAGTGTCCATACATCTTTGTCCTTCTTCCATTCATCTCTTGCTTCGGTTATCCAATCTGGTTGGATAATAGAAATGGCACAAAGCAATGCTTCCACCTCTTCATTCTTTCTTGAGAGTGCATCTGCAACAACATTAAGCTTTCCTTTTTTGTAGATTATTTCAAAGTCATAACCAAACATCTTTGTGACCCATTTTTGCTGCTCTTCTGAAGATAGTCTTTGTTCCAAAAAGTGTTTAAGACTATCATGATCAGTTTTTACCTTGAAGTGTCTTCCCATTAGGTAAGTTCGCCATTTCTTTAGTGCATGTAGCATTGTTAACATTTCCTTCTCATAAATAGGTTTCTGTAAATACTTTCCTTTGATTGGACGACTTTCAAAAGCAATGGGTCTTCCTTCCTGCATTAAAACCGCACCAATTCCATTTCCTGAGGCATCACATTCCACAATAAAGGTTTTTGTGAAGTCCGGCGTAGCTAAGACTGGTGCTAGGCACATTGCCTCTTTAAGACGTTCAAAGGCCTTAGTTGCTTCAGGAGTCCATGAAAATGCATCTTTCTTCAATAATGTTGTTAGAGGTGCCGCTATTCTCCCATAATTCTTAACAAACTTGCGATAATACCCTGTTAACCTGAGAAATCCTCGCAACTGCTTTATGGTTGTGGGGACTTTTCATTCCTTAATGGCTTTAATTTTGTTAGGGTCTACTTTAACACCCTCGTGAGATACAATATGACCCAGATATTCCACCTCTTGTACTCCAAAGAAACATTTGGATGTTTTTGCATATCATTGTTTCTCCTGCAATAGTTTGAGCACCCTGTCAACATGTTCAACATGATCCTTCCAAGACCTGCTATAGATTAGTATATCATCAAAAAATACTAGCACAAATTTTCTAAGGAAGGGTTTGAAAATGGAATTCATCAACCCTTGAAATGTAGAAGGTGCATTGGTAAGGCCAAAAGCATGACCAAAAATTCATAATGACCCTCATGAGTTCGAAATGTTGTTTTTGGAATATCTTCAGTCTTCATTCTAATTTGATGATATCCTGAACGAAGATCCAACTTGGTAAAATAAATTGCTCCATGTAATTCATCCAATAATTCATCAATCATAGGAATGTGAAATTTATCTTTAATAGTGAGCTTATTGAGCTCCCTATAATTCGGACACATGCGCCATGATCCATCCTTCTTGTGCACCAATACTATTAGAGCAGAGAAAAAACTTTGACTAGGTTGAATTATGCCAGCCTTTAACATTTCTACAATCATACATTCAATTTCTCTCTTTTAGACATAAGGATATATATAAGGCCTGATGTTTGGAGGAACATTTCCTGGAATCAAATGAATAACAGGATCATGATCACGAATAGGTGGGAGTCCTTTGGGAGTTTCAAACACCTTGAAATGATTGTCCAAGACTTTTTGGAGATCTGGAGAAATAGATGATTTTGATGTTGGAACTTCTAGTGAGCATAATTGTGCAATTATGCCTCGTTGTTCTTTCTTCAGAAGCTTTGTCATGACATTAGAGCTTATTATCTTTCCTATCTTCCCTGTGATACCCCGTAATTTGACTTCCTTTCCTTTTGAAAAAAAAAATTCAAGAAAAGTTCTTGAAAATTAAAAGCTACCATCCCCAAATATTGTAACCATTGTACTCCTAGTACAACATCAGCACCTCCCATTGGAATGGAAAGCATTGGACTATTCAATAAATATTCCCCCATGGTTAGCTTGATATTATGGCATTTTACATAGCAATTTATAGTTCCTCCATTTGAAACCATCACTTGAAATTCTGGTGTTGGGTATAGGAAACAATTCAATTCCTTGGCTACCTTACAATGAATAAAATTATGGGTACTACCCGAATCAATCAACACTATTACCTTTTTCTTCTTGATATGTCCTTCTATCTTGAGAGTTTGAGGAGTGGTAATTCTTGCTAATGAATTACACGATATGGTCGGAATCATTTCTTCTTCTTCTTCTAGGGTTGGTTCCTGGTGTATATCCTCTTCTTTTGAAGTTTCTTGTTCATTTTCTTCCTCCTCTTCACAATCTATGTAAAATAATTTCTTCTCAGCACACTTATGACCTTTAGTGTATTTTCTATCACAACTATAGCAAATCCCTTTCGCTCTTTTTTCTTCCAATTTTTGTTGTGTCAACCTTGTATGTTGTGGAAGTATAGGAGTAGCAACACTTCCATCTTTATAGATGTGAGTGGTAGGCTTCCTTGTCCCCATAATTTTACATTCAATTTTTCTTGCCAACCTGAATTCCTTCTCCAATGAATCAGGTTCCCAAACACGAACCTCATGTTGGATGTTATCCTTTAAAGTCCTTATGAAGACATCAATCTTGTTTTCCTCTGGAATATCAGTTACCATTATATTCAATTTTTGGAAGTCCTTAATGTGCTCTCCAACTAAACCCTTTCGTTTGAGATTTATCAATTGGTTAAAAAAAGGTGTTACTCTTTGTATCCTCATAATGTGCTATAATTTCCTCCATAAAAATTGACCAAGTGACAATTTTTTTACGGGAGAAAAGCCACAATACCATACAAATGTATTTTGTTCTAGATATAAAGTTGCAATGCGTACCTTTTATGTGTTTTGCACATTATTGAGATCAAAATATTACTCCATCTATAGTATCCATGTTACGGTATCCTTGTCATCAAACTTCCTCATATCGATATTTGGAATATGGTGGGTCTTCCATCCATAAAATTTATGAAATCACGATTAACATTTATTTTGTTCTCATCATGACTTTCCTATACTATCATTTCGCCATTAGGAGACATTTCTTGTATCAACTTTGTCAAACCTTCCATGTCTACTTTTAGATCATTCTTCATGTTTTCAATCTTAGCTTTCATGTCATCCATCTTAAATTCCATGCCACTTTCCATGCCATCCATCTTATCTTCCACGCATTTCTTCAAACCATCCATCTTATCTTCCACACCTTTCTTCAAATCTTCCATTTCATTTTTTGTTGCTCTTTGCGAGAGCGAAATTTGGTGCACTTGCTCTTGTAATTTTGATATCTCATGTTGCACTTCTTCGTCTTCATCAGTCATAGTAGAGCCTTCTGAAGGCTTAATGGGTGTTGAATTCTTTTTAGGGAGCATTTTAGAATCCAATACTGATATCTATTCTACAATATTCCCTTGGAATCAATTCAAACTGATTTTTCAAACAAGACTTATGCAATTCGGAAAGAAAAAAAAAATACACACATTTTTCTTGCTTTTGAGGAGCTCGATATTGAAACTAAATTATATTTGTTATTTTGGATCTTCAATATCTGAAATTCAGTGCTGTAGTAGCACTTTGAATCTTCTTTCGAATGCCACGGGTCTGACCTAATTGGATTCTTCAAGGCAAAGTTATGTCCAATATCCCACAATGACCTAATTATGGACTGGTTTAGTAGAGAGAACTTGTATGGCATGCCATGTGTCACTATTTCCTCCTTCGGCTCTAGAATTGATACAAATTAGGAAACTACAGCCTGTGTACTTGCATCCACTTTTTACAGAATTCCAATCTGATGCCCAGAGAGAGAGTTATGATGATTTTCCCACGGTAACCTCTTTGAGATGAAATTCGAGAGAATGAAAAAAACCATATCTTCCACAGATCATATCTCCAAAAATATTGTGAACCAAGATCTTATTTCTATATTGATTTAAAAGTTTAACTTTAGTGAGAAGAAATCTCTCGGATTTAAAATTGGGTGTTTGGGGAAGTCCTCAGCTGGACCAGCTAAGTCCCAAGGAAATAAGATCTAAAGATCACTCCTCATATAATTCCCCAAGCTTATCTTAAGTTCTCTTTTTGCAGGGTTTTTCTAGGGCTTGTACCTAAATAAAAAAATTATCTTAACTTTTATTGAATTTAAAGTTAGATCTGGCTAGTAAGAGCCTTAGATCTTCAGATATGGGAGCGAAGTCAAACTTACACTCCTTATATATGACAGATCTGTAACTCTTGTGCATAGATTTGTAAATACATTGTATAGATCTGTATTTTTAATTATGTAAATAGTTAGAATTTTTTTTTATTTCTAACTCAGGGTTTCAATTTTAGATTTTTGTATATGTGTTGAGTTTATGGGTTTTGGTTTCTGGTTATGTGCAGGTGATATCTGAGGTTTTTTCAAAGGAAATTCCAACATCCGAGCAAGATCTAGCCCCTAGAGGGTAAGATCTTGTCTCGAAATATAAAAATTTTGCAGGATCATTCAAATAAATTTTGGATCTGGGGTTGTTTTTCATAGAAAATTTTGGGTTTGTTCCAAATGAAATTCTAAAGTGATTTAAAGTACATTTTTTGAAGTAAGAATTTTGATTTCTGGGCAAGAGATTATGGTTTTTCCTGGCTCTCCCTCGTGCCTGCATATTTTCATCCTCAAAAAATCTACGTGTTTGCTGCTAGCGTCCCCATCCTCCTTTGTGTGAGTCTTCTCCTTCTGCTCTGCCATCGCTCTCACCTCTCACGCAACCTTCAGGCTCCTCCATTGCTTCCTTGTGGCCTGCATCCATCCCTCTTCTGCGTGAGCCTTTCACTTATTCCCATAGCCTTATTTCTCTGCTTCTTCCTTCACTCCTCGAAACCTTGTCGTCGTCCTCTTCCCTTTCCCATTGTCTATATTCCTTGCCTGCACCTCTTTCTACTTGCGTCCTCGTGTTCCATCCTTAAACCTACGCTAATCGTTGTCTCTTTCCTTTCCGCTCTCCCTCCATGCTACTCCCTTTGATCTCACGTCGCTCAAGCTCCATTGCATTCCCTCAATGTAACATCCGTTGTTGCTTGTCAGCGGCTCCTTTCGATTTTTCTTCATACCTCAACCTAACTCAATGCACATCATAACAAATAAAACATAAAATTTTTATATAGAATTTACGTTTGATTTTTCCTTTTTTTGAACAAGATTCAACCTATTTTGAGTTTGGGCTTTGTAAAAATAAAATAGATTTTTATTTCTATTTTTTTATATTTAATTTTTTTTAACTTTAACTTTTAATTTTGTTTATTCTAACATAAAATAAAATAAAATAAATCCATTAATTCTTTTTAATTCTTTTATTTTTATTTTTTTGTATATGAAAATTCAAGGGTCATTTAAAATTGATAAAATTTTGGGCTTAAGAAAATTATTGTGGAGAAATTTTTAATTCTTATAGTTAACTTGATTTTTAAAAAAATTATCCTAAGTTTAACTATAGGAGAAAATACAAATTTTGTTGGATTTGTATTATTTTATAATATTGTTTAATCCATAAAATTTCTTGACGAAGTGTTTATTTAGCATCGAAATTTCATGTTATTTTTTTATTATTGAGATTTATGTGCTAGTTACTTTCATATGCTTCAGTTGAGTTTGATGATCATTAGCATCTGAATTTTTAAATGTTTTCTATTGATTAAAAGTATCTATCGTGTAATTATCTTGTGTTTCATTTACTTGAATTATTGGATCTTTATTGAATATTTAAGTTTGAGAATCTTTCAAGTAATTGTTATCGATATTTTTCATAGCTCTATTATGGATTTGTGACAAATTGTATATTTTTTTAATTGAGTAATTTTTTGGCATCTTCATAATTGACACTCTCGGTTAAGTACTTAATGGTTAAATCAGATAATTTGTAATCCAAGTGCTTTGGGCTTTTAACATCACCTCTCATCTTCGAAGCTTGCTCCATCTCGCTCCATCTTCTAATCATTCTCCTTGCATTTTGCATTCTAAGTTAGCATTGCATAGTTATTCATCCAAGCAACATTTTCTCATCAAGTACTTGTTTCTAAATTCTTAGCAAGATAGTTGACTCCATAAGCCACTCGTATCAATCATTCAAATTTAATCGAATCATTTAATCTTGCTAGATCTTTTACAAGTATTTAGTTGTTTAACTGTGTCTCCCGAACTGGTTGGTTCCCAACTAGTTCTCCTTCATTCCATTTCCATAGGGTCTACCTCCCATAGTTTTTTATAGGGAGACATCTTAAACAAAGAGATTGGGGATCAGAATGGCATCCCCCGATCTGAGTCGTTGTCGCAGTGCCTAGACATTTTGTGCGACAATAATACCAGAATCCATGTGAAGTTGAGCTAGTCATGCAAGAAAATTTGTCTTCCAACCTGGAAGACAATTATATAGCCTCCCGATTCTAAAATTTGTCCATGGAATATTCTGGAGAACCTACTGGAGACACTGGAGTATAATTTCATGTGTTATTTCTTTTCCACCTGGTGTTGATTATGCCCTAGAAAAATGCTGCAAAACCTTTGTACCCAAACCAAGAGTCTGCTCTTGGAAAATACTGAGTTGTTTCTCCCTATGTCTGGAAAAATCATTTCCCCAGACAAATCGAACTTTCTTGCCTTCTGCTACTAGAAAATTGAACCTTGTTCAGCGATTCACACTGCTTGGCTAGACACTGCGCAGTCCCTGGAAAAATCCGTACTGTTGCTCCCTCTAAACAATGAAGTTCTCCCTCTTTGTCTCTGAGTTTATGTCTGTCAAACTTTCTTTGATACCATGTGAAAATTCCTTGAAATGTAGCAACTGGAAATTATTCTTGTAACTGTAAATTAATTGTTATACAGTTTATTTGCTACAACAAATAATGAATAATTCACACTGAAATTTCTTCACCATAAAGAATATTGCAAAAGCAAAAAGAGGAACTGAGAAATGCTAGCACATAGATAAAAATGACACAATTATTTTTGGACAACTTTCCCTAGAAAACCCAATGCAGGAAAATTAGTGCAATAGTTGATGGTTTTATTATTATGCAACAACAAAAATTATGAGTACAATAAAATGACGCCAAACTGGAATTTTTATCTGAGAGAAATATTGGCAAAAATATCTGAGGGAATTTAACCTCGTCTCCAACCAATCTCGCAATAAAATAAGCCTCGGAAATTGGCTCTCCAAACCCTTGCGCAGACCCTTATGCACTGCCTTTTTTATGCAAACCTATGTGCACTAGTTGGAATTCACCTCAGAAGATGACGTCTAGCTTGTTGCTGCCTCTAGATGTGATTCTCCTGGCCTCCTGGAAATTTTCCCGACCACTGGAACATGAATCAACATCACTCCTAACTGAATCAAATTGCCTTTCTTGAGGCTTTGTGCAACCTCCTAGAGAAATAATATGAACTCCTCTCATTGCCTCTCTAAAACTAGAACCTCCTCCAAAAATCTATTGTAGTGCCCCTCTACCACCTACTACTCAATCACTGGCTCGATCTCACTGTTGAATCACCTGCCACTGGGAAATCGAACTTCTTTGATCACTAAGTATTTGCACTACTGTGTTCTCCATCTACCCATCGGCCTCTTATTATAATCTCCAGTTGAGACTTCAATGACCACGATTAAAACTTAATCGATGGTTGAGATTATCTCTAAGTCCATATGTGTCATTTTCTAGAGAATTCTCACATTTTTCAATTAATTACTATTAATTAACCAGTTTTAATCCTAAATTAGACTTAGGAAAAACTTAAATGATAGTTAATTAATTTAATTGAGCTATCTCTAGGTGGAATTTCAATAAACGATTTTTGGATTTTGGAGAAATCATGTGTTTTAGCCTCTCCCCAAAATTTGAGACTAGAACACCATATGATGCTACAAAAACTAACAAAATACACCCCTTTACACCGCCTTTTTCGGCCCATTTAAGACTATAATGCATGTTATGTACCATGAGGACAACGTTATCCTAGTCTATAATACTTTGTCCCTTCATCTAACTTGTGTTACCAAATTCTCATTCAGTCACAAGGAAAAAAGGCCCTAAACTTTGACACTCTTGTTCACTTAAGGACACTCATATGGTGGAATGTGATCTCTTTATCCTCATCTACAACATTTTCCTAAACAAATAAAGCTCTTATAAGTGGATAAAAGCATACAAAGCAAGAAAATGCCAAAAAAAAACCCACAAAGGCATTTTGAAAGAGGAAACAACATTCACCCAAAGTTTTCGCCCAATTTGAACTAATGAGGAATTTGGAAATCTTTATAGCCTCCGCTTACCTATATATTGGAGGCTTGGCCATTGAGAAATGGGGGAAATTCTTGTATTGTTATGCTGTCAAGTTACTGCTTGAGAGAGAGAGTTTGCGGAGCTTGGAGCTGGAGGAGGTGTTGTTTCAACAACATCCATTGGTTGTAATCTCCTTCGTATTCAATAAAGATAGATTGAATGTTATTCCTTCTATATAACTGTTCATGATCTTTGCTATTATGTTTAGATAATTGTTATTTGGAAGTTTGGCTTATGTTGATTTATTCAGTAATGCATAGTTGTTCATTCATATTGTCAAGATTAGTATGTTGTGATAGTTTTCTTGTTTCATTTTATGTGCAAGACCGAACTTTGGAGCGCTTCCCAGCTACACTGACCACTCCAATGGATCTACATGCGAGGATTCACAAGCTCACTTTCTTCTCATCTTCTTAATCTCTACTCTACTGGAAATGCACCAAAACTTGCTTCCAATGCTCCAAAACACAAGTAAAATTCTTGTTGGTGTTGTAGGAAGCTCCTCTTGTTGAAGAATGTGTGTGAACTAATGAGTGAATAAAATGATTTCTTATAGAGAGAAGAAGGTTGTTAGGGTTTCTAGAGAATTCTAGTTAATTTTTTTTTTAAATGAATGTAAAATCAAGTTAATTACTTTGTGGAGTCAGTTAAAATTAATTTATAAATAAAATTAATCTTTTCTCCATAGAAGGGCCCCATGCCTTCTTGGGTGCTTGAGAAACCCCACATAAGTAAATAAATGTGTCGAAACACTATGGAATTAGGCTAAAATGGCACCAAAATATCATCGATGGTATTGTATGACGTTTATACATCATGAAGTGCCATATATTACGAAGTTTCCTCTTGTCTTTGTTGCAGGAAACTTGGAGGCCCTTTCCTGCAATAAAGACTGGAATAAGTGACATTGCATTATATGAGACACACATTATATATGTATGTATGTATGCATGTATTTCTGTGTGTGCGTGTTGCTGCTATTTCTATATGTATCCTTTCAACTTAGAGTAGCATATAGAAATGAACAATTGCTAGGAAGAACATCACATGCAATATCATGTGTTCCAAGTTGTGGGTGCCTCTTTGAAAAAGTGTATTATTTTGAAGGTAAATAGTTTCTTATTAACCAAGAAATATTGGTCTTTTGAATTACAACAACAGCCACAAGGACTTCATAAATCAACCCTTGAGTCATGGTTAGAATGTTGGAGAAAGGGTACCTAGATCCAATGCCATACTCCCTTTGTTCAAGTCTCAAAATTGAACAAGAAGATGTCCTTCAATCTACTATCCAAATACAGATTACCACTATAAGAATGGTATAACAAGAAGTTCAAAACATGCTAAGACAAGGTTGAAAGAATATCCACAAAATTTCATATTTAGAACTATGCATTTGGTCCTAACATTCTCTCTCATTCTATGAGAAAACACATCTAGAAAATTGTGACAGTTGGTGAAGGATGCTAAACATTGGTTGCAAAAAGACGCAATTTCCACAGGTCTGAAAATGCACTAAATCATGATAATTATTTTCCAATGGAAAATGTAGATGCAATAAAATTCAAGAGATGGATGTCCATACATGTCACAGTTTTCGAGGCACATTTCCCAAAGCCCAATGGCTCATCAAAATTTGCAATTTACATGTCATAAAAACAAAAATGGTGAAGTGGAGTGCTCCTCGTGATCAAGTTCCAAATCATATCAAATCACCCTCAAAATTGTAGGACACTCCAAATATCATGTAGTATGCATGCAATCTATGTTACAAGAAGGTCATTCCACCTATAATGAGTTTGGTTGTTTCATGAGTAGGCATAACAATCAAACTCTAAAGTGCAAGAGAGAATGGGACAACAAAGGAATGTAAAAGAAGAAAATGGGATTAAAGGAGAATGATAAGTTACAAAATACTCTTGAGAGCTACAACGCCAACACAAGCACAAAGGCATGAGCATGCAATAAAGGCATTGGTTTTGTTGGAGCTCCATATCGTCAATCCAACATCAACTAAATCTAGAGTGGCCATTTCTACTAAAAACTGCAATAACAAGAAGAACCATGACACGATCATCAATGTGAGGGTAACGACTTAACTGTCCTTTCTTACATCAAAATTCCTTATTGAGGATATCCATAATGCCACCATAAGTATCTACACGGGGGATCATCCAAGCCATCTGATGCCTTCTTAAGATGTCATATTTTGTGTCTTAAAATTTCAGATCCATTTTTTGAGCCCTTCCTATGGCCTTTTGGCCCAAAATTTTTTATGTAAGCATGTCGCTTGATATTTTTGAAAATAAATTGTGTGAATATTTTGGAATGTCCAACATTTCAAGTAGACACTTCACCCATCATTAGAGATGAATAAAGTTGTAATAATGATAAAACAAGTGTTAGTGATAGAATATAAAGGATAACAATTAAGAGATAACCTTTAGAAAAATAAATAAATTAAGAAATTAATGAAAAGTTGTCATGAATTAAAATTAAATTATTCCAAAAAAACTTATTATTTAAGAAATCCATGTGCTTGATTATACTCATTGAGATTAAAGGTTAACAAAGTCAAAATCCTTACAAAATGTGAGAGAAAATTAGATAAGAAAATAAGGACAAAGAATAGGTAAAGGCTTACAATCAAAGTGAGTTATAAATAATTGTAATCTAAAGGAATAAGGGAAAGGATGGGAGTTAAATTAAAGCAAGATTAGGCTAAAAAATCGAGGATGGGGGGTGATCCTAAGTAATAAAGGTAAACAAAATAAATAAATCTTTAAGTATGAATAGGATCTAAAGGGTTGACGTAAAGTCAAAGTAAAGGAAATAAAAATGAAATTCAAAGAGTTGGGAATAAAATAAAATATGAAATAGGTTTAAATAGAATCAAGAAATGGAGTTAAAAGGGTAAAAAGGTGAATTCTATTATAATAGAATTGCAATGACCTTTGAATCCCAAAGAGAAATAAGATGTTCATAAAGATGAAAAGATTATGAAATTAGGAAAATCAATTAAGAATAGGAAAAAGTCTATGACAATAGTGTTGGAAAACAAAAAGGAGATCTAAAATAAGGGAAAGGCCTATTGAGAAAGATGATCGAAAGATTGACTCAATTTGTACCTATTTTCTCGGTTAAAATTATTGGGTTTTTTTTTAAATTTCTAGTGCTTCCCAAATTATATAAGAGATATGAAAGAGTGTTGAGGCAAGGTTTTTAGCCTTTTCAAAGCTAATGAGGTGTTTAGATTTGTGAGAGTGGTGAGCAATGTCTGATTTGGAGATACAGTTGTGAAAGGTGTTAGCTATATGCTCCTTGAGCAAAGCTTTGAAAGATCTGCCAAATTGGCCAATATATAATTTTCCATGAGAGAAAAGAATTATATGTTAGGCCCAAGCATGGGTCAAATTTATCCTTAGGAGTTCTAAAAAGTTATATAAGGTTTTATATGGCATACAAGAGTTTTGATATTATTTTTAGCTAACATATTGGAAATATGATTTTTTTGGAAGTAGGGAAGAGAAGGGATGGCAAAAATGGGAAATCGAGAGGGGGGGTTTGGAGTTAGGGTGGAGAGGTAAGTGATTAATTTAAGAAATGAATTAACTATTGGCCCTAAGGTCCTTAGTAAGGTGGGATTTTTCCTTTTCTAGAAATTGGAGAGCTAAAATTCGATTTACTTAGGTTACTAGGGTTTCTAGAACTATGAGATTTTGGTTCATATCGTGGTGAGAATGGGCATCAAGATACATGTTTGTGTGATTATTTTTTCTTAAGACTTGGTGGGTGAGGGTTCCATCAGGTTGATGAGAGATAAGGATGTCCAAAAAGGGAAGAGAGTTTTTAGTTTGGGTTCCATAATGAATTTAATCTGGGGAGAAAAGTTGTTAAGATGGTCAGAGGAGTTCAAGGAGGAAAGGCCATGAAGCTAGAAAACAAATGAATAAAGAGAGAAAATAAGGGATATAGAGGGAGGAAAAAAATTCAATTTTACAAGAAAATTGAAGAAAGAAATATAATGCAATCATACCTATAGAGATGACATTTTTGATGCCACTATGACATGAAAATTCGTCTCTTAGGTTGAACCTCCATGTGGAGAAAACCTATAATTCCATCACCAATGTAGAGGCATTACCTTGAGGGGTGAAGTTGTCACATCCCGCAAGCTGCAATATGAGCAAAGATCCAAAACCTGTGTTCACCCAAGGACACAAAGTTGTCTTGAGATACAAAGTGATCACTTCCTTTTAACTACCATTCCTAAGCACATTCCCACCCCATCCATAACTCAAACACAACCTTTTGTTGGTAGAATTGGTTGTTCTTCCTCCCCCTTCCCTCATTTTCCTTCCTTATTTCTTGCATAATCTCGTCCACTAAATGTGTCCATCATCATCTTTACATACACAAAAATCCCACCCATCATAAACAAAGTATCCATTAAGTTCAATTGAGTCTCTTTACATCAATTTCTTCTCCATTTGGTCATTACACCTATAAAGACTATGGTCGTTTTGCATGTAAACATTACTATTAGACTATGAAGGGGAAGAGAGAATGGGATAGCAAAGGACGGTAAATGAATAAAATGGGATTAAAGGCCATTGATTTTACAAAATACTCTTCAAATCCATAATGACAGCATGAGCATAGAGGTGCAACCATGGGATGCAAGGGTGTTGGTTTTGTTCGAGCTCTGTATCTACAATTCATTGTCGGTCGATTGTAGAGCGGCCACTTCTAAAAACCAGCATAATGAGAAGAACCATGACAAGATCATTAGTGTGGGGGTATTATCTTTTGGTGTCCTTCCCTATTCAAAGTCACTTATCCAAGATATCCATAATGCCACTCTGAGTGTCTACCTAGGGGATCCTCCAAGCCATCCGATGACTTCTTTGCAGACATCGTATTTTTCTAATTTTAGATTGTAAAGTTTTATATCCATTTTTAGTTCTTCCCATGGTCCTTTGGCCCTAAATTGTTATGTAAGCCTTCGGCTTCATCCTTGGACTCTTTTCCATAAAACTCTAAGAGCTTTCAAAGAAACCAAGGAGCACCCCAATTGGAGTTCTTAAGAAAAAGCCACATCCCCAACAAGTCGGCCATTGACTGCCCCTAAAACATGGAGAAAGAACGAAGTGAAGAGGCTAATGTAACATGGAGAAAGAATGAAGTGAAGAGGCTAAAGTGTGTTAAATGTCATCATGTCTACATAATAATGATCATATTTCTGCATGTAGGAAACATCATGCCCATCATGCTAAATGAAGGGCAGGAAGAAAGTAAGATAGAAAAGGAATAAAGAGGGAAGAAAAAGGTCAATTTTACAACAAAAACGAAGAAAGATATAGAATGCAATCATTCCTACAAAGATTCCATAGTCAATCATGCCATAGTGAGGTGAAAAGTTGTTGATTAGGTTGAACTACCATGTGGATAATACCCTTAATTCCATTGCTAACGTCGAGGTGCTCTTGAGGGAAAAATATATCACAAATCATGAGAGCAGAGGCAAAACCATTAGAGATATTTTGAAGTCTAAAATGGGCCTCAAAACAAAAATGTACAACCAAAATCAACTATATAAGAACCAATAGGATTCAAGATGACAATGTCAACCATGGGGGACGATTCACAATTTCTGGAGTTTAAGAGTAAAAAGGTTAAAAAATAAAAAAACTACTTTTTGAACTCATATTTTCAACTTATCTTCCTACGATTTTTTACTCAAATTTCAAGCGGGAGCACTCGTTGGATGTGGAATTTAATTCCTCATCCAAAGAGTACTCATGTTGCATCCTTTTAAGTTTTGATGGACCCTGCTACACGAAAATTGAGAAATACATGAAAAACATGATTGCAATCATGTTTTTTTATGTATTTCTCATTTTTCATGTAGCAGGGTCCATTAAAAGCATGAAAAATAGGTACTCCTTGGATGAGGAATTAAATTCTGCATCCAACAAGTGCTCTCTTTCGAAATTTGAGTAAAATCGTAGGGAGATAAGTTGAAAAAATGGTTTTTTTCTTTTTTGCTTCTAAAATTTGATGATGTAATCTAATCTTATTTGATTATTTTCACTATTATTTTATAATATTCCTTAGGTGGCCCGTTTTGGACCTCAAAATTTCTCTAATGCATGCAATGCAAAGACATTGGTTTCACTAGAGCTCCATCTCTATGATTCATCACCTATGGGATGTCTCGTCACCACTTCTACTGAAAGTCTCCATGATGAGAAGATACATGGTGCAATCATTAGTGTGGGGGTACTAGCTTAGTGTCCTTGCATCAAACTCCCTTATCAAACTCCCTTATTGAGGATATTTGTAGCACCACCATGATTGTCTACCCAAGGGATCTTCTAATTCATCGCATGCCTTCTCTGTAGACGTTGAATTTGTCTATTGAAGTACACTTGAATGGTATTTATTTTCTTGGCCTGCCTTGTGAAATTAGGTTGAAGAAAAGTGAAATATTGCTGCTGTAAATTCATATTTCAGGTTCATCTCTAAGGCTAAAAGTTCACAGGAAATAGATATAGGAAACTCAAGGTTGAAATGAAATTTTAGAATTTGCATGATTTACTTATTTCTCGAAATTTCTACACCAAGCTCAAGAACAAATGAGATTTGATAGCAAAGGTTTAATAAAAAGTGGGAAAAGCATCCCAAAGCCCTTAAAACTATGTATAAGGCCAAGCATTGAAGGTCTTAGTTATGATGGTCAAAAAAGGAATCTGGAAATCAAGTTTGTGAAAGCTTCTATAGAAGGTGAGTCATCTACCAGTACTAGTTCCAAAAATCCATGTTCAGAAATAAGAGAATTATTTCCATCATTCTGGTAAACATAATGTGCAAACCCCAAGGGGTTAACTTTACTAGTGGTCACCAATACTGTTGGGCATTTGGCTAGTTATGTGCCAGCAAATGACTGGCTCAAATCCAACGGGAGAGATGCACTAGTCTACATGAATAAGTCTACTAGGGATGCCATCTACAAATGTGGAGAAACATTACTTGGGTTTTCTTGCTAGGTTTTCCTTGAAAAAAAAGAAAAATGACATTTCACTCATGAAACAGAAAGATGAAATTTTCTCCATTAATACAGATCTATCACATGTTAACATATTTTCTGCTTTAGAGGACTAATCTGATGGCCAGAAAGATGAAGAAATTTGCAGTGTAGAGGACTATACTGTGAAAAACATCGTTTTACGGATCAACAGATGCAGATCTTATACTGTGAATCTTGATGATCCTCCTATATATAATTATGAGCTGAAACATAAAGAGGCAGACAATTTATATGACGTAATCTGCCAATGCTTGCAAGCCTAAATTAGACAAAATAAGTGGGATGAAGATGACTCGTTTCTGGCTTATAAAAGGTCTATTTGCTATAACGGAACCTTCTCCAGTAAGGCAGACACCATATAGGAATGGTTATATGACAAAGCTTCAGAATTGCAGTCAGGGGGGCAAATGGATGATGGAAGTCATGACGAAGCCCTCGATGAGACTGAAAATGATCAACAAAACCATATTCTTGTTTTGAATGAAGAGAACATTGATGAACCAGATGATAAAAGATTACCCAGAGAGGTTGGTTGCCTTGATGAAGATAGAGGAGACATTGGTCACAGAATTTATGAATGTGGATCCCTTCCAGCTCAAGAGATAAATTAGTCTTCCTCTGATCCAGTATATTTCATAAAGATTGACACCAGAAATGATATGATTTTCACCCCAGAATGTTGGTTGAAATTGGGACAAAACAGGAACAAATTATATAGGGTTCATCCTGAAGTTTCCTTTGATCAGTATGGCAGATATATAACAGTCAAGTTGTGACCAAAGTTCCTATTCTCAGCTTGAGTAGTACGTATCCACAAGGAGCTTGTTGTCATGATAATTTTAGCTGGCATAGGTGGATCATTTCATATTAGCAGAATAAATCCTACAGGATGTTAGTGCTCAAGAAGCAGCAATCACCCCCTTACGACCAGAAAATACTATGGCAATTAGCAACTGCTTATAAAGCTACTGTTGAGAGTATTAAGAAAGAAGGTCCTAAATGTGTTCTTCATCTGACCAAGATTGTAGGAGCTGCGACCGGTATTAAGTTCAGAGAAGCTGGGTTAAATTTAAAAGCAAAGAATGACAAAGTTCTGAATTTTGGGATGGTTTTCTATATCAGTCTTGGGTTCCATAATTTATAATTGCAATCCAATGATGTTACAGCACAGATATTCTCTCTTTTACCTTCTAACACTGTTATTATCACAAAAAAGAGGCCTAAAATTGTCACTGTAATATACCCCAAATCCTTTTTAGATTTCATATATTCGACTGGTCACAATGAAGGGCCACAGAATTTGCCAAACCCCAAAACTTATGCAAATTCGATGAAATCACGTGTTACTATGACAGTTGTGAGGTCCCATAAACAGAGCATGAGAGAGGAAGTCTACAGAGAGAATCAAGCTGGACTTGTTCAGCTAACTCTTGTTGATAAAGAAGCCAAACTTGCTCGACGGACAGATTTCTCTGATGAATATTTGAGGTATGAATCAGATCCTATGACTGATAAAGCTGTGGGTATTGGTTGGAAACGAAAGGGTTATGGAGAAAATAGATGATTTTAAGAAACACAAGTGGATTATTGTGCAGAATAAAATAGCTTTTATGATCTCAATTGTAAACATAGCCGCTGTAATCTCAATTTGACACCATGGATATTCAAATCTACAAGATAAAAATATCCGCTCTTCAGAACCTTGTCACATGAGAGTTTCCAGAAGTCTGGTTTCAGATTTGCCTTTTTCATAATGTCCATAGTCTGCAGTAGAAGAACCGCATAGATATGCATTATGGAATACCTGCTACAAGGAACGCAAGGGCTACTTAGAATATGGTGTTAGTGGTAGTGCAGAATTATGGTGAATCCACTAGACCGCTGGAGAAGTCCTATATATACTAATTCTTTCTATAATCTCCTATATATATACTAATTCTTTACATAATCTCCTATATTTATTATATACTAATTCTTCATGCATCCTACATATGCTAATTCTTCACTGATTACTCACATGGATCATTTACTTTCACAAGTAATCCCTTACATTTGGTAGAGGGTCATAACAAGATCAATGCAAGCTTTGTGTGTGATCCATTACAGGAAAAATTCACAGGCAGAAAGTGGTAAGGGTAAAGCAGCACACTGGTTATCAAAGACACAATTACATGACTGTAGATTTAATCTAGCTTTTACTTTTTGCTTCTTGCTTTGTATAGAAGCCATCTTTTGCACACCACTTTGTGTCGGCATTAGGAACTAATAACTATTGAACTCATCAGTCCCATTCTTTGGACATCAATAAAATCTGGACTACGGAATGCGACATCTACTTATGCTCGAAGGGTTTCTTCATTGTTCACTCTTTGACAAAAGAATATTACCGGAAAATTATGGAGTAAGAACCATAGTTTTGGGGAAGAGCTGGGTTATTCACCACTCCCTAGTCCCAGAATTCGACTCATCAACCATAAGGTAACAAAAATGCTTTTCTGGGTTCATTTGCCTAACCTCCCACTTCCCTTTTGGCACCATCAAGTTCTTGAAGACATCGGAAATGCACTAGGAGTATTTATTAAAAGTTAAAACAGACATTGAGAGAATAACAAAGGGGATTTTCACATTTGCCCGCATTTGTGTGGAGATTGACCTCAGAAAGGGGCTGCCAAACCACATCAATGGACACTTCCAGTGGACACAGAGTCTGGATTACGAGAACACAGCCTTTAGGTGTTGTGTATGTGACCAAACAGGACACTTACAAGACAGTTGTCCTCTGGCAAAAAAACCAGCAAATAAGAGGAAAAGGCAGCAACCCAAAACAAAGAGTTGGCAACCCTACAAGCCCCCTCTTTCTGATAATGAAGATGAGGTGGATCAAAAGGACTCCCCAAGCAAAGAAAATGCGGAAATGACAGAAACAGCAACACAGGTGAAAGCCCCTCAGACAATAGATTCCAATTAGAACACAGAGATGGCAGTGACACCACTTCCAACAGTACATGAAGTTGCAGAAACAAAGAATGAGACGATACCAGGAACAAAAAGATCTCATGTATCAAAGAGCTTTGAATCACAAAGGAGCTCACCCCTGCAGAAAATTCAGTGAGTACGGCTCTAGCTACTATCCATCCTGCCATAGGGGTTTGGAAGGAAGTAAAAAAGAAGAAAGGAAAAGTGAAATTTTTTTACAACTATACAAGCCGTTAGTCATCCTAGCTAGTTTCTTATTCTACTCACTTATGAGGTCTTTAAACTACTATTGTGACGGATCCAAGTGATCCTTTATCTCCGAATACATACGAGTCATGTATCTACAAAATGTAATTTTATTTCAATTGATAATAAAATTACACTTTTTTTCGAGGAAAACAAAAAAGCGTGTAGCTTGTTACTTGACAGGATACACTATAGGTACTGCTGGACAGGACTCCTATGGCTTTTATGATGGAAACGAGTCTTGAACTATTTCAGCTCTTTAACTGTGATTTGTCCTAACTAGGTTTTTTTAATGATTCTAACTGTATAAGTGCAACGTGTGCAGCATAGTCGAAATTTAACGAGGGCGCAAAATAAGGAAATGTGCATGGATCCCCATCACAAAATATGAACTCTTTTTGCATGGATACATGAGAAAAGCCGACAACATCGGATTTGTATCTTATCATTTATGCCATGGCTGGCAAAGTTTCTTATTTTGTCATGGGATTAAACATTAATTTAGCAGGCCAAGGACCATCTTAAGAAAAACTATTTCAAAGATATGCTTCGAGGTATAATTAAATCCCCATGGAACAGTTTAACTGGATGAAAAAATGTAAAATGGACTAAAACATGTGGTATGATGATGCTTGTAAATGTCCTCTCTGTTGATGCAGATCACAACATATGGATGTCCTTATATTGTAGCAACCAACAAACAAGCAATTTATAGCGTTGTATTAAAGCAACTTTATAGACAAGCAACATCTAATGTCCTATGGACGTGTTCCTACTATTTCAGGTTATTAAATAAGCTTTTAACAGCTAGTAACAAAATGCTCAATTCAAGCAACTCCTGTGGAAAGAGGAACAGTCAAAAGTAAAACATAAACGGGTCTCAATTCAAGCAACTCCTGTGGAAAGAGGAACAGTCAAAAGTAAAACATAAACGGGTTCAACCCTGCATTCTGCATGTCCCTCAAAAGAATTTTCACAAATCATTTTCAGTGATATACTGAGTACCAAAAATTTCTAGTTCAAACAAAGAACCCAGGAGAGACTGTTTTGTAGAGAAGTGTTGGACATTGGATAAATCAACGCTTTCTGTGTGTTTTGTGACATGGACTAACTGCCTCTCGTGGATCCTTATCTCTGGCGAAGCGATGCAATGCGATTGTTGACTAAAACCTGCAGGTTTTGGTCTAACGGCAATCGTGATACCCAACAAGTGGTATCAGAGCCTAGGTCACAAGTTCGATACACACCCAACTCACGTTGGGGGGAGATTGTTCGACATTAGATAAACCAACGCTCCCTGTGTGTTTTGCAACATGGACTAACCTCCTCTCGTGGATCTTATCTCTAGCAATACGATCGTTGACTAAAACATGCGAGTTTTGGTCTAAAAACTAATGGCAATCATGATTCCCAACAAGAAGATCAAATTTATATATCATGTGTAACAGATCTTGCAGCTGTAAAAATAAATGCAACATGAAAAACATTCATTCAGAACTCTCCACAACTATACATCTGAATGTAAAATTAGATTGAATCTTTCGCTGCATTAGGTTCACATATAATAAGACATGAACAATGCTAACTCCGAATATAAAAACTGACAATGGGAAACCTCAAATCATGACATAATAATAGAAATGACATGGATATACTAAGCACTTGACAGGATACTCTATTTGTAGTAGGTACTGCTGGACAGGACTCGTATGGCTTATATGATGGAAAGTTGGAAACCAGTCAGTGTGAAAGACATACACATTTCTCTTCAGGGCAGTGAAGCTGGTGGAGCATTTTCCAGCCATGACAATGATCATTTGTCAAGTGGGATGTAACATGCCTTCAGCTAGATGAAGGGATTTTGGATTTGTTACATTTTCAGCCCATGTGCTGCACAGGTGGAGTTGATAACACTAGGCTATGGAAGAAGGTAGAAGACTGCCATATGTACAAGCCTAAGCAAGAACCAGTTTGCACAAATGTCAACAGCAGAATACAGTGCCAAATACAAATGGAAAAATCCTGAAGGAGCTGGAATAGTACTTGCACTCATGGGATTTTGGGCCTATAACAGTCATCAACATGTAAAAGGCATGTGTTGATATACTACAGCAGCAAGAAGTCATCCTTCTTGTTGGTATTTACAGTAGGATCTGAAACAGGGATTATTGGTACTTACAGATATGACTTGAGGCCCATCTGTTTTGAAATGGACATCCTCACACGTTGCTGACTGGATGTTTGTCTGCCTCCTCTGCCTGAGAGTGTGCCTAGGCACCGCCTCTGCCTTCGTCTATAGTTAATCATGTCATTCAGATGTCTTAACCTCTGCAAAAAAGATATGACAGCATGTAATGGTTTATCTACCTTTATAATGAATGTCATAGCAAGAAAATAAAGAAGATTGGCAGAGTTAATAATTGTGAAGAAAAATCCTTAAATCTTTTTCATGTCCGGGCGCCTCTGCGTTCTGTGACGGTAATCCTCTTCCCCCAACATGAATATACTTTAGCGTTCTGATATGCATCGTCCTCTGTCCCATAATTAATATACTTCAGCGTTCTGTGATCTTCAACAACGTTCTGTGAACGGTCCTGTGTCTTTGCCTCTGTGTCTCATCGCATTTTTCCCTGTTCGTTTAGCAGCCTCTGCGTCTCCAGGAGAAAACAAGGCTGCCCTGCTTTCCTTGGCAAGCCAGAGAGAAGGATTAACGCTCTCCTTCCTTGGCCTTCGGCCTCGAGAACACGATCCCACTCTTCAGTAGCCACGTAGATGGCTCGAACACTTGTATCTCTCAGATTCAATTCCACGTCATTCCACTCCTGTCTTTGTTTTTTGCTTTTCAAACGATTCCACGTCACCCCACCCGCTCCTCTTTGCTTTTTGCTTTTCAAACGACAGTTAGCTACGTCGAATTTTATAATTCTTTTTACAATTACCAATCATTGATCATTTCCGTGTGTATTATTTTTGCCACACTGTTGTTTTTCTCTGCAAATCATGGAAATTCAGGTAAGATTTTAAGAAAATTTGGCAGGGATTTTTGTAAATCCACATTCTAACTATCAAATTTTAATATTTTTGATGTCTTAAAGGTTTTTGATGGTTCTGAATCCATTTCCATAATCAAAATCATGATTCAAAAATTGTTACTGTAAGATCTCTTAAATTATTTTGGCCCGGATTCTAGCCAATTTTGGTCGTCCGGGCAATTTCTTCGTCTCGTTAGACAACTCCTTTATTTTTGGCTCAAAATCTTGGTATCTCTGAGATTCCATTCCACGTCACCCCGCCCCACTTTCTTTGCTTTTTGCTTTTCAACGGCGGCCACATTGAATTTTTTTATTTATTTTTATAATTATATACATGAAATGATATTCTTTGAATTTTTTATTTTTTTTTATAATTATATAAATGAAATGATATTTATTACATCGTAAAGCGTCACTATTTGAAAACAACTCCTCTACCTGTCTATGTGTATTATTGTTGACCATCAGATGCATTGTTAGAAGCTTGAATAATGCTCAGCCATAAATAAAACACAGCTAAAAAAATAGAACATAAATAAAACTTTAAAATGCAACATTATTATTATTGTGCAAGAGTCATCCTCCTTCTCGGGCTAATAGCCGCATTTGCTGCAGAGGAGGGGCAGCTGGAACAATGGTAAATCCTTTGCTGCAGGAGGAGCGACAGCTGGAACAACTAGCAGGCTCTGGTAGTTATTAGTTAGCTCTGGGTAGTTTTCAGATGTTCTTTTAAATCTGTTTATTTCTTTCATTCATCATTCATCTATCTGTTTTGTTGTTTGTTTGTTCCAGTGAAGAAGGTTGTTGCGTCTGAGGGCTGAGGGCTTCTAGTGAAGTCAGAGAAGAGAAGTGAAGTGAGAGAAGTGCTGCAGTTCGGTTTGTTGTTTGTTCCAGTGTTGCGTCTCAGGGTTGTTGCATCTGTTCTGTTGGCTGCTAGTGAAGTCACAGAGAAGGGAAGGTTTCAAGTTTCCTCTGTCAGATCTGTGCAGTAAAATTCTGAGTAAGCTTTCTTTTCCAATTCCCTGCTTTCCTTTCTAAAGCTTGATAAAGGCTTCCTTTCTTGCACTCCTTTTTCACTTGAATTTATCTCTAGGGATTGAACATTTGCGGAATTTTTCTCTACCAATTTTTCTGATATTCACCTCCACACTTGGATTGTTTTCTTGACTGCCATTGTTTAAAATGTTTGTGCAATGCCATTTCTTTCCTCACTGTTGTTGTTGTTGTTTGAAAGCATCAGCAGAATATCCTTGTTTTCTTATCTGTCTACATAATGTTTCATGTCCTTTAGCTCAAAAGATGGTTGGAGAAGAGGGAACTCTAGAGTGCTATCATATTCATCATTTTCGTTATCTTTCCAATCAATAACAATCGGTGCCATCATACTTTCAAGGAGAGAAAATTGTGTACAAGAAGACAACCTAGATATTGAAGTTGATCTGAATTTATTCAGGTGGTCATATCCTAAATAATAAAGGTGCCTTTTGGAGTTTCTATCCCATAGGGGCCTCTTGTTTCTGGCAAGAATGGCATCATATTCTTCAACTTTTGAAAACTTTCCAGAGATTTTGATCTCCTTGAAATTCTTGTGCGCTGACACTGGTCAATTAGTTATTGGGCCACACCTATACTCTGCCCTACACCTGTCGCTTTTGTTGCTTTCTTTTGTTATTGTTTGGTCATATGGAAATTATTATAATGATAGTTTTTGCATGCAAACATTTGTCACCTAGGTCACTCTGCCTCACAGAGTATTTTTGTTCTTTCCCCTCTCAAAATGAATACTCGACTCCCCATTATTTGTGAATTTTCCATCAAAATTCAAAATAGGGAAAGTATAGATTTGTAATTTGACTTCGTCACTTGATTGTTAAGCAGAGCTTCCAGAAACATGAGCTTTGACCATACATCCCCAGATTCAGAAAAGTAAAATCTAGGACTAGTAATCTCAGCTTGTGAATGAAGATGTCCTCCTTCATGCAACCACTCTTTGAAGCTTCCAACTGCAGAAAAATCAAGATCTGTTGGAATAATGATATCCTCGACTTCATTAGGCTTCACCCTTTCTTCACATTCATACCCAATATATCCCCATTCCTCTGTAGATTGTTTTCTCACACTTTCGGTTTCCGGAGAAGAATGTTGCTCTTGTAGTGACCTAATAAGTGACCTCGGTGACATGTCTAGTGCTTCGTCTAAGTCATCAATATCTATCATTGCCTGAAACAATTGGCAGTGCCAAATTTGTTAGATATTAAACATGAAATCTGTCTTCAAATTAAGTTGCATAGACATCCCAATGAAGTGCTAGACCTCCAAACAAGCTTGTTGGTTGAAACATTTTGGCTTGTCTTCCGTCGATCTATTGGTATGTTCTATCAGCATTTTACTTTCATGTTTATGTGATTGATATTTGATATCGCTTATAAAGTAAAGTTGTATCAAGCATATAACATCTACGAAAATTTACATGGTATCAGAGCTAAGGTGAAGACAAAGCCCAAGTTTGTATTGAAAGAAATCACTGAAGAAGTAGCATTTGTCAAGGACCCATGGGTACCTCACCCTTTTCAACAGTTTCGGATTAGCACCTCATATTCAACAACATTATTTGTACATTGAAAATAAAATTTATAGGAATACTTTTTTTATTTGCCTGACTTTGTGTTTGCAATCCATATACTAGCTCCTTCTCCTTCCTTGTTGACTTCCCCATCAAAGTCCATATTTCATAAACCTTCCTCATCGTTTTCATTTTCTATTCCATCCTTTAACTTCACATCCCTCATTTTTTTTCTGATTCACTTTCCATGTCTTGAATTTCTTCTTCCAAACGTATGTCATTATATAAAATGAAAGAATCCATGTCTAAATGTACATAATAGAGTGCGTAATTATTGGGTTTGTCCTAACTTCTTACCATATATTTCATAAGAATCTCCCTGTACAATATCCTGTGTTGCCCGAAAAAATGAGTAGTTAAATATGTCATATCCATTTGCAATTTTCCTTACAACTTTGCTCCCCAAGACCTTGACAAGAGAATTCTATATTTTGGAGGGATATCAGCCACAACAACATCCATCACTATACTTTTTGCTAGGATTTGGGTAAGGGTCACACACAAATCATTGATCAAACCTAAACATCTTATCCTGCTTGAATCAAAAGAGAAGAGTTCATTGTATGTTCTAGTGATATCTAATCTGAGTTTCTCCATAATCACTTTTGGCATGAGATTATGTGAAGCACCCGAGTCCAGCACGACATTGTGCAAACTGAAGTTATGAATGTTAAGCCTAATATAAAATGGTGGCACATTACCATCTTGTGAATTTCCCTCAAATTCTGGTCCAAACAGCAATCTATGTTGGTCATAAATTATATTTAAAATATATTTTCCTTATTATAACTTTAGTTCCTTTATAAATTGACTTCTATATACATACTTTTTCATTAATTCAGTCAATGGAAGAGAAATTTTAACCTCTTCCTTGCTTACCTTTCTTTTTCCCTTCATATTAAGAACAACTGGTGTGGTTTCAACCATAGGTAAGTTTTCATTAGATTGAATTTTTTTTCCATAATAGCCTTCTTCAATTGCCTACTCTCTTGTTGTAGTTGTGCTATAACCAAGTGAGCTTCATTTAATTGCTTCTCTGACTCCTTAGCTTGCTTATATTTCTCACCAGTATAACCTGTTTGTTTTTTAATTTCCGGAGGCTTGGAATATTCTCCAATTTATTTCTCTAATGGTAACATTTTAGAAGTTTCCATTGTGAGTGTCTTTCTTGGAATTGGAATCTCTACTACTTCTGGTGAAAACTGTAATTTCTTGCCCTTCTTCTTTGGTGATTGCTCGACTGAAGCTGGTAACTTTTTCTTGATGGAACTCTTTTGAGGTGTAGAAGTACTCCTAGATGTGGATGGAGTATCCTTGTGGCTTGATGGACTTCTAGAAGATGGCACTGCGAACTTGGATAAGGTTATGAAATCTAGCCATACTTGGTTCTTTTTCTGTAGCTCCTCTAATTTAAATACTTTATCAGTGAAAAATGAAACAAACCTAAATCAACCATACCCTTTTTCATTCTTACCCCCTCAGCCATCTTTCCCTAACTTTTGAAAAGGAAAAAGAGAAAATTTAGGGTCATTTTACCAGTGAAATGCATGAGAATATTGAATTGATATTGATAGACCCTGGTGAATCTTCCCTCACATGTGAAGTACTTCTGAATGACTTTGAAAAGCTTGCTTATATTCTCCAATATATAGTCACTAGGTACTACAACACCAAACTCCTACCTTTTGTACTCTGGTTTCATGAAATATTTATAATGCCTCAACTCCAAAGGAATCCTTTTGAACAATGTCTCCCCCTCCAAAGTTATTTCTGTGGCTGATGCTATAGTAGACTTTGACACAATAAAATTCAGTTTACCAACCTTTACCTTATCGCCATCAAAATTCAAGGAAAATTCTTTAGTCACCTCCACATGGTATCCCTGTATATTTTCATAGAAATTAAGACAACCTGTATGTTCAAAGGCTACCCCGATGGTAGGGTTTGAGAAAGGTATTGTGGTTCAAATATTACAATTTCTCCTCCCTTTGTCTTCCCCGTCATTAAAACAAGGTTTCTGATAGTAAAAGTTTGAGCTAGGGATTTAATGCTTTGTCATAGTTTTAGACCTCAAGAATTGAGCTAAAAATATCTATTTGAACCTTAAATGAATAAAACAACAACAAGAATTCACAACTAGTGACTAGTAATGAAAATATGGAAATGCTATGTTTATCTTGTTCATAGCGTTTTAGCCTATGCACAACACCTTAAACGCAACAATGCAGGGATGAAAATTCATTTGAACATACACAAAATCAAGACTTTGTAAACTTTTTTGAACATGTATAGTTGCAAATTGACTCAAATGGAGGTGGACACACTATGAATTTCAAGACTTGGAGGCAGGCAAGAAAATCAAAATGAGCATTGTTTCTGAGCGCAACACCTCCTGTGTGAAAAACTGAGGGAATGAAAGATAAAGGGGCAAAGGAATGACCAATTCGACTTCTACAACGCACAATAAATTTTGATATAAATTTTACACACGATCTTTGAAATAGAAAGATTTGGATTTAGAGGTTGTTTGATCGAGAAAAAAGGAAAATAAATGCAAGACTATGTGTGTGCACAACACCTTCTAAACATGAATTTCGGGCTTGAAAACTCAGTTTAATCTTACAAATTTGCAAGAAATTTTCAATTCCTGATATAAGAAAGTCTCCAGATCAGTGTACACCTGGAAATGGTAGTTTGATGAAGAAAATTTGCTCCTTTGAGTGATGCGCAACATTCTTAGCAGTATGTGCGCAACAACAATCTGAACTCTTTTCACAAGCTCCTGTACATGGAAAGGCCACGAATTATGAAGGAAAAATATGGAATGCATGAAATTGTGATGATTTTGAAAATAAACCTGCTGCTTTCTAGGTGATGATGGTTCTTTTGGGATCATCAAAGGCTTGAGCACAGAATAAATAATATTATCAAATTTGGAACTGACCATTGTACATCTGTTGATGTCATTATCTACTACAATGTCCTTTACAACTGATTGACATGAATCTAACTGATTCTAGTGATAATGACCCCCAAACTGACCTATGATCAACAACTCCCTTATGACATGACCCATTTAATTTTCATAATGACTCATTATATCCATGATTTTCAAATTTTCCATGATAACCTCTTAGGGATCTTACAAATTTAAATGAAAACTGCAAGACTCCTTCAGACACACATATTTGAAATGATTTGACCAACTTTGAGACATTTTTTACAAAGATCATTTAACCTATGATACCTCGTGAATTCATATGCTAAACTTTACAAAAATATCCCCAAAATAAATAGCTAGAAAAATACACTTTGATTACCTATATTTGTTGGAGAGGTAAATCCCCTCTGTGGATAGAGGCGATCCCACTAGCCCTAGGGTGGGTCTAGCCACAAACGAAACACGCTATGACATCAATTCCTAGCTAAGAATGACAAAGACTCAACAGATCACCTACCTTAGGTCTTGCGCTGTTGTGTCGTCCAGAAGAATAGCTGCCTCCCACTCCCGATTCGGCAGATCACGATCCACTCGTTCTCACACCCGGATACATGCACATACACAAGAGACGAAAACGATACACAACATACTATTTCGCATTCCTAACTATCAGTCAGTCGAAGAAGACTAAATCACATGCATTAAATAAACATAACACGGAGATGGAAACAATATCATAGTCGAGTATATTAAATAAAGAAGGAAGAGTACAACCGGTGCTTCGACGTTGCGATCTCCTCCGATAGGGTTCCAACGGAGCACGTCTCACAAAATCGTCGGGAATTCAGACGAGGCTCTCTCTATGGGATCCTCCTTGGTTCGACCTTCTCTATAACGATTACTAAGCTATAATGTGTCTTCTCCAAGCTCAGCTTCTTGGCTATTTGTTCAGCTATTGTTTCATCTAGTTGATGTAAAGGGAGAAGGCTTGTTTATATAGAGGGAGAAGGAGAAGTTAGGATCCCTATAATCGTGGGGGGAGTCCTATCCTCTTAGAATGTTCCATCAACCATTTCCTAAAGGCAGAGATCTGTGGTTTATCGAGTTTAACCACTTGCTATGAGTCATCCCCGAGGTGGTTAAAGGAAACTTCCACTTCCAATTTGTTAAAAAACATTCCAAAACAGGCTGGCACAGGTACAACACAGGGACAGAGCGCCTGCTAGCGCGACCTCTAGTGTATATTTTCCCCATTGGCACGAGGGATGAACTGGCTACCCGCGCCAATGCAAAAACATGGGTTTTTGGGTGCTTTGTGAGGAAATGTTCAACAGGAGAAATCATATCCTTATGCAGAAGGATGCAAAGAAAGTATTTGTAGAGTATGAAACTGGTCACAGGTCACGGGAAATACTCTCCAATATGTGGGGCGAGGGATTGTATGGACGGTGACAAATTGTTGTGTAACAGATGCCCCCTAAAGCATGAGGTCTGACAGAGAGGGAGGGGTGAAATGCTTTATGAGAATGCGTTCAATCGAAACACTGTTGTCGGAAAACTTGCAAGTATGAATACAATTGATATATCTGATACATGACATGTGGTATGGGTGCAGCCATCCATAATAGAGTACATAAATAATGAGATCTGAGGTATGGACACAGCCATCCAGTATTAGGGATCAATAAACAGACACAGGTATGGTCGCAACCATCCAATCAAAGGAGTCACAATAAGTCATAATAATCCACAAAGAACCCACAGCCTGGATTTCATCAGACAAAACCCAGGGTCTTGCGCTCCATCTCGACCCAAACATAGTACAAATTCAAGCATGTGAATATGTGAGCTGAAGTCAAACATGCAAGAACATCGTCTGATTACCAACCAATGATGAAAGCTGTTAATAGACGCAAGAGAAACCACCAATAATGACAATGGATATCAAGGTACAAAAGGTACAATCCACGGCATGTGAACAGTGATATGACATCGAACACCCGCAGAGTCAATCGATCGAAGGCAAATGATGTGGATCTTATGTCGAGTGCGAAGAACCTGCCATTGAGGCATGCAGGCTCCAAGGTACCTGAAGGGAGTCTCTAGATCAACTTCCTGGATAATGAGCTGAAGTCGACAAGAAGGGACCTTGATCGAAGGTGGGCCATAATGTTTCCCACATCATCGACACGAGACAGAGGGATATGATGTTTGTGAATCAAGACCAACAGAGAATCAGAGGGAGGTTGAAAACTGCAAAGGCCAACTTCTCTTGAACATATTGGTGGCACGACACTAGATTTGGCAGTATTTGACATCAAGGGATCTGAGGTCATGGTGACACGGAAAAGAGCAGATGAGTGGTCAAAAGAGATTACCCAAACCCATGGAGGCAAACAGACAACGAGATGAGATGTCCCCAACCCGACACGAATGCAGACAAGTGCCATGTTCAAGAGCGACATACTGCCAACATGACTACGATCTTGGTTCCATTTCACCCCACCATTTCTGGTGAGTACCCCAATTATTTTTGGAAACAAGCTTGAAGGGGATAGCATGTGCTTGCGATGTAAGTTTGTCCTTCGGACAAATCCAACCTAGTACATTTTACGAGCCCTAGGAAGGAGGAATTCGAGTAACATCATGACAACGAAGTCCAATGTCATCAGGTTTTAACGAGTCTGACAAAGGAAGAACTCGACATCTTTTCATATTTAGAGAGTTTGAAAAGAAGGCGGAAAAGAAAAATCCAACAGTCCCTTTTCGTAAATAGTCCCTTATATCCAAAAAGGTAGAAAACTATGTCTGAGAGAACCTCCTAGTCGCGATAGGCTAGGGTATTTCTTTTTCGTAAATAATCTATCCCAGCCCGAAAAGGGGTAAACGTATACTGGGTAGATATCGTTTCGCAGCCAATTTAACGAGTTCAAAACGACAAGTGACTTTGTGATCTTTTCAATTTTAGAGAGTCAAAAAAGAACTGAAAGGTGACTTCAGTAGTGACTTTTTCATGTTTTTACCGAGTCTGAAAAAGTATAAAATACAACTTGTCTCTTCGTCATAACCACGTGAAAAACCTGTCGCTGCACAAAAAGACGCGTGTAAAACATATTCCACGAAAATAGTATGAAAATATATTGACAAATATGTTTCAAAACCTATTTTAGGACTTTGAAAAGTTATAAAAGACCATAAAGGGTAAAAAATATTTACTTTTCACTTTTACCTCTTTGTAGAGCAACAGTGACCCATTTCTCTTGCGATCTTCAGGCGACAACTGTGGACAATCCAGTGGACCAATCCGGATTCCATCTTTTTCAGGTAAGAGTCGATTCCATTGGCCATATTTTAAGCTATATTTTATTGCATTCATCTTTCATTTGGGATCCCTTAGGGGAGGATTGGCAAAATCTAGGGCGTCACGGTTGGCGCAGGTTTCGGGCACGGACCCGCACCAATTGACCCTGTTTTACACAGGGGTCGTGCCAGGTGGCGCGACTGTTAGCTAAACATTCGCGCCAACCGTGCAACCCAATATCCATTTTAAATACAAGAAAATGCAACCAATAGATAGCAAATTTAAACACCCAAGGAGGTTTCTAATGTTCCTATGATCATTTCATGCAGGTGCAAAGTGAAAAAAGATGGTGGTCGAGTGGAAGGAGAGAGGAACATAGTGAAGAGGATGAACAAGAAATGGAAAATGAACATTGTATGAATGCCCTCAAGAATTGTGGGCTCAAAAATTTCTTCCTGACACCGTGTCTCCAGGCTCAGCCCGAATTGCTTCAGCATCTCATTAGCATTTGGGACGAAGATCAGGAGAAGTTCGTACTTCGGGACCAAGAGCTTGAGCTCAAAGTATCTGATGTATATTTCATCACTGGACTGTCGCGTAGGGGTGTAGTCCCTATTCTAACTGGTACCCGGCCTTCCAGGGAAAGCATGACAATGGTAATGAACAGGGTGTGCCCAGGGGCACGGAAAGGAACAGGGAGCGGTAAAGTGGATATCCAGACTGTCCCTGATCTAGCACTGAGAGTAGTGCTACACACTATCACGCGGGCCGCGGGATCACAGCCACCGCATGAGGCCATGAAGACGCAATTACTTTTTACTTCAGAGTGTATGAACCCAAACATCTTTAACTGGGCCGAGGCTGTAACCATGAACATCAAACGGCAACTCACCAAATGCAAGAAGACCAAACTAAAGCAGTTTGGGTATGGGTCGATTCTGGTATCGTTCTTCTTGGAATGATTAACCATATTTTAGCGCCAGGAGGCTATAGTCCCAGAGCCACCACTGAGAGAGCCACAGATGGCCCGATGGGCGGCACTGATGCCCAGAGTAGGGGGTGGCCAGCAGATGTCGTGGAGGCCAAAGTTTTTTTATTGGCTCCGACGACAGCTCATTGTCGTGGAGGATTGGCCCTACGCCGGCACAGACTTTACCGCAAACCCAGACCTCCCATTCCCGGAGGGAGAGGATTGGGACGAAGAACTTGGTAAGACTCATTTTTATTTTTATGAGTTTTATGATTTTTTGGTATATATGCATGTTTTGACAGTTAATCTCATATGGATGCAGATGTTGGCCCAAAGCGTCCCGCCGGTATGTCTCCAATAGCAAGGCGGACTCCTCGTGACTTCGATCCTCAGGGTGAGGACATTGACGAGGAGTTAGTGTAGAACCTGGAGGGAATCACCCGTGGGGTCCCAGATTATGCCCGTTTTGATGACATACCTCGAGCTTATCAGAGGAACACTATAGGAGTGCCAAGTCGTATCCACCACTTGCTGAGGCGGTTGGTACGAGCGGTGACATGCTATCATGAGCACCACGCCGACTAGGCATTTTGGCTTTATTTCCGCACATTTTGGAGAGACATGTTGTCTCATGATGTAACCGAAACAGACATATATTATTTTTTGTGGGTTTTATGATGCACACGACTTGTAAATAAACGATATATATATATATATTTTCTACATGGGTACACATGTACATATGATAGTTTTATAAATTAGCAAATGCACATCTGGCAAAATGGTTTCGCCGAAATACATTAATGTATTCATTCGACTTGGTATATGTTGATATGTAATGAAATCAAAATGTCATTCAAGAAAACGAATACGCAAATAAAATCTCAAAATGCATGGGTTTTGAACCAAATAATGACCATTCACTTGAAGAACAACAAGTTGTGAATCCAACTTGACAAGCAATGCGCGTATGCCGAGGTTGACTGCCTCGGTTAATAGTTACAAAACTGCACTATATTCAGCGACATTGTTTGTGGCTGGTCCCAGACAAATACCTTGTAAGCTAATCAACTCACCAACAGGATCATAAATTACCTAGGCTGCCGAAGACAAGTTCCTGGTACTGCGGGAGGCACCATCTGTGAAATCGACATAAGGGGAAATAAACATCTGCATAGAAAACAAGACCCAAATAAGCAGAAAAAATGTTCACAAAGGGTATAAAACCAAAATATTTCATTTTTATGCAAGCTCGAAAAAAAAGTAACCTATGCTTGAGATTGGTTTCATGTTGACACAAGCTTGAAACAAAAGTAAACTATGCTTGAAAAATAGGCATGCCCCCAGCATGGTGACTCAATTCGAGGTGTACATGCCCCCCAAGCTTTAGTCCATAGGAAATGGAGTGAAGGTTCAAAACATGAGAGTAAGAGAGACTCGATTTGAATTTTACGAGATCTAGCAAAAACTCAAATTGAACGGGAACGTGTTTCATTGTTTTAACGAGGTTGACACACTTAAAAGAACTGTCCTCAAACTAGCTTGTTTCATTTTTTAGGGAGCTTGACACAAGAAAAGGAACTATGCTCCTAAGAGCTTGTTTCATTTTTTAAGGAGCTTGACACAAGAACGAACTCTGCTCCGACGAGCTCAAAGGAGCAGCTTCAGGAGGGGGAGAACCAGAGGCAGCGGTTAGCTCACAATAATTGATCTCGATGGGACTAAGCGGCATCGAATCTCCAAACGAATCAACCTGTTCAGGTGAAGGGATGATCCATGGATCATCTGACCGAGATATCATATTTACTTGAATAGTATTCGATGGCGGAAGGGGAAAAATACCCATGAGAGCGGGATCTTTGAAAAGACCCGGCCCTATACTGTCAGGGGGATTAGGAATTTGATCCACATATGGTACGTTGTTCTCGGAAGACAAGGTAAAGGATGACAACTAATCAACAGTCATAATTTTTCCCTCATGTGGAAACTTCAGGAGTCGAAAGAGGGTGGATGGAATGCACATCATAGCGTGAGTCCAATTGCGACCGAGTAGAAGATTGTAGTTGAGTTTGGCATCAATGACTTCTACTTCAACGTTGACTGTCTTTCCTTATAATGTAATCGGCAAGCTAACGATAACACCTAAGGGTTTTGATTCCCTTCCATCGAATGCCTCAAGGGCATTGGGTGACGAATTAAGGGCTGGAGAGCCAATAGCCTTCCAGAAAGCAGATGGCATGACGCCGGTAGATGCACCTTCATCCACTACGGATCTATGGATGTTGAGACCATTGATACCGACATGTATAACAAGCGCAATCTGGTGTGGAACTCGGGGGACGAAATTCTTTAGATCGAAGGAGAGAAGGCTAGAATCAGCAGGGTCAATCTCACTGATCGCAGATAATAACGCTTTCCATTGAGACGGACAACTCTGGAGCACTTCTAACGCGGACATCGCGGAAGGCGCCTGTGCCAAATCCTTAACAATACTGTAATGTTGAGCAGCATGGGCATTAGGATTCTAAGGAGATTTCTGGAGAACACCTTTAGAAGGTGGCCGTATAACGAGTTCAACACTGGGCCTTTCAATTTCAAGGGGACCAGAGGCAGGTGGTGGAGGAGGACCATCAACGACCTCTTTCCCGGCTGCCTGGCGTGATCCGGCATAATCCTTCAACCGAGTAGCGATGGAAACGGGTGTAGAACCATTCATCATGAAAACTTGAGAGCCAAACGACGCAGATGGCAGAGGTTGCTCGACCATTTGGGTCTGCTGAGATGGGAAAGGTTCTTTAAGGACCGCCAGAGTTCCCTTAGCGCCTTTAAGTAGTTGACTAACCTCGGATCGTCTAGGACAATCCTTAGTGTAGTGGTCCTCATCACAAATTAGACATGGATACTTCGGTTTTCGCTATGAACCATCATCAACACGAGGTTTAGATGATTCCAGTTTTGGGGCATCGGATTTGGCCTTGCCTTTGCCCTTCTTTTTCCCCTTGGAAGTATTTTCCATAGGATTGGCCTGAACGACGTTGACCTCCGCGGTTTTACCAGAATCTGGGGTAGCCTGAGGAGCAAAATTATTGGAAGAATCTGATTTCTTCTTCCCATTAGAATACTTATGTGAAGTATGAGATACGGAACCAATAATGCCATCGACTGATGGAGTCGGCGCTTTAGAGGTCCCAGGACGTGGAGCTTCAGTCAAGATGTCGTACAAAATGCTTGATTGAGAGTACATTAGATCAAGATACTAGGCACGAGCGATGGCTTGTTCCTCGGTTACACATGCCCCCATGGCGATGTCTTTCGCAATCTGATTGACAAAAGAGGTAGTGAACCAATGAGTAAGAAGTTGATCAGGAATCTCAAACTTGATCAAACGACGACGCCGTCTCCATTCATGAATATGGTTCGAGATATGGGTAGCTCGGTCCTGTTTCAAGGATGTGAGGAGATGCGTCTCGGCTTCATAATGAACCAGCAACTGGAAATGGGTAAGGAATGCCATAGCAAGAGTATTGAAATCTTGAAAGATGCCACGAGGCAGTTCAATATACCACTTAGCAGCAGCTTCGGTAAGAGTGCGCTGGAAGAGACGGAGCCGAATAGAGTCGCCCATCCAAGAATTGGAAGAACACCATAAATGGTATGTCATGACGTGAGCTTGGGGGTCTTCTCCAGACTTGCCCTAAAACTTGGGACAATCACCAGGAACCTTCGTCGGGACCGGGGGTCAATATGGATTATGAAGAATGGGAGCATTTGTCAATTTGGACACATCCAGTAACTCCAATGTAGTGAGGAAAGGTAACTGAGGATTAAACGACATAGCAGATCCTTGATAAGGACCCGTACCCATACTCCATCCTGGTTGAGTATAACTCTGCTCCCATTGGTTCTGTCCCAGAGGATTTTGACCATAAGGGGTATAAGCTGGATAATTTGGTTGATATGACGGCTAAGGACCAGGATACGGGGGTTGAAAACCGGGATACTGATTCTAAGTATACGAGGGTCCTGATTGAGCAGCATAAGGATTTTTCTGCGGAGTACAAGTATAGCCTGGCGGTTGAGGGTGATAAGTAGGACCTTGAGGTGGGTTGTAAACCGGTCAATATTGACCTTGAGAAAAATAATTGCCTTGGGGTCGAATAGGTTGCTGATAAGTGGGGCCCTTCTGAGCTGGATACGTCAGGCGTAGTGGTTGATTTGGCTGTGACATAGAGTAGAGCGGTGGCTGAGCAGGGTGAATAGGCTGTGCAGGTTGGACTGGCTGAGTAGGTTGACCTGGCTGATGAGGGCCATCAGGCTGCCCCGGTTGAGTAGGTTGGCCTGATGGTTGCTGAGGGCCGGGTTGTACCTGATGAATAGGTTGACTGGGAGCAGGACCATAAGATAAGGCTGTTGAGGTTGCACCAAAGGTTGAGATGGATGAATCTTCCCCCTAGGACCGTATGAAGGTCCGGGTTGATATACCGGCTTCCCAGTTGGTCCTTGAGGTTGCCCTGGTTGGATCACAGGCTGAGCTGGCAAAGGTTGACCTTGAGGATTGTAAGGCTACCCTTGTGGGCCGTGAAACAATCCTTGTCCTTGTAAGGGTTGTCCTTGTGGGTCGTACGCATACCCTTTCTGAACCAAAGGTTGTCCCTGAAAGGGTTGTCCTTGTGGGTCATGAGCATACCCCTGATGAACTGAAGGTTGTCCCTGAAAGGGTTGTCCTTGTTGGTTAGAGGGGTGCATAACACCGGAAAGAAACTAATAAGCTTTAGGAGCAGGGAAATAAATGGGGTTTCCTTGCTCATCATACTGAAATGGAAGTGAATAAACTGGAGTACCATCCGCTCCATAATGAGAAAAATAAGACCTATAGGGATCCTGAGGGGATTGATAATTTTGGGAGTGCTGCTGCTGAACAGCCAGCCGATACTCCTCAAACGAAAGGCCATTGGGGATTTCTGCGGCAATCAAAGTTTCTACTGGAGTTGAAACTCCTGACGACTGTGCAGTGACAATCGGTGCCGAAGTAGCCACATAGACAGTGGGCCTAGTGGGAATAGATGTAACAAAAGGCGTCGATGAAGAGACAGGTGTCGTCGGCGACATGCCTAAGGATGGAAGAACCGGACCCCTTGACGGAGTAGATGTTGCCATGGAGGAAATACCAACCATAATCTAAATCAAAGACCTATATCCGGCTGGAAGCGACACCGATGGTGAATATTGAGCAGGTTCTGTTTGGATGTCTTCTGGGAATAGATGGTATTTTTCATCAGAAACTAGAATTCCCTCACTACCACTAGGACCAGACGAATCCATGTCTGAATCCACCATAAGATATTTCAAAAGAGTACGAGGGCTAGGAGTTATGATAGCAGCCAAAAACGGTGATCCCGATGTAAGAGGGGGAAAATTTTCCCCAACCCCAAATACAAACCAAGCATTTGAAAGAGGCCAATGAAACTCAACTGGTTCCCCAAAGGGATACTCAGACGTGATTACAAGCTGTTGAAGCTCAGCAGACTCGGAGATCTGTGAATTTTCAGATGAATCGTCCGAGAAAGGACTTCCAGTAGACGAAACTGATGGTTCCGCCACTATGACTGTAGCACACCAGAAAAGGGAAAAAGATCGAAAATGAAGACACTTGGATCAAAACCAAGGCAAAACAAATACAAGCCAAGTAATCAATCTTTAATGGGTGTGTAATCGTAGGTAGTTTATTTTACCACATTGAAACAAATGTTTGCTATTTTATATTTTAAGAGTTAAGAAACAATCAAAGATGACTCTAGTCTCTTTCGCTTTTAAGCGAGCGTGAAAGGACAAGTGCTCGATGATATTTTCAAGTTTATGGAGTCAGTAAAGATCGAAAATGACTGCTCAGGTAGTCTAGGTAAAAGGGTGTACCAGGTTCCCGTAATAGACACCTTGGTTATAAAATGAAAGAAGAATCAACCAAGGACTTGACGTACATGCAGGTAGTCTCCCCTAATGCTGTGTTGGGTGTATCACGGTTACAAGGTGGTAGACTCGGCTTCCTACGGATAAAAGGATTGCAACCTATAGGGGTCTCCATTTATATACTCAATGGTACGGGGAGCACAAGTCCGTACTAGCGCTGTCTGAAGCCAGATGACGAGCGACAACTGCTAGGTTTTAAGACGCCGGAACACGTATATAACTTAGACCACAAAATTTTTCGTTAAGTTTGAATGTTTCCTTAGGTTAATTGAATAAATTTTAAGTTGATCTTGTATTTATGTTTCAATTCCAAGGTCTTACCGAATGTTGGATCTCACAAATTCCTAAATGCAAGCTACATGCCATAAAATACCATTTCGTTCAATGAAGAGCTATCTATGAGAAGGTTAGGAATTTCAAGCGATAGAAAATAATGAAAGCACACAAAAGTATTCACTACAGAACCTGATGCAAACTAATGAGAACGAAAAATCTCTCCTAGAATGCCGAATGCTAGTTATGCAAAAGATTTTTCAATTCTACAATGAAAACAAAACAAATGCAAGCATAAAATATTTTTTAATTTTTTCAATGTAATAGAGCAAACAGTGCACTAAATAACATGAAAAACGAATCTTCACATTAGTTCGAGAATGCCAATGCAAGAGTCAAAACAAAGCAACTCAAACAACTCAAAAGCAAACAAGACAAAACTCAAACCAATGTCACAATCTCTCAAATCGAAGAAAGATGTCAAAACGGACCCATACAAGCAATTTGAGCTATGCTTGGAGTGATAGGAAGCAAAACTGAAGGGAAGAGACAAGACTCACTCAAGACTCATTTCGCCAAAATCAACCACTCAAAACGGATCCAGGGAGCTGAATGCAATCAAGCAAATAATGAAGGTGACTGTGAAACAAGAGACCTGAAATCCAACAGGAGGCTCAACATACCAAAGCACTAGAAAGCCCTAACACCACGACGTTGAAAGAAAAGGACAAACAAACGAAAGGAGAAGGATGATCACAGTCACAAAAAAACCCAAAGCACTCAAAACAAGTGAAGAAAACACCCAGAGACACCAGGATGGACCAAAAATCCCAAAACAAGGAAAACCCTAGCACCTACAGGAATTGGCGCGACCGTCTAGCTGTAATCCGTGCCAGACAGGGGATGGCGCGGGTGATAAAATGGCAACTCGCGCCAGTGGGCGTGACTGTCAGGATGGAAACCGCACCAATCAAGCCAACTATGAAAAGATGAAAATTTGGAAAAACAGAAGTCAAAACTGATCCTCTAGGGCTGAACAGAGGCCTAAGACTCAACAAAACAATCCAGAAAGGCAAGCTAATCAAGAAAAGACCAAGAAGAAGATCTAATAGACAAAAGACAAACTCGCACTGATCCCCAGTGGAGTCGCCAATTTGTTGGTGAGGTAAATTCCCTCTGTGGACAGAGGCGATCCCACTAGCCCTAGGGTGGGTCTAGCCACAAACAAAACATGATATGACATCAATTCCTAGCTAAGAATGGACAAAGACTCGGTAGATCACCTACCTTAGGTCCTGCGCTGTTGTGTCGTCCGGAAGAATAGCTGCCTCTCGCTCCCGATTCGGCAGATCATGGTCTGCTCGTTCTCACGCTCGGATACCTGCACATACACAAGAGACAAAAATGATACACAACATACTATTTCACATTCCTAACTATCAAATAGTCAAAGAAGACTAAATCACATGCATTAAATAAACATAACATAGAGATAGAAACAATATCATAGTCGAGTATATTAAATTAAAGAAGGAAGCGTACAACCGGTGCTTCGACGTTGCGATCTCCTCCAACAGGGTTCTAGCGGAGCACGTCTCACAAGCTCGTCGGGAATTCAGACGGGGCTCTCTCTATGGGATCCTCCTTAGTTCGACCTTCTCTATAATGATTACTCAGCTATAATCTCTCTTCTCCAAGCTCAGCTTCTTGGCTATATGTTCAGCTATTGTTTCAGCTAGTTGATGTAAAGGGAGAAGGCTTGTTTATATAGAGGGAGAAGGAGAAGTTAGGATCCCTATAATCATGGGGGGAGTCCCATCCTCTTAGAATGTTCCATCAACCATTTCCTAAAGGCAGAGATCCGTGGTTTATCGAGTTTAACCACTTGCTATGAGTCATCCCTGAGGTGGTTAAAGGAAACTTCCGCCTCCAATTTGTTAAAAAAATTTCTAAAACAGGCTGGCGCGGGTACAACACAGGGGCAAAGCGCCAGCTGGCGTGACCTCTAGTGTATATTTTCCCCATTGGCGCGATGGATGAACTGGCTACCCGCGCCAATGCCAAAACATGGGTTTTTCGGTGCTTTGTGAGGAAATGTTCAATAGGAGAAATCATATCCTTATGCAAAAGGATGCAAAAAAAGTATTTGCAGAGTATGACACTGCTCACAGGTCACGGGAAAGACCCTCCAATATTTGGGGAGAGGGATTGCAGGGACGGTGACAAATTGCTGTGTAACAATATTATAGGATCCTAACAACAACGACCTGCATGATGTCTAGTCTTGAAGTTGTCAAATATAAAATACTGCTAATTATGGATCTATATAAATTTTGGTTGACTACTGGAGATTCATCCATCTTCCTAAGTTTTCAACCTGTCACCATTGAAGTGCTCACTAAAGAGCATTCTTACATGCCAAATTTCCTCAACAATTATTTCAGATACTTGCTTTGAGAGATCAAAATTCCTTTAGGGGTCTACGCAATCTAAAATCCAATAAAGTAGGAGAGTTCTCCAAGCATTGACATCTTCATATCAACTGCAAATTCATTGGTCAAAAAATATAAATCACTAGAAAAGATAATGTAATCAACATAAACACACACAACTATAAGTTTTCCATCCTTTTCTTTGACATATAAGTTGTTCTCAATTGCACCTCTTTTGAATCCACATTTTAGCAGGTAGTTGTCTAGCTTGGAATACTAGGCTCTAGGGGTCTACTTGAGACCATATAAGGCATTCTTGAGTCTGCAAACATAATCTGGTTTTTCTGTCAGTTGAAAACCTTTTGGCTACTATATGTATGCTTCCTCTTGTAATTCTCCATTGAGATAGGAATATTTGACATCCATTTGATATATTTTGAAATTATTAAAGAAAGAAATTTCAAATGCATTCTTATTTCTTCTAGTCTAGCAATAAGAGAAAAAGTTTCATCAAAGTCAAGTCCTTTTATTTGAGCATTTCCCTCGCATACTAATCTATCTTTGTTTCTTACCACTTCTCCATGATCATTTAATTTATTTATGAAGACCCACTTCATGCCAATGACATTATTTTTAGTAGGACTTGGAACAAGTTCCCAAGTCTAATTTTTATCTATTTAGTCGAATTATTCATTCATTTCTTTTAACCAATGTTGATCTTGACTGGCTTGTACAACATCTTTTGGTTCCTCCATGGGGAGCAGGGCAACATGTGCTTGCATAGGGGTATTTAGCAACTTCCTTCTTGTCCGCACACTAGTATTTAATTCACCAACAATTTGATTAGTTGGGTGGTTTTTTTGTACATACCTTGAGGGATCTTTGTATTAAGGACTGAGGAAATCTTCATCATCTTTTGTTGCAAACGACTCAATATATTCTTTACCAATGCTAATTGGTTCCTCAGTGTTGGCTTTTAAAAGTTATTTCTCTTCTTTCTCAATGTATTCATCCACTTTGACATCAATACAGTCAACAATCCTCTTGGTATTTTTATTATATCATATGTATCCTTTGTTGTTGTGTGAATATCCCAGAAAAATTCCTTCATTTTCTATTGCATCGAATTTTCCAAGTTTCTCATCATTTCTCTTGATGTAGCATTTGCTACCAAAAACTCTTAAGTGTTTGACTATTGTACGTCTTCCATACCACAAAACATAGGGATTTTTGTCACTATTCAGTCTAAAATGAACTTTGTTGAGGATAACCACTATTGTATGAATAACTTCTACCTAAAACCTATGTTATAATTTCTTTCATTCATCATGGTTTTGGCTAATTTTTGCACCGATCTATTTGCTCTTTCTGCTACACCATTTTGCTGGGGAGTCTCTGCTATTGTAAATTTCCTTTTGATGCCATTATTCTTACATAATTCATCAAATTCATTTGAAGTGAACTCACCTATATTGTCATACCTTATGATTTTGATTTTGCAATAAGTTTCATTCTCATCCATGATTTTTAACTCTTTAAGCTTCTCAAAATCTTCATATTTGTCTCTAAGGAAGGAAACCCACATCATCCTACCAAAATTATCAATTATTAGCATCAACTATAATTTATGTGTAGGTGACTACGTTCAGGATGGTCCACACAGATCCATGTTGTTAATTTTGGACAACTAGGTCCAAACACCATGTTATGATGCTCAGAGGAAAATGAAAATATTTTTATTGGAATCCTCTTTTGGAGAGGTGCAAGATCGATCTAAAGATCATCTTGATCCGATGAGAAGAACATTTATTTTGAATTTATTCAAAATATGTGCAGGTCGCCCTTAAGGTTTTGCACCCCAACAGTTGTGTCACACACCCTCATTGATGGATATATATTGGTTAACGTTGGAGGAAATTTTTCATTCATCTCATCCTCACACATTTCTCTCTCCTCATTTGATTGGTTCGATGACCTTGGAGGCTCTTCTCTTCACACGTGGGAAAATTTCAGAAGCAACACATTTCTGTTTTCGGCCTAGGGTTTCTGCAGCAGCATTGACCAGCACTGAATTTGGTCAACGCAAGGTCAAACAGACCTAAAACTCTCCCATAATTTCGATTTTACAAATCCACATTCTTTAGCACTATTCTCGAGCCTAGATGTTGACTTTGACTTGGCTGTGTTGACCTGGCTGTTGCTGTTGTTTTCGTTGACCATTGACTGACAAATTGAATTTTGGTTGAATTTTGGGTTGATTGTTTTGGCTATCCTAGAGGGTTGTGTGACACTGCTGGTTGGCTGACCATATTGAGACTTTGTTGGTTGAAGCATCCTGTTGATCGTCGTAACACACCAACACACCTATATATTTTGGCTTGTCTTCTATCGATCTACTAGTATTTTCTATTAGCATTTTACTTTATTGGTTATGTGATTGCTGACTGATATTGGGATAAAAATTAAAGTTGCATCAAGCATAGAACATCTACAAAAATTTACATGGTATCAGAGTGGAGGTGAAGACAAAGACCTAGTTTGTAGCAATCACAGAAGAAGAGCATGGGTTCCTTTAACTACAATGGCTTTAAGGCTGATGACAAATTGACTAGGAAAGATGACTTCCATGCCTGGAAGATGACATTGGATCTTATGTTGGAAGACCAAGATGTCATGGACTATGTGCAGGGTAAAATTCAAGAGCCTCCATCCACTGCAACTGTTGCTACCAAAACAAAGTACAAGAAGGGAGAAATCAAAGCGAAGCTGATGATAAGGGACTTTATTCATAAGAATCTGGTTTCCTACATCTCTAAGCTGGGCACATCCAAGGAGATGTATGATAATTTGGTCAACATGTTCAAATCCAAGAATGCGAATCAAGTGATATTCTTCAAGAATCAATTGAAGAATCTAAAGAAAGGCAGGGATGAGTATGTTCAATCATATTTTCTGAAGCTGACCGAGATCAGGAATAATCTGTTGGCTATTGGGGAGATAATAGCAGATCGAGAAATGGTTCTCACCACACTTGGAGGTCTCTCATCTAAATGACATGTATTCAACACTACCATTCTCAATAACAATGTGATACCTGATTTTGACGAAGTACTATCGAGATGCGTACACGAAGAGACAAGGATGAAGGAATATGAAAATGAAGGAAATGTTGTCTTCACTGCTCATTCTAGGAAGAAGAACTTTGGTGGTCCAAGGAACAAAGGAAGAGAAGGGGCCCAAGGAATGAAGGGAAAGTGTTACACTTGTCACAAGCCAGGTCACCATGCTAGAGAATGCCCTTTCAAGAAGGATTCTCCTGATGATGATGACAACAACAACAACTGGAGGAATGGAAATCAAAGGAACAACAGGCTCAAGGGAAAGAGGAAGGCTCCCTCTGGTGGAAATGGTCAACCTTTCAAAAGGTCGAGAAATTCCAGGTATGAGGAATCAAATGTTGTTGATAAAAGAAATGAATTCATTCTTGTATCTACCCTCTCTGTTGCATCTCCACCCGACACTATGGATGTCTGGTTGATAGATAATGGTGCCTCAAGGCACATCACTGGGTTCAAGGAAGCACTTTTTGATATGGTTGAGAAGGATACTAATATGGAAATTATCCTTGGAGATAATACCACATATCCCGTGAAAGGGATAGGGACTATGACCCTCCACTTGTCTCATGGTCAAGTTATCCACTTGCAGGATGTACTCTATGTACTTGATTTGAAGAAGAACCTTGTGTCTATTTCATCCATGGAAGACAAAGGTTTCAACGTGGCATTCATTGATGGGAAGGTGCACATATGGAAGAAGAGTTTTAAGGAAGCTATCATGATTGGGTTTAGAGTTGATACACTCTACCAGACTGTAGGAAGTCCACTAGGAGCAATGACATGTGATACTATCTGACAGACTGATAATGGCACTGAATATGAGACAAACAAGTTCAAGAAATTTTGCAAAGAAGCTGGCATAAAGAGGGAGACCACAACTGTCTATACTCCTGAGTAGAATGGTGTTCCTGAATGAAATAACAAGACCATTATGGAAGTTTCCTGTGCCATTCTATGTGACCAAGGTCTACCGAATTTTCTGTGGGAAGAAGCTGCGAACATTGTTGTGTACATATAAAACCGATGCTCGCATTCCACTCTGGACTCCAAAACTCCCCAAGAGGTTTTCTCTGGTAAGAAACCTAACGTCTCACATTTTAGAGTTTTTGGATGTCCTATTTATTTTCATAGAAGAGGAGCAAGTTGGATGCTTCTGGGAAGAAGGGAATGTTTGTGGGCTACAATGAAAATTTGAAGGCCTATAGAGTCTATGTGCCTGGTCAAAGGGAAGTGGAGATATGCCACGATGTTACCTTTTACAAAGATGCTTCCCTGAGGAAAATAGTCAATCTTCGGAGATATGAGGAAGATCATGAGGTGAGATCCGAGGAAGCTCATGAGACGAGACCTGGAAATCAAGAAGAACCGGAGGATGAGACGATTCCCAATGTTGAAGGACTGATGGACCCGATTGATTCACCTCCTTCAATGAGGAAGAGACCATGATGGCTTAGGGACACTCTCGAGGATGCCGAGGGACATATGGCCCCAAGGGGGCATTCTGTGAAAGAAAGAAGCCGAATCGATACCAAGGGCATCTAGCAGCTATGAGTACTATTGTACAATATGAGCCTGGATCTTTTGAGGAAGCGGTAAAGCATCAAGTCTAGAAGGATGCTATGCACAAAGAGTATGAGTCAATAATGAATAATGATGTGTGGAATGTGGTTCCAAGACCGGAGGACAAAGTAATTGTCACCTTGAAATGGCTCTATAAGATCAAGCATGGATTTGATGGAAGTGCTGAAAAGTTCAAGGCAAGATTCGTTGCCCATGGCTTCTCTCAAAAAGAAGGCATAGACTATGATGATATATTTGCACCTATGGCCTGATATACACCATCTGATCTATCATAGCCCTTGCTACTACACAAGGATGGAGTCTTCATCAGATGTATGTGAAGACCGCATTTCTGCATGGTGCGATAAAGGAAGAGGTGTATGTGGAGAAACCTTTGGGGTTCGAAGTCCAGTATTAGGACACCTATGTATGCAGGTTGAAGAAATCCCTCTATGGGTTGAAGAAGCACCCAGAGCTTGGTACGAGAGGATAGATAACTACCTGATGAACCTAGGCTTCACTCGTAGTAATGTTAATCCAAACCTTTACTTCAAGGTTGATAGAGAAAAACATCTTATTCTAGTGTTGTATGTGGATGACCTCTTCATGACAGGTGTTGACCCTCTCATTCATCAGTGCAAGAGGGAGCTCGCTACTGAGTTCGAGATGAAGGACCTAGGACTGATGCATTACTTCCTACGCCTGGAGGTCTCGTAGAGACCTGGCGAGATTTCCTTTCTCAAGGAAAATACATTGTGAAGCTTCTGGAAAGATTTGGTATGGTGGACTGTAAGTCCGTGTCGACACCAATGGAACTCAACTTTAAGAAGTTGAGTGGCAGCGTTGTTGGGCCCGTGCTAGCAAATCCTATTGAGTATCGTCAACTCGTAGGGCTCCTGATGTTATTAGTGAACACCCGTCCAGACATATGTTGTGAAGTGAACACTTTGAGTCAACACATGATTGATCATAACATTCACTCGGTTGATGCCAAGAAACTCTTGAGATATATCTAGGACATGATAGACCATGGACTGAGATACACTGCTGGGAGCATGACACTCCATGGATATACTAATTCTGATTTGGCTACCAGTGTGGTGGATCAAAAAAGTACATCTGGATGTTGCTTCACATGTAGGTCCACTTCAAGCAGGAAGCAGAAGTCGGTAGCCTTGAGCACCGTTGAGGCCGAATACATTGTAGCATGTATGGCCGGGTGTGAAGTCGCTTGGTTGTGAAAGCTCTTCAGTGAGTTGTTCGAGCATATGCTAGATGCCACCGTTATCCTTTGTGATAACCAGAGAGGGATTCATTTGTCATAGAATCCCGGGTTCCATGATCAATCCAAGCATGTTGATGGCTAGTACCACTTTATCCGGGATATGGTACAGCGAGGCGCCGTAAGGCTCGATCATATAGGAACTGATGAGCAGGTCGCGGATATTCTCACTATGCCCTTCGGGAAGGTCATGTTCCTAACCTTCCGTGAGAATCTTGGTATTGTGGAACGACCCTATGATGTGGGTCCTGTTGGACGATGAGCTCTGGGAGCTCTGGGGAGCTTTGGGGATAGCTTCTCAAAGCTATAAGCAACCACAAGGCTAGGCTTGCCAAACCTTGTTGGTGTGTTTGGGCCCCACCATTGTGATTTTGAGTTGGTTCACCTCTCATTTTCTGTGCCCCGTATGCATCCTACCCATTGAGTTCAGGGTTCATGGGAAGTACCTCTCATTTGGCCAATGAGGTGGGAAAAGCTAGAGACTAGTAGCAAAGACTGATGGACGCATCAGAGATTGCCGTACTCTCTATCTAGGATGGCACGGTCCAACCACTTGATCTGGGATCAAGTTTAGCGAGGTTTCGGACCTCCAACTGACTTCGGGTCAGTGAAACTAACTTCGGGTTAGTATATGACTTTCTTGAGTCTTAGTGAGGTTTCGGACCTCCAACTGACTTCGGGTTAGTGAAACTAACTTTGAGTTAGTATATGACTCTTTTGAGTCTTAGTGAGTGTTTCAAACCTCCAACCGACTTTGGGTCGAAGTAAACCAACTTCGGGTTGGTATGAAACTCTTTGTGAGTCCTATGGAGGTTTCTGACCTCTGGGATGAATCTATCAGCTGGGAATGATGTCTTGGTGACTGACCCACTTCTGTTCTAAAATAAAGTAGCCACCAAAGCAAGTTACGATGGGATGACGCACAATGTTTGGATTGGACTAGTGGATGGAGTTCTCTCTAGTTGAGAGGGAGTGTTAAATTTGGACAACTAGGTCTAAACTTCAGGTTGTGCTGCTCAGATGATGATCCCAATATTTTTATTCAACTCCTCTTTCAGAAAGGTGCAAGACTCATCTAAAGATCATCTTGATCTGATGAGCAGAACATTTATTTTGAATTTATTCAAAATATGTGCAGGTCAGCCTTAAGGTTTTGTGCCCCAGCAGTTGTGTCACACACCGTCATTGATGGATATATATTGGTCAACGTTGGAGGACATTTTTCACTCATGTCATCCTCACAAATTTCTCTCTCCTCATCTGTTTGGTTTGATGACCTTGGAGGCTCTTCTCTTCACACGTGGGAAAATTTTAGCAGCAAGACATTTCTGTTTTCGGCCTAGAGTTTCTGCAGCAGCATTGACTAGCGTTGACTTTGGTCAACGCATGGTCAAACGGACCTGAAACTCTCCTAGAATTTTGATTTTCCAAATCCGTATTTTTTGGCACTATTCCCGAGGCTAGACGTTGACTTTGAATTAGCTTTGTTGACCTAGTTGTTGCTGTTGTTTGTGTTGATCGTTGACTGACAACGTTGACTTTTGGTTGAATTTTGGGTTGATTTTTTTGGTTGTCCTAGAGGGTTGTGTGACACTGCTGGTTGGCTGACCATATTGAGACTTTGCTGGTTGAAGCATCATGTTGATTTCCATAACGCACCAACACACCTATATATTTTGGCTTGTCTTTTGTCGATTTACTGGTATGTTCTATCATCATTTTAATTTATTTTTTATGTGAGTGCTGACTGATATTGGGATAAAAAGTAAAGTTGCTTCAAGCATAGAACATCTACAAAAATTTACATGTGTACCAACTTCAGTGAATTTAATGATGATTTCCGCTTTTCTTTGAATGGAACTTGAGCTTGCTTTCCCAATTGGCAAGATTTACAAATTGTATTCTCTTGTTATGAAATCCTGGAAAAGTCCTTAACAATGTTTTTCTTGCTAAAATTGACTCTCTAATCAAAGTTCATATGTCCAAATCTTTTATGCCATAACCAACTCTCATCAATATTTGACAAGAAACACCTATTTTTCTTCTCTTTGAGCACAAAGACATTATTATTTGTTCTCACATATTCTGCAACTATCTCACATGTTCTTGAGGACTTGATTTGATAATTTTTTGCTTTAAAAATCACATCATAGCCTTGATCACACATTTGAGATACACTAAGAAGGTTATGCTTCAACCCATCAACATATAAAACATTTTTGGCTTTATATTTTCCATTTGATAGACTGACCACTCCTTTTGCAATTATTTTTCCTGGAGCATTGTTACCAAAAGTCACATTGCCTTTATCAATTGATTTCCAAGTCAAAAACTTGTTTCTGTCTCCTGACATGTGCCTCGAACAACCATTGTGCACATACCAATGGCTCCCTTCATTTTGTGCATGCAAATCAATATCACATTTCTCTAATTTCTCCTTTTATTTCCAGACCTTGGTTTTTTGTTCAATTTACTCAATTACTGTATTTGCCTTTTTCTCCTTAATTCTACAATTGACTACTATATACCCAAAATTTTGACATTTGAAACATTACACTAGATAGTTCATAGGAGAAAAATAATTATTATACCCAAATCTAATTTTCCTCTGCTAAAATCTTCTTCTAGATCTAAGTTTCCTATAGGAAAGATTGAATCTGCAATTTGTTGCTTTCTGACCATAATTTGTGCATCTCAAACAATACACTGGGAAATATCATTGTACCTGGAAGGTTGACTTCCATGCTAGGCTAAATTATGGGGAGTTCTATTTGCTTGATCAACATTTTTCGTTTGTTGCTGCTGATTTTTCTTGGGTTGTATAATCTCCTTTTGTTGGTGTGTGGTTCCTTCTTTCACCGTTGGAACAAATGTAATTTTTTTCTTACCCTTTAGATCTGCAGCTACCTCGGAATCTGCTTCAAATCCAACACCACTATGGTATTTAGAGACTCGTTGTGCTTCCAATATTTGACTTAAATCTCCAGTCCCTTTTCCAAATTTCTGATTGAAACTAAGTTGACTTCTATGCTAGGTTGAATTATGGGGAGTTCTATTTGCTTGATCAACATTTTTCTTTTGTTGCTGCTGATTTTTCTTGGGTTGTATAATCTCCTTTTGTTGTTGTGTGGTTCCTTCATTCACTGCTGGAACAAAGGTAATTTTTTTCGTACCCTTTAGATCTGCAGCTACTTTGGAATCTGCTTCAAATCCATCAACATTACGGTATTTAGAAACTTGTTGCGCTTCCAATATTTCATTTAAATCTCTAGTCCCTTTTCCAAATTTCTAATTGAAACTAAGTTGTGTTTTAGCCTTCTCCAACTCCTTCTTCAACAACATGATTTCTCCTTCCAACATCTCACATAATTGATCCTTTTCATTCAGTTGTTAGTTCAAAGAATCATGAATATTCTTACCTTCTTCTATTTTCAATAGAAATGGCTCAACAACTTCAATATTTTCTTTTATCAAAGACTCCTTCTAGGGTTTGTTTTTATTCCTTAGCCTCTCTATTTCTTCAAGTACACTTACCAGTTCTCCTTCAAGATCTACTTCTCCCTCTTCATAATCAAAATTAATAGCCTCGACTTGCAGATTTTCTATGGCCATCAACATAAAATCTTTAGGTCTCTCATCATCTTTGTCTTCATATGAGGATTGGCTAGTTTCACTTTCCGAGGAGCTCTCCTCTTGAACATAAAACCCCTCTTCTTAGCCTTCTTTCTGTCCTAATGAAATTTCTTGAATTTTTCCTTAGGATGATAATATTTCTTCTTATTTTCAAGACATTTTGATGCATAGTGACATACTTTTACACAATTAAAAAAATACGAAAGGTAGCTTACCTTAACACTTTCCTGATCCTCGCTTGAGATTCCTTACAAAATTGGCTTCCTCTTCATCTAATTCAAAACATGAGTCATCTTTCTCATATTTACACTTCTTTTTTTCTTTGAATATTGATTCTTTGGCTGCAGACTTGCCTTTAGAAATCCCCATGTTATGGACAAGGAGTATACCAAGTAATTAATCTAAAGAAGGGTATTCAGATTAGACATCTCTTCAATGGCTAAGACCTTTGGATAAAACCTTCCAGGAAGAGATCTTAACACCTTTTTAACTACTAAAACTTCATCTAGCTCCTCAAAAAACCCTCTTATGGTGTTCACAACTTCATCAACTCTTAAAAAATACTTGTCAATATCTTCATCCTCATGCATACTCAAAGACTCAAATTCCATCCTATACCCTTGGAGTTTAACTTTATTTACCTAATGATGAGTCTTGATTTAGACTCCTAAACGTAGACTAAAAATGACTACCGTGATATTAAGTTTTACATCCGAAAAACTACACCACACAAACCTCCAATCTAGCTTATTTACCTTGTTGTCTCCTTTATAGAAATTGATCATATTGTCCTAAAGGACTTAGGAGATGTGTATTCCAATACTTTGACAAGCTCTCATTTAGGTAGCCAATCGAAAAGGCATTCATTGCTTTAACATTGCATGTGAATTCCATATTTTGATCTTTGGTAACCAATTTTGGGAGTCCG